>JAFBJR010000144.1:213927-562479 GCA_016785285.1 Brachirus orientalis
ATATGATGATTTTTTAATGACTTTTTTTTCCCATGAAAAGTTCCTTACTGTTTTTAAGTCTGTCAAATTCTCTGGTCACAAATTTAGACTGGAATAAATACACACATGTTTGTACAAACACTTTTGTTTCAGTGCTGAATTTAAACATATGTAGCAGACTTGAATGACAAAATAGGTCACGGCTGTTTGAAAATACTCCCTCTTTTTTGTTTCAGCTTTTCCTCCACTAGGGGTCGCCACAGTGGAGCAGCAGCTTTTTTTTTTTACATTTATCCAGACACAGGCCTTGGATCCGGTCCCTCTGCGGCTTGGGTTCATTTATGAGTGTCCAATTAAGCCAATCAGTGATTCGGTGCCTTGCTCAGAGGTACCCTGGCTCTTGACCTGTTGAGATTCATTTACAAGCCCAGCTCCCTGCCTTCCTACTTCGACTGCCTTTTTAAAATGTGTCTCACAGAAACAGAAGATGAAGCGATGTCAGTGAAAGCGGAGGTTCATCAGAAAACCACCAAACACATTCCGGCGCAGCACTGGTGCCGCGGTTTAAAACGACCCGGTGGAGGGTCTTCTGCTGACGACGACACTTCTCATCTCAGATAGAAGCGCTCCGTGTTTGCCCCGTGGTCAATGATTTCTTATCTCTGTCAGCAGGCAGCAGCGGCGCAGTAAACTCGGGCTCGGGCTCCAGACGACGATCCGTCTGAGTTAGCAGCTCAGCTCAGGGGAGCAGTGGCGAGGTCAGCGAGAGGGCAGCACAGGAAACAATAACACAAAGCAGATAATGGCACCATGCAATACAGTCGCCTGAAAATGGCTGCCTTTATCATCAGGGAGATCATATGTCGAGGGATTGGGTGACAGTGATGTGGACAAAAAAGTGCTCCCCCTAGTGGAGGGAGATGACGGAGACGCCTGAGCTTCACTGCAGTCACATCTACTCGTGACAAAATAGCCCAAATACATCAAAGCATCAAAGAAAAGCACAGACAATAGTAACAATTATAATGAATATTTCAACGTTTAATATCTATATAACACCTTTAAAAACAAGAGTTATGGCTGCAACGATTGATAATCGATTAACTAAATGTAAAAAAAAATTTTTTTCGGGTTTATTTGCTCCATATAACAAAGAAAATCATTAAAACTGAATCACCGTCATCATCATTGGTGCAAACAAGTAATCGATTAATGCAGACAGTAATCGTTAGTTGTGGATTTACAAAGACACCAAAGAGGCAGATTTATTAATTTAAAAAAAAAAAAAAAAAAAAAAAAACATGCCAAAGAAAACATTCTATTAGTAAATAGAAGGTGAAGGACTGATTCTGTTGACTTTTCATGCCTCAGTTCCTCAAACATTAAGAGTAAATATAATATAATATAATATAATATAATATAAAACATTCTATTAGTAAATAGAAGGTGAAGGACTGATTCTGTTGACTTTTCAAGCCTCAGTTCCTCAAACATTAAGAGTAAATATAATATAATATAATATAATATAATATAATATAATATAATATAATATAATATAATATAATATAATATAATATAATATAATATAATAGTCTATTATTTCTTTATGATTTTTGACAAAAACAGAACATGTATTCAGCTCTAAAGATAAACAATATAAGCATGAAATTGTTTTTCTGTGCATGGAGGAAAACTCCGTTGGAGAAAAATTCCCCTGTACCTTTGGAAAATCCGCGTTTCCCTCGTGCGGCCAATAGATGGCAGCAGCAAACTGTGCTTTACAAGTGAAATGATTTGGCACGAGACAAGAATTTCTTCCATCAGTCACATAAAACCGTGTGTGTGTGTTGCATTTTGGCTGATCCTCACAACTTGGAAATGATTTTTGGGGGTTAAGACCTGGTTTTAGGGTTAGGGTTATTGGGTTTAGGTTAAGGGTTAAGGGTTAGGGTAAGGGATTAGCGAATGCATATGTTTGTGTATTTATTTCCTCTTTCTTTTTGTGACCTTTTCAGTCACAAACACTGACCTTGCCAGGACCAGTAGTCCTCATAGAGACCAAAACCTGTTCCTAATGAGGCAGAACCTGGTTAACTTTGAATTGTGGTTATGGAAGTCAATGCAGTGTCCTAAGTAGAATAGCTGCACAAACCTATGAGTGTGTGTGTGTGTGTGAACTTGTAAATCTCCGTGAGGACCAAAAACCTTCTAACCCACATTTTGGCTGGTGCTCATGTTCTGTCACGCCTTGAATGAACTGTAAATGGGTTAAGACTTGGTCTTAGTGTTAGGATTAGAATTAGAATTAGACTAAGGTCAATGTGAGAGCAAGAGTAAGGGTTAGGTTAAGATTAGGGTAACAGGCTTGGGAATGGATTATATCTGTGAGTGTCCTGGGAAATCCTGCTATAAAAGAATGTGTGTGTGTGTGTGTGTTTGTGTGTCCTTGCTATTCATGGCTTTGTGAGGACCATAAAACTTACAAACCACACAGAGTGAAGACATTGTGGAATAGGGAGGACAATTCTGCTGGTCCTTGCATCTTTAAAGGGCTTAAGACCCTTAAGAGGGTTTTAGGGTTATAATTAGGTTTGGGTTAGGGATAGGCATCTAGTTGTGATGGTTAGGGTTAGGGTAAGGGGCTAGAGAATGGATTATGTCTGTTAGGGTCCTGGCAAGGACTGCTATACAAGAATGTGTGTGTGTAGCTGGTCTTCCTTATGTTGTGGGGACCTACATCTGTCTCCACACTCACATTATGGGGACTTGTCTTCCTTATGGGGACAAAAATCAAGTCCCCATAATGTAAATGACTCCATTTTAAGGTGAAGACATGTTTTAAAGTTAGGCTGAGGTTAGGGTTAATGTCGGGCACTAGTAATTATGATTAGGGTTAGGGTAAGTCTATAGGAAATGAATGGCAGTCAATGTAATGTCCTCTGAAGTCATGGAAACCTGTGCGTGTGTGTGTGTGTGTTGCACTCACACACTCACACAGGATGAAGGAAATTGTTGGTGTTTTAACTGTCTAACCAGCTGTTGGGATTACACACTTGGAGAGCTGAGTAGTGGGAGTGCTCAGAAGTGTGTGTGTGTGTGTGTGTGTGTGTGTGTGTGTGTTTGAGCAGCACAGACTCTCCACCACTGAATCTGTGTCCTGACATGAACCCACGCTGCAACACTCACTCTGTGTTATTCCTCTGCTCCTAAATGATGCAGCACACAGAGACATTTCAACTGACTTTATTTTGGAGGCCTGGCCTTAAAGGACTGAAGGAATCTTCCCTGACTTATGTCAAAAGTCATCTATTAAATATAGTAATGTCAAAACTTTTTTTTTTTTTTTAACTTTTGCTCCCCCCAGCCACTTTGCGTGTCCGCGTGCACATACATGCTCGTGGTTGCGCTCATATGAAAACGAGGGTCTGCATCAGTCTAACGTTCCGCTCAATCTCACATTCCATTCAACTCCAGTAGAGCAGCAGTTTCTCCGGTGCTCACTAAACCCTCCTAAATTAAAATGGGCCGCATCACTTTTATCAGCACTTAGTAAAACTTAGTAAAGATTAAATATTTACACAAACCCTACAGGTGGTGTGAGTTCTCAGAGAGAAGAGTCAGAGAACGTAGACCTTCACCAAGGTTTAATCTGTGTTTTACAAACCAGCAACTCAAATGTTCCACTGGATCCAGAAGAACTTTCCGGATCCTGCCCCCAAATCCATAATCTGGATCAGAGCTGGATGAAACTCAGTCTAATGGTAGAGTGTCTGGTCCTGCAAACACAAATTGTTCCTGCCCGTCACAAACAAATTTTGATTTCTCTGTCAAAGAAATCAGAATCAGAAAGAGTACAAGTACAACGAAGGACAAAAACAAGAAACAGCAGAATATTTCGATAAAAATACAAAGTAGAAAAATAAGAATAAGAGCACAAAAGGACTGTAGAAATATTTACAACTAAAACGAATGCAACATATATGATGACTATACAACCTTCTCACTGTGAGAAGGGGATATTTCACAGAAACACGATCTCAGAGTGGAATAATAGGAATATATTATTTCACATTGTTTATGTATGCTATATTGCATGTGGTGGTGGTGGTGATGATGATGATGATCACATTGTAATATGGAAATGCAGGATTGCACAGTAGAATGATGCACATATTGCACAGTGAAACGTGCACGTCTTCATGTTACTGCACACATAACCGAGTGATGACGACTGAGCCATAACAGCTCTGGATTAAAGCTGTTTTTCAGTCTGATGGTTTTGGCTCTGACTGACCTGTGGCGCCCCCCACAGGGCAACAGTTCAAACAAGTGGTGACCAGGGTGTGATGGGTCTCTGATGATGTCTTGTTTTTTGTCTGTTGTTTGGCGATTCCCTCCTCTCTGCTGCTGTTCAGCTGAAAAGCCACAGTGTGACGCTGTGGAGCAGCAACGACTCAGTGGAGCATCAGCAGCAACAGAAGGATAAACTCAAAGATAAATCCTTGTTTGGAGAAGCATGATGATGCTACAGAAGGAGGAGCCTGTCATCTGTAAGGTCACATGGAATGGTCTTTTTGAACCAAAAATCAAGATTACTAGATAAATTAAATAATATTTATGGTCCAAAACCTCATAGTCTCTTCAGATTAAGCCAGATTATTGCTGCTGTCTGACAGCCTCTGAACAGGCACTCTGTTTCTGAGCTAATGCCCGCCCCCCAGAACACTGAGTCGCTTGTGATTGGCCAGCTACCAGCTGACTGACCGCCCCGCTGTGCTTCTTCTTCTTCAGGTTGAATGTTCACATCCATGACCAGGACTAGCTGTTGTCCTGCAAATGTGCTAGTTACGTAACTAAGCTGGACTTTTCAAAACCGCTTGCTCGAGCGCAGGTAAACAGAGAAGCCCTTCTTTCTCAGAAGTGGCTGAAGTGTTTGTTGTGACACTTTAGTGATGTTTAGATACGGGAAGGACACGGGGACACACCAAGAAACATCAGAAATGTGATTTTCCACTGAACGTCCTCTTTAAGAGACAGAAATCACCCGTTTGAGGAGTACGATGACACTGATAGTTACTCCAAGGACAGTTTCCGCTTTGACCAAATAATCAAAATCACAGATTTCCTAACTCTGACTATTGAGCGCCTCCCGGAGCAGAACAGGCTCCACCTCCATCTCTTCAAGTTTGTATTTTATCGACATATTTTGCCACGGGGTCAATGCAGAGTGCTGAGTTCACACTGTGTGCCAAGCCGAGTGTCAGGTCGTTTACATTGTGTGGGACAAAACAGAGGCAGAATGATCAACAATAGTTGCATACTGCAGCTTTAAAACTGCACACTTTTGATATTTAGCCTCTCTGAAACTCTTAAATTAATCTATTTTATCTCATTAAATTTTATCCTGTCAAATTATTCTGGCCTGATATGGCCTCATTATGGGATGCCAAGATAGTCACAGAAATTACAATTTTAGTGATTTATGATTTATAATGATTTTAGACTTTTAACAAAGGACATTTTTTGTAAAAAAAATAAAAAAAACATACCAAAAATGAGTCTAAAATTTCTTTCTTTTCTAACAGGAAACTGAAGTTTGTAAACCACTCACTCTCCCACACCAAAGTCCATAGAGAAAATTAGTGATTTTAACTCACAGGGACACAGGAGCTGCTGGTCCACTGCTGCCTCGTGTGGTCACTTTGTGTCACTGAGGTAAATCTGAACAAAGGATTTGATATACCACAATCACAAAACAACATATTAGAACTTACTGATGGAGGCAGCAGTGGATCAACAACTCCTGTGTGCTGTGATGTAAAATCACTGACTTTCTCTATGGGATTTGGTGTAGGGAGAGTGAGAAATGTCAGTTTGGCGTTAAAAAAGGCTGTCTACCAGCAAGAACATCATTCTGAAGAAATCATAGATTGAAGCAGGTGCACTGTTTGTGAGGTGGTTAAAATCAGCAGCCATGTTTCCAGTAAGAAGGAGCCTCTGTGTCTCCGACTGGTTCAGGCACGACACACAGGACCTCATTTATCCACAGTTAAACAAATAAAACCCAACCACCACTTTAATGGGCCTTTAGCGTAACAGTCACTGCAGCATAATCAACAGTTTTCAGCACCCCCTCACAGTTTGGGGCCCCGAGGTAGGTGCCTGCCTTTTTTCCTACTGTGTTTCAACGCCCGTGGCTTCATTTAATAATGTATTTAAAAAAAGTGTCTCTTTCAAGGGTGTGTTCAAGGCTGCTGCAAACTTAATAAAGGTTTGAGGTTTTGGAGACTGTCCAAATCTGAGAATTTCCCAACTGTGTCAACTGATTATTTGCATAGAAAATCATCATAAGTCACAGGCTCACGTTTGGAAAACCTATGTTGTGTTTTTGTTTGCAAAAATGAAAACCCTTGATGATGCTTGAATTCATTCGCTCACCCTAACCCTAACCCGGTTTTCATCGGATCCAGTTGCTGTCAGTCATGACCTTCAAACTCTAACTGTTGGTTCTCCACTCGTTCAAACACCCAAACATTGTGTTGTTTTTGTTCATCTTTATCCCCATGTTCAAATCAACTTTGATGGAGAGGTAGCAAATGATCCATCTTTGGAATGTTTTAGGAATTTTATTCCAATCCTACGGAAAGTAAGAGACCCTGACAGTCACTCTTCAGTCACACCTCTGTTAATCCTCTGATTACCTAATCCAGTCCTGTTTGGGTCTCACAGATGTGTCATGGGAGATATTGGCATAAAGACTGACCTTGTCAGGACCAGTAGTCCTCATGGGGACCAGAACCTGGTCCTAATGAGGTGAAATCTCATTTCTGAGGAACTGGTTATTTTTGGGGTTAAGATTTGTACAGTAGTTCAGTTAAGGTTAGGCTTAGGCACTAAGTGGTTAGGGTGTGTGTGTGTGTACTTGTACATATTATGTCTTTGAGAAGACTAATAAAAGGATGAACCACAGGAACCTTAAATGAGGTTTATATTAAGGTCAGGGTAAGTGTTAGGGTTAGGCTAATATGGCAAAAGGCCTAGGGAATGTCACTGAATGTCCTAGCAAAAAATGTTGTACACAAATGTGTGTGTGTGCTGTGTGTACCTGGGATTGCTTATGTTGTGGGGACCTAAATCTGTCTCCACAGTCACATTATGTCTTCATTATGTCCTTCCTATTGGCTTCCTAATGGGGACAAAAATCAAGTCCCCATAACGTAAATTACTACATGAGGTAAAGACATGTTTTAAAGTTTGACTGAGGTTAGGGTTAGGTTAAGGTTAGGGTTAGGGTTTGGCATCTAGTTGTGATGGTTAAGGTTAGGTTAAGGGGCCCGGGAATGTATTATGTCTATGAGGGTCCTCACTTTGATAGAAGCGCTAACGTGTGTGTGTTTGTTGATGTTAATCAAGAGACTTTTTGACAGCTCCCAGAACAAAATGCCCCAGTTGCTGGAGGGAGTGGCCGTTCATCTGAAAATGCACACACACACACACACACGCACAGGTTTCCATGACTTCAGAGGACATTGCATTGACTTCCATTCATTTCCTGGAGACTTACTCTAACCTTAACCATGATTACTAGTGCCCTAACCCTGACCCTGACCCTGACCTTAATCTAACCCTAACCTCAGCCTAACTTTAAAACATGTCTTCACCTTAAAATGGAGTCATTTACGTTATGGGGACTTGATTTTTTTTTTGTCCCCATAAGGAAGACAAGTCCCCATAATGTGAGTGTGGAGACAGATTTTTTGTCCCCACAAGGAAGACAAGTCCCCATAATGTGAGTGTGGAGACAGATTTAGGTCCCCACAACATAAGGAAGACCAGCTACACACACATTTGCACTTCACTCATAGTGAGGACTCTCGTAGACATAATGCATTCTTAATCCCCTTACCCTAACCTTCACAACCAAATGCCTTACCCTATCCCAAACCTAATTATAACCCTAAAACCAGGCCTTAAGCCCCTGAAAGCTTCTTGAAAATGCAAGAATCAGCCAAATTGCCCTCACTATCCCAAAATGTCCTCGCTCTGTGCGGTTTGTACATTTCATGGTCCTCACAAAGCCATGAATACAAGCACACAGACATAAAAATAAGTCTGTATTCCGTAGGTGGGGAAGATCAGAGAAGGGAGCAGTTTGACAGGGTCAGCTGCCAACTCTTCACTGTTTGTTGTTTTTGCATCACACGTCAGACAAACCACAACAAAACTGAAAGAACTCACTTTGAAGCAAACGCTGGGGGATCACAGAGCACATTGATGCAATTTTCATTCACGTCCTTCAAATAATTAGTGAAGTCTTACAAAGGAATAAAAAAAAAACACGGGGTTAGGACTAGGCTCTGGACTGGAATATTAAGCTTAGCATATAAAATGGACTGAAGTCATCAGTTGCTTTGACTGGAGCAGCATTTTTCTTGGCTCGCGCTGTGTTTGGCAGAATATGAGAAATGTGAATCTCTTCAAGTGACAGCAAAACAAAATGACAAATCAAATCACTGTAATGTGTTTAGCTGTAAGAAATCATGAGCTCTCAGACCACGTTGTTCAATCACGCGTCTTTCACACAAAGCAATGCAGGATATAAACAGAACGCAGCAACAGATGAACACATTCTGAACAGAAACTCTTTTTCATTCAACTCTCAGCCACAAGCAAAACACTGGGGACTAAAATACTAATGAAGAACAAGAATACAGCAGGAATAAATGAACAGCACATTTGTGAATAACAATAACATTTGTTTTCTGATAAAGATACATTGGAATAACATGTACTGTATGTATAGATAAATGAAGAAAGTCTGAATAAATTAAAACAAGTGTTGCTGATGCTGATGACAATGAAACATGAACAACCCTTGTTATGTAGTCTGCCACAGCACATGCTGCTCTGTTGACCTCTGATGGGGTCAAGCCCGTCCACTGTAAAGCGTTAAAGCGACGGATATACGTGCGAGTCAACCATTAAAGACAGCAACGACTTGCGTTAGGTCACTTTTCCACGACACAGTTCCAGCACGGCACGGCTCGACTCTCCGTTCCATTACTACTTCATTGAGTACTTCATTGACGCGGGCAGGGTCGAATGCACCCAACTGTTATGACGCTGTTTAATACGTGACACACGCAGACTAGTGACGAGCAAAGCAGGTTTTCTCAGTGAACTGAATCGTGAGAACCATTCATTCATTCATTCAAGATTCATTAAAGGAATTAAAGTTAAATACTTCCTGCATGAGCGGAGCACAGACTCCGTCTGACACAGTCACTGAAGTGAAGTACGGCTGAACGGCCTGCGATTGGTCTCACCATCTCCGTCTTTAGCAGTGCTGTCGCTAAATACACCAGAATCTGTCACGATTGCGAGAATCGTAAAAAAAACTAAAAAGGACCGAGAGCGGAGACTGAATAAAGGGAGTAACAAAAGGTCTTTAATGAACCCAAAAACACGAGTAGAACCAGTCCATGTATAAAGAAAAAGCGCTGAGTCTGGCCGGCTGGTGAGGCGAAGCTCAGGAGTCGAAGGAAACTAGGGAAAAAACACGGAAACAAAATGATCATTAGGAAAAAACGGCCAAAGAAGCAAACACTGAGCAACGCAGAGAGCTAGCAACGCAGAGAGCTAGCAACGCAGAGAGCTAGCAACTGAGTAGCGACACGTGGTTACCGGACAAAGAGAGAAGACGCGCTGACGAGGAGGAACAGGAAACCCAGGTTTAAGTAAGGCTGCAACTGATTGGCGATGAGGAACAGCTGAGCTGATTGAAGTCCCGCCTCAACTGTCAGCCAGACTCCTAAAACAAAGGCAGAGACAAAACTCCAGGAAGAACAAAGGAAGGGGTAAGAAAATAAAACAGGAAGTGACATAGGAGCAACTCAAACCAGACATGACAGAATCCTGTGTTAAATATGGAGATTTTAGAACTTTCCTTGTTGAATTTTGGAGATTAACGCATGTTTTCAGGATTTTGAAGTCTTTTTAACTGATCTACAGTTCAACATTGTTCAGTTTGATTCTTGTGTCGGACGCCGCGCTCGTGACTCCTAGAATTTGAAACCAAGCCCAATTCCTTACGTAAAGTGTGGTTGAAGACTTAGGTATGTGAGATGAGCAGTTGACGGAACTTCATCAGACGCCGCACTTTGTCGATGGAAAGTGTTGTTTGGATATAGAAAAGCAGAATGTGTGTACGGTTTAAATGTAAACAGAACAGTGTTTATTAATTCAGATTAAATTTTGATTCAAAAAGTTATTAGCACGAAAGATAAAACAATCTTTTATGATGCAATATAAATTGAAATTGCCGTAACAACAAGATAAGTAACATGACACTCTTCTCGGGGCCAAACAGGTTCTGCATTTTCCACACTAAAAGAAACAACTCGGGTGATTTACATATGCAGCAGGGGCGTGACTTCCCAAAGCAGAATCCTCCTGCTGTGTTTGTCTTCGTCTTCCTCTACACACCGTTTATAATATCTGTGTATTGCATATGTGTGTACACCTTGAACTTTCAGTTTGCTTAAATAGATCTTTAAAAGAGAAATTCACTTTAACACAAACAATATTTTGGGGGGGGGGCAAATGCAGCTGGAAAGAGCAGCACTGACCAGTGGCCGTGGCTCGATATGTACAAAGAATCGTCGTCCAACCAAAAGGCCGGCGTGTTGATTCACAGCTGCTCCGGTGTTTAATGTGGTGACTGGGCGTGATAGAAATACTGCTGCGCATAGTTAAGCTGTATAAATGTGTGTACAGTATAGGTGGATGCGATTGTGTAAATAGCCAAAACGACAAAGTGAAGCACCTTGAATTACCTCTTCCACCAGTCTAAAATATGCATTTTCACCATATGTTGTGATATAGTTTGGCAGCATAATGCATCAGAAGATTAGAACCCTGAATCTAATGGCTGACTTGCATGTATGCATCGTATAAACGGAGGCTGACTATGCAGCAAGAGTTGCTCATTTTACTGAAGCGATGGTGATGTGACGTCAGCCATGTCCACCATTGTTGTGCGGACTTTAAAAAAACCTATGCAACAGGAAGAACAACCTTGTCTGAAAGCTGTGTTTGAGCACAAATATGTTTTGATTGGCTTTGAATGTGTTGGCATTCAAGTATGATTTAATAGGATTACACTCGTGCTGATGCAAACCATGGGTCCGCGGTGCACTTTGGCAATGCTTGATGTCGCAACACGAATCTGCAGCGTTTCGGTCGACGCCCAGTTGAACGCCTACTTTTACATTGGCTGTAAAGCAAGGCACAGACAGCATTTACCATGTCATTAGCAAACGTATGGGATTTAAACGTCATAAAATTATACAAAACTTTGCACTTGTGACCTGCTTTCGGTCAGACACTGAGTTGCTGGCATTGACCAGAGATTGTGTGGAGCTGGAGGCGGCAGAGCCGAGGATGCGACCAGGATGAGAAATAAGCGTATTTGAGGGACAGCTCAGGTTGAATGGTTTGGAGATAAAGCAAGAGAGGCAAGGTTGGGCTCGTGCAGAGGATGTTGATTCATTCAGGTTCGTGGATGTTGGGAAGGAGGACATGAGACAGAAGAGGACAAGATGGAGGCCAGAAACTGTGTGCGAATGCAAATGTCTGCAGAAGTTGCTCTTTACATTCTCCTGAGATTGTCCGACCAGCTCCAGAGTGCAATCGAACGCCACAAGAGATGGGCCTTTTTTTTTTTTTTTTTTTTTTTCCGAAATTGACAATGAGTAAATGGGTAAGTGTCAGGAGATCCTCTGTGTGTGTCAACCAGACAATCTAACGCTGCATTCGTCAAATGTCCAGACCCAATTTTCTAGACATTATCCAAAGTTCATGCTAGTTCTTAGTTTGTTCTCCCACGTCTGCCTCTCCTTCCCCCAACACACTCCTTTTTTTTTTGAATACAAAATGTTCTTGCACATTCTTTGCAGGCAGTTAAAAAGTCAATATAAAGGTGGAAGTACACATAAAAGTAGACTTTATAACACATTTTTACCCCAGGAACACTCTGGATGCAATAAAAGGAGATAGTATAAGAATGTTGTTAGAGAGCAGCCTTCTGCTCCCCGGCTGCATCTAACCAGACTACAGCTTTCAGGAGATGTCATATATGTATGTTAGTTGTGAGACATGTTAAACGGCAGATGAAACAGAGTGGGCGGGAGTTACATGTAGAGTCCGCCTCTTTTTGTACTCTGCGCGACCACAGACAAACCACGTTCTTGGAAACTGTCCAAGTCAAACATACAGTAGACAAAGGCGAAGGTAATATGAGGTAAGAGGACAGACTCACAGCCAGTGATCGGTGCCATTCAAGGTACTGTAGGCATGACAGGGACGGTTGCCAAATTCCTGCCTGAAGACTTTGAAACCTTGCACAAATAATTTACTTGCAAGCTGGAATAGAGCCAGTTGAATTGAGAGCACATTTGGCATAAACCAGAATGAGAAAGTAAAGGAGAAAATACGTTCTATATGGGGACGCCACTTTTTTAAAGATGGCAAAATCACAATATTTATCGAGAGCAAATTTGTGCCTAATGTAACAGCTTGAGGCGAATTTATGCTCTGTGCAAAAGACAGAGACGGAGAGTACGGAAAGTACCTTGCATTAATTTTGTCCAAACAGAACAATACCTCCAGAAATCATGGGGGCAGTATAGAGTCAACAGTCCAATCAGTCAGGAAAATAAAGAAGAAGTGTCTATACGAGCATTTAAAACTTTTTTTGCAAGAATTTTGCAAGATGGTGCTGAATTACATCCGTCCGTATGATAATGATAAATTCACGTCTTCCATTGCAATGCCATGAAATCCGCTTGCGTTTCTATTTCGGATCAAGCACAAGGAAACATCCTCGCCAATGGTCGCCATGTTTGTTGATGTCTGCAACTTGACACTCGGCTCTGCCCCCTAGAGAATGTATTACGTAGAGTCCATATCGATGCAAAAGACAACGTTTGGGACGGACAGACCTAAAACAGACAAACATTCGCAGTCATATCTGTAACACCTAATATCATTTTGAACTGGTAAATGGAAAAAAATGAACTAAAGCCTAATTTTATGTCTGTTATTTAAAACATATGCAAATGAATAAAAGGTTGAGGAAATTATGCAAACTCTCCTGCGACTCATCAACACTATTTTTTATTTTATTTTCATTATTTCTTTCAAAGCAAACTCTTCCTTTTTTTAGCGATTTAGGCAAGAAATGAAAGTGGTTTATTATTTCGTCCACTAAAATATGCTTCACATCCTGTATCTACGTCAAATGCAACATTGAAAACCTCGGAACACCTGAAAAACCTCTTGTGTTTGAAATGTGGAGAGCCGTTCCCAGCACTTCAAGTCATATTCACAATAAGAGTCCTGTCCACCTGCGGATCCACCGAATTACACCAGCAGGTTTTCTCAAGCATGAACTACATTAAGTGAAATCCAAAGTATTTTTTATTTATTTTAAAGTAGGTTACTGTTTTATTTTATGAATTTCCCCTAAACAATGGTTGGACTCATATAGGTCTGTGTTTATTCCTTTTGGAAACAACATAAAAGCAGTAATGAAATTTAAAACTTTATACATGTTATTTTAATTTTGCGGCTCCATATTAAATATATTTGGGTGGAGAGGTTTCAAACCCCTGCATGTAAGTGTCTCACCAAAAACCTGCAACCCCTTTAAAGTTGTGTAAATGATTTCATAGATAAAATAAATAATAATACAAGCACACACATCGATGCACTAAAATTTAAAACACTACACAGTCACAGTAATAACTGAATGATCATAGTAATATATTTAAATAAATATTAATGAAATTGAAAGAAACAGAATAAAATAATTAAATTATTATTGATTATTATTGATTATTATTCATTGTTTCCTTGAACCCACACAGTTGGAACAGTGTTTCCCTTCGTGCTGACATGTAACCAGGCCTGGACTGGAAAAGCAGCCAACCACCGTCGAGCAGAAGACAAAAAAAAGAGAAAAGTTGAGAGTTTGTAATAAGGGCGAGGCTTGTTCTGCTCGGTTCCTCTCCGTGATTCGACTCTCTGATTCCACGTAGCGATCAGTCACAGCGCTGCAACTTCACTCTGCTTCTCTCTTTTAATGTTGAAGGCTTGTTTTCGGCTCCGTGTTGAAGTTTTCCCCCCCTCTCTTGTCTCGGCTGCCGCATACACACACACACACACACACACGGCTCGCTCTCTCCCACAGTGACCCACGCAGATACAGTAAACACACACACACACACACACAGAGAGAGAGAGATACACGCAGAGCTTTCGCCTGATTTGCACCAGCGCGGGTCATTTCAGGTTAAACCCTGGCGCTGCGTCCCGTTCACTTTAGCCGACGGAAATCTACACTGGTTCCTGAAGAGGAGGAATGCACACGCACCGGGACTACTCCACATAAATTCTTGGATACGAGCTTCGTCTTCTATGTGCGGTATGTGGCATATTTTGGCTATTTTTCTGGGCAGCAGCGAGACCATTGACAGCTTCTCGTCCAAACTGGGCAGTTGACACAATAACGCCGGTGCTAAATGTCCATATCACTGTTGACGCTCTCAACATAGCTTCTAATGTGCATCTGTGTCATATGGAGTGAGTGTGTGTGTGTGTGTGTGGGGGGGGCAGTGTTTGCCGAACTCCGTTCACATTTTGTGCAATTTAGTGCTGCCTTACCAACCGGCAGACGGTTCACGCACGGGTGGACATGACTTGGAGTTTTCAAGAATTTATTGAGTCTTTTGGTCAATTCGGAGTACATTGTGTCCCTCTTTGCAGCACTTCAGTACTGGTTATTTGAAGTTCCTGGCTGCTACGCGCTGTACCCCCGAACGCCCACGGTGGTGTGTTTTTGTCGATACATCAGAACAGGAAGAGGGGAGAATTTACCAGAAAAGTTTTAGATTTATTTTACAACAGGTGCTTTTTAGCAACGCCGAATGCAACAAGGGTTCGCCACATTTCGAAAAATCACTCCCAAGTTGTCGTTTGGTTTTGTTTGTGTTAATTACATGCGCGGGGAAGGTAAAATTAGTGGTTTTTCGGTCGGGGTTCTGTGAGTACAAGAGCGCAGCAACACACCCGAGCTAGCTTTTTTAAGAGAGGAGTTAATGGGCCCAAATGATAGTTTCCGCCATAGTGCGGAGCTGCAGGCCATTTCAGCAGCTTATCATAATACCCTTCTGGCTGCGTGTGCCTCACTTTTACTTCTGCGGCCTCAAAGATAAGTCAGACATATTTCATCTCACTGACGTAACTATTGCTTTCGCTCTAGCAACACAAACTTCAGCACTTAGCATGCGGACGAAGAAGCAGAAGGGACACTGTTGACAGTGCTGCTAGTCGCTGCTCCTAAACAATAATGACAATAATCGCGATGCGGCGCTTGTGAACGTTTGAGTTGAGCGTGTCGCGTTTGCTTGAAGCGTCGCTGGATAAAACGCGTGTCAACATTAGCTCGGTGAGTGTGTCGGGCTTCTGGCTGTTAACCCGTATTTACTGTCACTTCTCAGCCTCAACTGTGTTTATTGACTTGTCGAACATGTTGCTGTCATGACGGTTACATGATGCCTTCACAGGCCGTCAGGAAATTGCCGACGTTCCACCACAGTGTCTGTCTGTCTGCCTGTCAGCCTGTCTGTCCTCGTCCAGATGTCAACATGAGACGTTCAGGGAAAAGAAAGTGTAGGAAAAAAAATTTTTTTTAAAGTGGATTCAAGGAAATAATAAACTTATTTTTCCTGGCCAAGTCAGGCATTATCATATTTAACAGGTTTGTAAAAACAAAATAATAAATAGGTTTCCCAAAATACTGTCGATATCCAATATGCAGATATAGCTGGTGTGCCTGGACCGATAATGGATACCATGTTTATTTTTGCCCAACTGCAGAGGTAATTTAGTCTCTTCTGTCGTGGAATTAACATAATATTTATTATATTGCCTATTTATTTTCCAAAATAAATAGGCATCAAAAAAATCATATCTGTAGGGGGCGCTAGGGTTAGAAATGATGGAGGTTGCAGCTTATTCAGCCTACTGTTTTAGTCACGCTGTGTCTTGTCTTGTTGTATTTGCCGATATCGGATACATTTAAAAGCAACAATCTGCCGTTGCCGACATGGTGTCGATAATATTGTGCATCCCTACATCATACTATGAAGCAAAGAGAGAAATAAAACACGGAGTGATTAAACTATCCTAATATACACAGCGGAATTTGCAGCATTGAGTGAAAAACCTGAAGTGATATTTTGAACTTTGGCATTTGGACATATTGTGATTTCATTCAGAATAAATTCAACCTCTGAATTAAGTATTGAGTATAATTAATTTATAGCAAAGTATCAGTTTTCCTTTTTAATGTCAGTGTCCACATGTGCATAGGCTACAAATTAAAGCTGTGAGATTCATACATTCTTGATACAGCAACATGTAATAAGAGATTTGAGGAATTGAAACAGTGTGTAGGATAAATAAGATTAAATGTGTAATTGTAATACTATATACTGTAGTGCATAATATATTTATAATGTGCAATCAGGCGATTGCTTTTCTTGACTAAAAACCCTTTTAAATGCTGGATACATGGCAGATTAAATCACGGAAGTTTCCGAGCAGTTAGTGAAGGCAGCATCACTTGTCATCTGGGGTTATTTAAAGTGTGTTTTTGTAAATTTACACATTTAAGATTTTTGATTTGGCTGCTGATGAAATAGTTTTAAATGCTGTAGTGTTGAAAATACACATTAAATTAAATTTTTTTTTTTTTTTTTTAATTTTTAGAAAATCCCCGTCTGCTCTGATTGGTCAGTGGCTTGGAGTGTGTATTTGAAAATATCTCTGTGCTGATATTGGGCCCTGCCCCTACATTTGTTTTTAACATTGTAATGTATACCCATTTGAACAACACTTTTCAGTACAGCACAAGCTTATGTGCATATTTTGCAACTTTGACTTTCGATTTTGGTGGATTTCTTTAGCCCCATACTGCAGCAGTTTGAGTCATTTTGGGGGATTTCATGTGAATGAAGACATTTCTTGAAGCCAATGACATGTTTACAGAAAAAGGAAAAAAAAAAATTGTATAGGGGAAATTCTATTTCCGTGTAACAGGTATAACTTGAGTTACTCTGAGATTCCCAGTTGTAAAACTCAACTCATTTCAGGGCAAATCACAGCAACACTTGTCAAGAAACATTAAACAACCACTTTCTAAGAAGTTCTAAGAGTCTAATAACAGTAAAAGCTAATAATAACACACAGGCAGTATTTACATAAGGAGCCAATGGTTAAGGTATAAGGTCTGTATATATAAATCAGTGAAGCAGCGTGGTCAGTGCAATCTTCAGCAATACAATAAAATGTAAATATTCTGACAGTGTTTACATAAATATGCAAATTATGGCAAAGATGGATTGTCTTTGACTGTATCAGCATTTTTAGTTTCATGTCCATTCGCAGATTGCTGATGTCCATTAGGCGGACGTAAGAGGACATGCATACTTTAGATTAGTGCAGGCTGCAGGCTGCAGGTTTAGTGAAATGATGTGGTGAAGCATCTGTATCATGTTCACTTCAGTGAGCCACGTGAGGTGTGTTGAAACATGTTTCCAGTCGACACGGACGCCCCACCCGCAGGGTGACACTTGTCAATTTCACTTAAGAAGTCCTGACTCCAAGACGAGACGGTGAGAGCTGGGGCAGCAGACAGCACACACGCAGACAGACAACACGCAGACAGACAACACGCAGACAGACAACACGCACACAGACAACACGCACACAGACAACACGCAGACAACACGCACACAGACAACACACAGACAACACGCAGACAGACAACACACAGACAACACGCAGACAGACAACACGCAGACAGACAACACACAGACAGACAACACACAGACAGACAACACACAGACAGACAACACACAGACAGACAACACACAGACAACACACAGACAACACACAGACAACACGCAGACAGACAACACACAGACAACACGCAGACAGCACGTACACATACAACATGACAACAGACATGCAGAAGCACGCACGCAGACAGCACGTATACATACAACATGACAACAGACATGCAGACAGCACGCACGCAGAAAACACGCACACAGACAACACACAGACAACACGCAGACAACACACGCAGACAACACGCAGACAACACGCAGACAACACACGCAGACAACACACACGCAGACAACACACGCAGACAACACGCAGACAACACGCAGACAACACGCAGACAACACGCAGACAACACACACGCAGACAGCACGCAGACAGCACACACGCAGACAACACGCAGACAACACGCAGACAACACACACGCAGACAACACACACGCAGACAACACACACGCAGACAGACAACACGTAGACAGACAACACGCACGTAGACAACACGCACGTAGACAACACGCACGCAGACAACACGCACGCAGACAACACACAGACAACACGCACGCACGCAGACAACACGCACGCAGACAACACGCACGCAGACAACACGCACGCAGACAACACGCACGCAGACAACAGACAACACGCACGTAGACAACACGCACGTAGACAACACGCACGCAGACAACACGCACGCAGACAACACGCACGCAGACAACACGCAGACAACACGCAGACAACACACAGACAACACGCACGCAGACAGACAACACGCAGACAACACGCAGACAGACAACACGCACGTAGACAACACGCACGTAGACAACACACAGACAACACGCAGACAACACGCACGCAGACAACACACAGACAACACGCACGCAGACAGACAACACGCAGACAGACAACACGCAGACAGACAACACGCAGACAACACACACGCACGCAGACAACACACAGACAACACGCACGCAGACAGACAACACGCAGACAACAGGCAGACAGACAACACGCAGACAGACAACACGCAGACAACAGACATGCAGACAACAGACATGCAGACAGCACGCACGCAGACAACACGCAGACAGCACGCAAACAGACAACACGCAGACAGCACACACGCAGACAGCACACACGCAGACAACACGCACGCAGACAACATTCAACTCGGCGTCTTTGATCAATGGCTGTTGCCGTTACTCCTGCACTTTCTTTGTATTTTTCCGTCCGCACAGTAATGTCTTTCTCATTAATTACAAATTGCTGGTGTTCCTCTGAAAATGTGGACATTAATTCAGTCTTTAATTCAGTCCATGCAAATCGACATCATTTACATTTGGTCTCGTTTATAAGTCGGGCGTGGATGAGCCACATGATTCATTACACCCCCTACTGTCGGCTAGTTTGAGGGCAGTAAATATTACTTATGACACACACACACACCCTCACACTTCTGTTTTTATTGACCTCGATAAAGTAGAGCGACCTCGTTTGTGTATCTGCTCATTAAATTAACAGATGACTCGGTTTAAGACGAGAAGGCTTCATTAACATTTGGTATTGATTTCATGTTGTCTGAGTCAAACCTGAACTGGAGCATCAATAGAAAACACCTATGGATCAAGATGAATCCATTCAATGAGAACAGGTTAACTGATATTGTAAAGACCAATTAGGTTATTGAAACGGTTACATTACATTTGGTACAGCTCATTTTAGCAGGGGCTTTTTTCTTGTTTCTTTTTTTTGGCCTGTCAAACATGTTTCAGGGACATTTTGGATCATTATCCAAAATGTTATGAAATAAGGTACAGCAAGGATTCTTTAAGTTCTTTTAATTTAAATCTTATTAGGGGTGCATAATATTTGTTATGCAGATATATCAGGAGGGCTTACACTGTTTTTACACAGTGAAGAAAGTGAATATCTACATTAGTCTTTCCCAGAGACTGGGTTGAAGCTAGAGCTGCAGTTAACGATTATTTCCGTAATCTCTTAATCTGTCCACTATTGTCTTGATTAATTGAATTTGAATTGTTTTGTCCACAAACCACAATGAATCTGTTTTAATGATTTTTTTGTTATATGGAGCAAAGAAACCCTAAAATATTTGCATTTAAGAAGATGAAAAATCAGGAAGTTGGTTTTCTGTGATAAAAGAAACACTCAAACCTGGTATTATTTGATTATCAGAATACTAGACTTTATTAATGTATTTTCCAAAAAATTATGCAGAACTTTTTATAGCCTTTTAATTAAGAACTCTTAAATAATTCATGTAATATTCATATTCATCAAACATGTATCTTTTGGAAATGACTGGTTTCTCTGTTTTAAATGATAAAAGATAAAAACTGCAGTGAAAAGAAAGTTGGAATTGTTGCACAGATTTGCTGTTGTAAAGATTTATATTGTGAAATTTTGGGTCGTGACAGTTTGTGGTCTTTGAAAAGTGGGCAGCATTTATTAATGGACATGAAGAGCGTCCTCTGTCTCATGAGCCGTTTCCTAAAAGTAGCTGCGCTACGTTATTGTTTTATGCAAAATGGAGAAAAGCACCGGGAAGACTTGATGCCGACTGTTGTTGTTTTGCTGGAGTGCTGTGTGATTTGAGTGATAATCTTTAAAAATAAAATAGTAATTGTGTTGGGTTTTAGAAGTGGTGCTTTCATGAATGCGATGGAAACAGCGGACGAATTCCCCTCATGTCCACAGATAAGATTATTTATCCACAGAGTGAGTGGTTGCTACTGATTCTTCGACCCGTTTGGGAAATTGTAGTAACCCAAGGCAGGACTCCAACTGGTGCTGTGACTTCTGAGGCCGTTGTTTGTACGTTGGCAAGTGTGTGTGTTGCTTGCAGGTACAGGCAGCCGTGCTTGTAGCTGCACACGGCTCATCCATTGTTCCTGTTACATTCCGAGGCTAGTGAATTTATCTCTTCTTGCCAGAACAGAATGAGGTTGTGCAGGACCATCACACCGTCTCCTCGGATCAATTCTGAAGGCGTCAGCAGTTACACAACAGTATCTCAGGTAGCCCATGGCCAAGAGGAAAGGAACTGGGCTTATAACCAGAAGGTTGCTGGTTCAATCTTGCCAAGGGCCAAGGGCCAAGGGCTGGGGTGCCCCTGAGCAGGACATTCCAGGTCACCCAGGAATGGGTTGAATGCAGAGGACTGATAACGTGATGTTTGCAAAGGTTTTTGGTCATAAATTCGCTGTTACTTCAGGTGGTAGCTCAGCAGTGACGCAGTAGCAGACTGTTGGTGCTTTTCTCTTAAACTCAGCACTCGGAATTTCTGAAGGAACTCAGATTTCTATGTGCACTTGAGCTGCTGCTTAGTTTGTTTGTTTTTTGTTATTTAACTTTTACATATTTCTATTGTTTCGTTACCTTTGCGTGTGACTGACTGTCACTTTTAATTTTTATTACTTTGTGTTGGTACAAGAGAGTGCTGTAAAACCGGAGTCAAATTCCTCGTATGTGAAAACTTACCTGGCCAATAAAGCTGATTCTGATTCTGATTCTGATTCTGATTCTGATTCTGATTTCCAACTGGGAAAGTCAGAGCAACCTCCCAAACCCCGACATAGGATCTCTCGATGGCTGCCACTTGCCTCGGTAGTGAAAACGCTCTGCTACTTTTAATGTTAGTTGCACTTCTGTCTTATTTCTTTTACATTAATGCAACCAAACCCAGAATAATGTTAATTTTTAATCTGTGAACATGTTGCTTATAGGGCTGCAACTAACGCTTATTTTTTAAAAATTATTATTATGGATGAATTTGTCGATTAGTTGTTTGAACCATAAAATGTTGATCAGTGTTTCCCCAAACCTGGAAATGACGATGTTCTCAAATGTCTTGTTTTGTCAACAAACCAAAATGATTCTGTTTAATGATTTTTGTTGTTGTATGGAACAAAAGAAACCAGAAAATACCCATTTTTAAGAAGCTGAAAAATCCAAAAAGATTGATTATCAGAATAGCTGACGATTAATTTAGTTGTCAATTAATAATTGATAAACTGAATAATTGTTGCAGCCCCAGCTGCTACACTGCCTTTGTGTGCAAAATAAGGTGTAGAGTGTTTTAATCCACTGGTATAGCTGACAGTAAGAGTGGGACGCCCCATGTGTCCGCAGGTGAGACTAACAACCTGAAACTGGGCCGGTGGTGAACGACCTGTGTTGTTTTATTTAAAGACAAATGTAAATCCGTTTGATTTGACTGCACAGCAGAATCAAAAGAGGACAGCCTGCATTGTTAAACAAGGTCATAAAGTTTAGAGAACACCTTTGTTTAGTCAACATCCTGTGACTGATCCAGGTCAGGTTTTCCCATCAAGGCCATTTCTGTTTTTATATCTGTTTTGGGCCATACTGGATTATTAAAGACATGCATCACATTAATCTCCCTAATGAGAGGCTTGTCAGCCATGATTCATAACAGCTAATGTGTGTTTTCCTTCAGCCTGACTGTGACCTGACAGCTACTCTGTTGTTTTCTTTCTTGGCTAAAAGGTTGGGAAAATTCTGCACGTTTCTTCGGGGGACCCAGAAAAAAAAATCTCCCGTGATCCACATGTGGGTCGCGACCCAGGGGTTGGGAATCCCTGCTTTAAAAGATACTGATGTCAGACACTGTCGCCCTCAATCTTTGTTTCAGTCGCTTTTCATCACCTTACGCCACTGAACAATTGGTTAATCAAGCAACTGCACTTAACATGGTAATATGATGCTTGTTGGCGGCAGTAACATGCAGTACTTATTAACCAGGTTATAATCCAAGCCCAAGGGCTTTTGTAAACAAATGGATTAACTGCAAATATAATTTGATGTGATGTGGAGAGATTACAGAGGCTCAGTAACAACCTTTCAACAAGTCTAAACATTTGTCTTTGTTGTATTTGTCACAGATACATGTGGACCTCGTGCATGAGTGCGCGCACACACACGCACACGCACACGCACACACACACACACACACACACACACACTGGTTTCCATGATTTTCATTGACTTCCATTCATTTCCTGGAGACTTACTCTAACCTTAACCATAATTACTAGTGTCCTAACCTTAACCTCAGCCTAACTTTAAAACATGTCTTCACTTTAAAATGGAGTCATTTACCTAATGTGGACTTGATTTTTGTCCCCATAAGGAAGACAGGTCCCCACAACATAAGGGATACCAGATACACACACACACACACACAGGATTGTGCAGCTAATCTTCTTGGGTCTCTGCACTGACATTGACTTTCATTCATTTGGACAACCTAAACAAAGCCTTAACCATAACTAGTTAATGTCTAAGACCAACCTTTAAATCGCAGAAGAAATTTAACCTGTTCCTTAGAAATGAGGTTCGGCCTCATTAGGACCAGGTTTTGGTCTCCATGAGGACTACTGGTCCTGACAAGCTCGGGGTTTATGCCAGAAATGCGTCATAGGGACAGACAAAACAAGCGCGCGCACACACTCATGTTTACAGCTGAGGAATTCTCAGTTAATGCAAGTCTCATGTGTTTGATTTTGTTTGAAATGCCATCGTTTCTTGTTTTAGTATTTGAAATACAAAGCTCTGCACTTGGAGCTCAGCTTTTTTTAGCCCGAGGATGCAGAATTTACACGACTGATTCTCTAAACACTCCACTAGAACCCGATCCCTGTGAACTCGCGTTCAGCTCATCATGGTATTGGCCTGCTGTCGTGCATGGATTTCATGTCCGTCTAGTCTTAGTTTGATGCCAATGCAAATAGTTTTTCTCTGTGGTGACGAGACGTTTGACGTTAAACGACTCTATGAATAATTAAGAGAAAAATGAGGCGAGCGTTTCTTATCCCTGAGGTGAAATTTGTCACGGGATTCCAAGAAAACATGGATGGTGCCATGTTACATATGAACATGTTACATATGATTTAGTGCAGTTATTCAGAGGGAGTGGGTTAAAGTGGTGTAAACTGTCAATTGTTTTCAGGTCATGTGTTTTTAAATAACATGCATAAAATGAAACTGTCATTCATTCATCAGTTTTGTCTTGTAGATGCTGGATTTCTCATTCAAAAATAATATTAGAAGTTACAGAAATGCAGCAAAACATTCTGACGCACTTCTAGGCTGCAAATACTTTGGGTTGAATTTTTAATGTTTCATTATTATTTTTGTCAGATTTTGTTTAATTTGCAGAATTTTGTCTTTGAAAATATGTTATTAAATTGGCAGTGAAACCTGAATCTCTAGCAATAGCAATAGCTGGGTGATATGGGAAAATAAAACTTAAAACGATATAGTTTCTTTGTATCATTTTATACATTGATATATATGGATGTAAATCATATTAATATTCCTGTAAGGCTAGGATATGGTTTATAATATCTGGATATTTGTGGACATAAAGCGTCATTATTTAACGTTTGTGCTTCTAAAAGTGAGATTGACAGTTCTCTGTAAATACATGATCTGTTTATGATATTAAAATACACTTATTACCTGTCATTTAAGATAATACCTGCTTTATTTCTTTAAATGAAGGATATTTGTGTGTGTTAGAAACAATGAAATTAACTATAAATTTGGTCAAATTCTGCTATAATGCAAATAATTAGGCTTAGCATTAAAGAAGTGTTATTAAGTGATTTTTAAAAAAAAAATATATATATTATTTCAGTTTGTTCTAGGAAAAAAAAAATTGTTCCACATACATTTTTCAGAATCAATTGAAATCGGCCAAACCTGTTCACTTAATTGAACAACCCATTATATCATCGCCAATACCGCAAAACCAGAATTAAAAATTTAAAAGGTAACAAACAAAACCAACATAAAACATAACAAACTGTACACAACAACACTTAATTCACATTTTCTTCATTTAAACCGTAATCCTTAATTTCCTTGTTTTAAGGCTTTTTAAAGCTTATCGGTAGGTTCAGTGCACCGAGCCTTATTAATGATTCCAACAGCTCTTTTCGGAATAATAATAAATATATATTTTCAATTGTAATATTCACTGTATGTATTCATGCAGTGCAACAGCCTTTAAAACCAGGAAAAGTCATCGCAGATACCTTATCACAGAATCTAAGACATATCTTTTGTCACAACATGGACATAATATCCATACAGTGTTTAGCCGTAGCTGCTACAGATTCATAATGAAGTGAAAGTGTTTACTTCTCGGCTCCCACACATTGATTTATCTGAGGCCACTGCGACAGGATTAACACAGTGCCACTGCCGCGTATTGATTTTCTATTTTCTCAGTAAAGTGTTATTTCGTAGAAGAGCTGCATGTTGCACGGTGAGGTGCAACTCTCGGCCGCTCTCTCTGCTCCGCTGTCTCCTCACGTGAGAGTGGACACGCGTGTACTGACCGGCTGGATTCAAACAACACGGTTTGGTCTCTGTAAACACTAAGGACATGGATGTTTATTTGCACACAGAGCAGGACACATGTGGAGGCGCATTCTTATGCCAGGTGTGTACTGACATACTTTCAGAGGGGTCCACTTGTGATCAGGTCAGTCTGGATGTTCAAGTGATAGTTCATGGTTTTTTCAAGTGTTTTATGGAGTGTGTGTTAGACCTGTATGTGTTTAGAAAAACAGGTTTTAGCAATTTAAAAGGCTCATTTACACTCATTTAAAGTTGAACTGTGCAGGACTTTTACCCTAATTTAACCCTAATTTTGAGTCACTGTGATGCTTAAATGTCTTGTTGTGGGGAGATAGGATGCTGTCTCCACAGCCTTGCCAGATCAGGACCGCTGACCCGGTCCTCGGAATCAGGAGGTTTCACGTGAAACACATAATGCTTTTCGGCACTACACGCACACACACACAAACTCCAGCCAGGTATCGGCTATAAGATCCAGGCAGTGATAGTGTTATTTTAGATGTTCATCATGGCAGAACTGGTGAAAAACACACGGACATGTTTGCCGGCTCCGTAGAAAACATGGCCTGGAGAGGGGAAGGAGGGAGGGGAGGTTTTACAACAATGCAGACAAAGGGGTAGATAATTGATATGTACTGTAGGGACCAGACTTGCAAAGTTCTGGTTCAAATATAAACGCGTGTAACTTCCTGCACTGCAGTCTGTAAAATAGCACATTTACGTGCACAATAAAGCTACCGCTCGACTAAAAAAGTAAAATCTACCAAAGCATAATATGGACACTTTTAAAATGTGTTTTTTTGACATAATGACATTTTGTGTTACTTTGTAATCTGTTCACTTTGTGTACCAACCTTCATAGAGAAAGTCATTTTACAGTGTGATAGGGAGGAGTTGTCGATGCACAAGTTTAAACGTCTTACTTTGTGACCGCGATGTTCAGATTCACCTCGGTGACACAAACTCGGCACACGAGGCAGCTGCCGGCCTTCAACCCCTGCATCTTTTGATTTTTGGTGCTGGAGTGTGATGGGTTTACAAATTTAAGTTGAACAGCAAGAGCAGATCAATTATTGACAACTAGTTTGATCATCGATTAATAGGTTTGAGTGTAAATGTGAACAGTCTCTCTTTTCGTTTCTCTCAAATAACTAAAACTGAATCATTTTGTTTTGTAGATAAAACCAGGCGATTACCAATCGATGAATCAACTGTGAACGTAATCATTAGTTGCAGCCGTAAAACTTAACTTTACAGTTTGAAAAAGCTGTTAACTGGTGAGATAATGGGATAAACATAGTCTTATTATGTCTTAAGCAGGCTTGTATTTTATTAGATGAGGCTTTAAACTCTGTGTTTACTTGTGTCCCCATTGGCAGCCATTTTGACACTGAAAGCTGAACACTGAATTGGGTCCTCGGTGCTGCGGGATCGTCCAGACTATGTGTCAGCAGCCCAAACGAGCGCGCCTCATAAAGTCTGAACTGTCCTCTTCTTTAACATCGGGTCTGAACGGAGCCAGTGAGGCAGAACTCCTGTCAAACCACGGCTGCTGGTGTGACGTGTGACGTTGGCTGCACACACTGCACTCTGCAGCTGTCGCAAACAACTGCTCACATAACACTGCGATAAGAGTCGAGAGGTGGGACCTTTTTAGACGCTGTTAATTAGAGACTTAACCGGCAATCAAGGCTTTAAATGTAACACAAGTAGACGCTAACCCGTTTCAAGATTTAGGACGTTTCAGATTGCAGCATTGTGTCACTCGCTGAAAAGAAGGTTTGACCCCAAGCCATGTAGAAACATACAGCTGTTGAAAGTTTGCACATGCCTTTCTTTCTTTCTCCACTGCAAACTAGCCGCCTTTTTTTTTTTTTTCTTTTCACTTCCAAATCCGTTTTGCCCACATGTGCTCTCAAGTAATGGGTGTTTGGCGGAGTGAGCTCATTAAGCACAAACACAAAAGGGCATCATAAAAACTCGCTGCATGTACCTGTGGGTCTGCGGTGAGGAAGGCATGCACCTCGACACCACATGGCTTCAGCTGGGAAACGAAACGTGTTAAAACTGGCCGCTGCCGTCGATTTTCTTACAGTTAGCCTTGAGGTACTTTTACTTCCCTGGCTCATTTCTAACAGTCGTACTACGAACGTCGTCAGCGGTTGGAACCAACGGAACAAACACACCGACAGTCAAATGTAGGACAAGTTCTCAGATTTTCCAGTTGTTACTAGAATTATAGCGCAGTGGCTACCACTACTGCCTGGCAGCAAGGTCAGCGTTTGGGAGTGAATGGAGGTTTCGTCTCTGTGTGTTTGCCCCCCGCGATGGACCTGGTCTTTCACCATGTCTCAATCATGAAGTGGTCGACAGTGATGGAGTGAAATTAAAGCACATTGCAAATAATGAAAGAATTTAGAAAGAATCAGTCATTCAGCTCAGCTAACCCCTGCAGATGAAGATGACCTGGATGACTGAGAACCTTTACAGACGAGCAGTCATGGGTTTTCATGCAGCGGCAGAATCATCTCAACATTGTTGTCCAAAGTGGGGACGTCACGGTCCTCTAATGTTGTGGATATTACGGCCAATTCCAGTCTATAAAAATGTGGATAGCCAATGACCGATTGTTATGTTCAGGCCAAATTGAAACCCTGATTACAACAAAAACAAAATTGATTTTCTTACAGTGTACAGTGTGTAAAATTCAGCAACATTTAAAGAGGACATTCAGTGGAAAATCACATTTCTGATGTTTTCTGGTGTGTCCCCGTGTCCTTCCTGTATCTAAACATCACTAAAGTGTCACAATAAAAACTTCAGCAGAAACAAGGGCTTCTCTGTTTACCTGAGCTCGAGCAAGGTTTTAAAAGTCCAATTTAGTTACGTAATTAGCACATTTGACATGCGACGGACCCTCCCCCAACAGCTGCTCCTGGTCATTGGCGTGAACATTCAACCTGAAGAAGAAGAAGCACCGCGGAGCAGTCAGTCCGCTGGTAGCTGGCCAATCACAAGAGACTCAGTGTTCTGGGGGGGCGGGCATTAGGTTTTGACCATAAATGTTATTTAATTTATCTAGGTAGACATCAGTAATCTCAATTTTTGGTTCAAAATTGTATGTGACGTTTAAATCAAAGTAAAGGTTTAGTGCACAAGTTTCTGAGGACGAAATCATCCAATTCTGTTTATTAAAAATATCAAAAATCAGCCCAATGAATCCACTGACTGACTGATGTTCCTACCTAGTTATGGCTTAATATTTCTGTCTTGTCCTAGATTCTATCAAACCTGGAATTAATGTTAGTCCAGAGTGAACCAATCACATCCAGATCGGACTCAGCCCAGGTCTGAACACTCCCTGGGTCCTCAGGTCTGATCTGAGGAGGTTTGAGGACACACGTGTCCACATTCCTGAGCTGCATAAGTGCAATCTGTCCCCAAGATGGATTAGAGACTCTGCCTCCACAGCTGACATCCCCAGACTCGCTGCTGTTTCTCTGTTTTCTGCACATACTTTGGTTGATTTGTAGCCAAAGCCACTGAAGACATTATTCTCTAGTTTCCTTGTCCTGAAGTCTTGAATATTGCACCTCTTAATACCCAGGATACAAAAAATTCAATGCATTTAATGTCATTGGGTCTCTGTTATTAGAAATTCATTATTTTTATTATTATTATTATTTTTTTTTAAATATTCCATGACCTTCATCTCAAAGGAAGCTCATGCTTTCAGTAACATTCCATCCAAAATAAAAGATGTAGTAGTTAATGGATGAATGGGACAGTCAGGTTTGTGTCAGGTTTTCAATTTAAAGTGCGCAGCTACAAAAGTCGGGTTAATTGTGCATCCACATTTATTTTGAACCTTTAGTTTTGGGAACATATTTCCATGATCAGATGTGATCGTGTCCTTAAACCAAAGGTTTTCACGCTTCATATCTGCAAACACTCATTGTGAATCATGCTGCTGTGTCCTTGAGCCACTGTGTCACTGAACTTTTCTACTGTGATAAAAGACGTCAAATGTTGAGGATGATGATACAAAAGCCAAAAACAGGCAAAGCTTCCTTCATTTTTTATTTTATTTTTTTTTTCCGGTTTTTGCAGCTCCATCCTTTTTTCATCAACAGTCTTCAGTTAATGTCGAAAAAGAAATATTTTTATGGCATAAATCACGACCCTAAAATGTGAAGGCGGCTTTAAAAAGCTGCAGTAAAACACATCACAGCCGTTTCATGTTGAAAGTCTTTTCGACTCTGCCTTTATGAGAGTTGTAAACTGAGCTTTAAGATGTGATCGTTTTGTTAGACTTAAAGAGGATTGTTCTTGGTTCGATTTGCATTTTGGGTCCGTGCACGGTTTGTTTTTGCAGAGTTCAGGTTCAAACTTTGGTTGGGTCATTTAAGGACGCTCAGATTTGAAGCCGCTCCAGCTTTGGCTTGGCTCGGTGCCCTGGCTCCTCGTGCTCTTCCCGTCTGAGGCCGTGTGCACTCTGCAGCTGAGTTCTTCTGCGGTGTTTCTGCATTTGTTTCTGTGAGCGGCGTCGTGCCCTCCGTCCTGACACAATCTCACTGCTTGTAAGGCTCGTCCTTGCAAAAGCGATCTTGCCTTTGTTCTGCTTTGTATCAACAAAGGTGGTTTCCAGATGTACAGTGATCTCTGCTAGTGTTGCCACTGTGCTGTGGTTGGTATCCAGGCCAAAACGTATTAAGTGATCTTTGTGCACGTGTGGGATTATTTATAGGACATAGGTCTATACTTGCTGGAGATTGGCATGAATACCATTCAATAAAATAACAATGTTGTCCAAATGTAAGATATAATATGTAACATTTCTGCGTTAAAACATCTACAAACTATATTCTTTGACTAGTTTACTTACACTGTCCCAAATGTTTCCGACACACAACAAATCCACAGAAATCCTAACTGACCACTTCATTCACTCTGGTTGCTTTATAATGATGTCATCCACTTTGCAGAGCTGCTGCTGTTATGTTTTGAATAGGGTTTGCCCTTGAAAATTGTCTGGACCCATGCATCTGCTGGTCCTGCACATATTTCACAATAAAAGCCTTGCTGAAAAAAAAAATTAAGTGGCCTGCTGGTCTAGCTCCAACCACACTGTACCATTTTACTCTGGTATACCAAGGGAATGGGTGCCAAACAATAAAATGGTAGGGGCTGGATATTTTTGGTACCATTCCTAAAGGAAATGCGAAAAAGAAAAACAAAAAAAACAAACATATCCCACTGTAGCAAACAGAATCCTTCCACACGACTTAGACACGACTTAAACTTAAATGACCTCTGCAGTTGGGCGCAGGGAAAAAAATGTGTATACAGATATCGGTTTTGGTAATCAAGCACTCCCAGTATATTGGCTTATTGGTTATTGGCAAAAAAAAAGTCCAGTATTGTGCATCCCTAATATTTAGGAATGTCATTTGCAAATCTGCACAGTTTAAAGTATTAAAATTTATCATGTTGTAATAAAATTCAGCGTAATTCTTTCTTAGTCCACTCTTGCTCCACTGGTACAAGCTTCCGTCACCCTCTCGTCCAACCAGTGAGAAGCTGGTTGTCCCAGACTCCTCCCCCCTTTTATGAACGCCCGAGCCGTTGCTCTCCGTCGCCTCGTGCGCGGCGTGAGCGATCGAAAGGCTCGTCCCATCGAGCACCTCGGTCAGCCCACTAGTTGGCATTTTTCAAAATCGAGCATTGAGTTGGAATCAGAAAAGTCGCCCTTCGAATCAGTCAGTATTGATATTATCAGATACTTAAGGATTAATCTTTGCTCCAGATTACTTTGTTTTTAAATGTCTTTGTTGGCAGACAAGGTTGTGGAAACTCGGTATCCCACTGGCTTCACCAATGTGTGTGGTAAGAAGAAAATCAATACAGTGACACTCAGATGTTTTTTTGTCAGGAATTGGTTAGGACCAGAGCAAAGCGTAAAGAGCCAAGAATACTGGATTAACTTTACATTTATTAGGGAGCAGCAAACATGAAGTTGCTACTGCAGTATCTTGTGTACAGGTAGTGTTAGTTAAAATATTCATCCATCATCGCTTTATCCTCCTCATGAGGGGGGGATAAATGTACTCAACTGTGTTTTATTTTTTTAAAACACAGTTTCAGTTTGCCTTGAAGGTTGGGTGTTTCAACACGTATGAATTTCCAGTTAAACAGTTGCGAGAATTAATTAATTCCAGGGTTTGATTTAATCGGGAGGCTTAACAGAGCTGTTGAGGTTTGAAGAGCGATCAAGGCTGAAGGGGAACCTCCCACCTGTCGAAAATATCCCGTCCCTCACACAAACAGTTGGCTGTTGAAGGGAGCCAAGCTACTGACAATATCCCATTTATGGAAAAAAAAAAAAAAAGATTTGGTCTGGCTGTTGGGCAAAAGTCCTGAATACTCCCTAGATAAAGCTGCAACAGCAGACGTCTACAGGTGCTGAGAAATTCAAGCCATGCTGGAGGAAAAACATGCTGCTGTGGGAAAAGGAAATCTTAGAGTCCGACTTAAAAGTCGTTGTAGTGAGTACCTTTTTAAAGTGAAATCTCCTAATTTACTAATCACCTTTTGAAATTTGAATGGTTAATAAAAGTCGCTAACTGTTTATAGTTTGATTTCACCATTCAAACGTTCAGCAGCATTGTCAGTCAGAAGATGCCGGGGACGATTGTCCACTGGAGGAGACAAACACACTTTAGTGGGGACCAAAGTTTGTGAATGGCACCGTTGGTCAGTGTTTGTACAGAATATTTACGTACCTATTCAACAAACATGCTGAGGAACGACATTTCCTCCATTTCGGTATCAGTTTAATGACATACTGTGCACGAACGCAGCTGGTTTATCTACAGCGCTGCTCTCTGTCTCCCTCTGTCTCTGTCAGTGGTACTGCAGCCTGGGCTTCATTTCCTTATATGTGGGACTTTTCTGGTGTTTTTACATGGAGGTACGACATATTTTCAGGACAAAGACATGTCAGCTCGGGTGCAGTTACTCGCTGAGAGTTTTTATGTTGTTACAGTGTTTAAAGGAGTGAACTGTTTTCAGTCTTTACTCCATAATTGTGTAATTTTCCACTTGTTCTCAGCCACTGTTTTCCAACACATATATAAAGTGTGAAGAAGAAGAAGATTCTCTGTGTTTCTCACTTTAGTGGTGTTTAGATGTTGTTGCCCAGTTCCAGTCCTGCGCTGCACACAGGAAGCGTTTCAGACTTCCTTGTCCCAGCCCGCCCCTGCTCTGCTGCTGTATACACACAAACACTCCCTCAGTTGGCTCTAGTTTTGCTTGATTAAGAAGAACAAACAGAGATAGGTATGTTGTATAGTGTTCCCAGGGATCCCCGAAATCCTTTATATTGTGAAAATAATTTGATTCTAATAATTCACAGTGTTGAATATAACCTTGATTTATGTCTCTGTCTATTTTGGGTCCTTAAATTTGAGGGAATTGGGCCCAAAATGTCCTAAATAATCCTTTAATTTGATGTTTTGCAGGGTGTGGAAAACCCTGTGTGGGGTTTTGGCAAAGCTTCCCTTCAAAGTGCTGCTCTTGCCTGCAGGCATATCAAATGCTCATGAATTGATTTCCATTGCAGTCTCATGGCTGGGAATAAAACTCAATTCTTACATGTATCACATTTCTCTCGTCAACAGTTATGAGTCAGTGCAGAAAAATCAATAATTTGCGTCTCTGTGCCTCTTGAACTGATGTCATGGAATAATCTCAGAGTTAAATATTTACTAATGTACTGTATGCTCATTTGACAGCTTGCAAAGAAACACTGAACTACAACAGAGTAGTAAATATTATTAAATGTTATGAAGATGTATTTTTTGTCGGCTTAAAGAGGCATAAAAAACACAACTTACCACCGGACTGAAATAATTCAGTATTAATGCTCCTGCTGGATGGTTTTTTTTTTCTTTCTTTTCCCATTTCCATCTCTGAAATAGTGTTTGTTTCAATTCAATATGTGTGTTTATTTATTTGGATCATTAAGTAGTTTTCAATAGAAAATTCTGACAAATTAACACGCATTGTCTACCATATCAAAGCCTGTGTTTCTGCTCTGTGTGATCAGCCTCTACTGCAGCAGATGCAGCTTGTGTTGTCATGGAAACACTAACAAACTCACATTTTATTCTTAGTATCATAGCTTGATGGTAAGATCATTCATTTTTCATGTAAATAGTATTCATCCTCTATGAAAATTTGACTTTAAGGCTAAAAAAAAAAAAAGATGTGTAATAGAGGTGGACTGACAATGGGGGCAATTTTATTATAAAAATATTTATTTATTTTAATAAGTTCATTACCTTTTTTCATATATTTAAAGATGCAGTATTGAAAATGCATCAACATTTATGTTGATGTGTGTTCTAGAACCCCCATGGCCTTCAGTTAGCGTCAAAACACAACAGACGTTTAGTTCGTTTAGTTCAAAAATATGGTGGTCCAAAATGGCTGCCTCTGTAGAGATGACATTCTGGAATAATTAAAAAAAAAACCAACAGTTTATACAGAAGTGATCAGGTGATTGTGTACTCATAAAAAAACAGTTAAAAATGTAATTATTTTATCTGTAATTATCCTCAATTTTACACACTCAAACTTTTAATATTTAATACATGACAACAACGTAGGAAGTGCAATGCTTTGCGATTCAAAATTCAGGTCATATTTAAAGCACCTAATATTGCATTTTTATGTAGGAAAGTGCAAAAAAAAATGTGATTGATTAAAAAAAAATCAAGCATTTTTGTGTCATTTGGTTATATTTTATCAGATGGAGGGGGGGAAAAAAGAAAATATGAACAGACAATGCTGTGCCTGTGCTGTAAGCTGTGGTCATCTCCTGCACTCAAGGACCTTTTTCCTTGAGCCGAGAATAATTCCTCACTTGAGTGGTTTTGTCACCAGGTAACTGAATGTCACTAAAAGAAAACAGCTGCGTTGCAATTTCAGCATTCAGTGACTGGAATACTGAGTTTTACTTTAAATGAATGGTAGGAAACCCAATCAGAGAAGAGTTATTGCAAAATAATAGTATTGTCCCAATTCAGGGGCTGCGTAACTTAAAGCCATAGTAGGTTGGCCTTTTATTAGTTTTCAGTCTGGTTATTGCACAAACTGTGGAAACACCAGAAGCAACTTTGAGCAAATCACACGTTGGCAGCCAGTGTTTGTTAGCACAGCTTCTACTAGCTGTGAGCTGAGCATGTGAAATTACACTTGCTGATAAGAAATGTCAGGAAATAATGAATCTTAATGACTGAGGCGGAGTCGCACAGTGGAGACAGTGGAGACTGTCTCTGTCCAAACCCAACCAGACTCACCAAATGTTTCCATGTGCCCATAAAATCCTTAGTTAGTTTGGCCTAAATAGACATGAGTCATTGAAAGTTCTTCAATTTTGTGCAAGAAAGAAGTGAAGTTGATATTTAGGTAAATGTCTCCCTTGTTTGTTACGACGCCACCTACTGTTTCATGCCCTGCATTGCTTGATATACATCGGCTAGGCCTACGCAGAACAAATGTCGTGTTGTAGTTACTCGCGGCCTTGTGCACACTGTCAACTGTCTGTCTCTCCACTGATGTGATGTGGGATTCCACGCTGTTCATAATGTTAAGCGCGAGAGAGCAAATGAGGTGATGCCTGGGAAATGCAATTTCCAGGATCTCTGTCTCACCAAAGACTGACTCGACCAAGATCCCAAGGACAATCACTTGTCCAGATGCAGAGCGTGTTGCAAAACAGTAAAAGTGGACGCCATGGGAGAATCGGTCTTAAGCTGTGTCATCACATTTGGTCGTGAATTTTGAGGGAAATGCTCCTGCAGAGTTCTTGAAAAGTCCTTGAATATGATGTCAACCAAGGTGGGGATTGACATCAGACTGCAAACCTGAGCTCGACACGGTCATGTTCTCTCTCTCTCTCCTTAACCTAATGTTACCTGTGTTCGTTCTGTTCCCCATAAAAGAAATAGAGTATCTGTTGCATTTAAGTGTTGTCATGTTATAGCATTAGTCCTAGCACTGAACGGGAAGTGAAAATGTCACTAAGTAGAGGTTGACCGATCGAATTTTGGAAATCAGGACAGCCAATGGTCGATAATTGATGCCATAATATAATGAAAGTGCGTGTTACTGCTGTGAAAGTGGGATTAACTAATATCTGAGGCCTTACTGTATCTTGACTCAGTCAAGTAAAATAAAGATTTTCTAAATATCAATGTTAGGGGCAAAGATTTTGTAAGTTGAACCCGTGTTCCCACCGTGTGGAGCGGTTCGGTTTGGTGCATTTGTATTAGGTAGAGTATGAAAATAACCAGGTCCAACCGTTCCATTGAAAATTGGACAAAAAGAGCTGCTGGATGTCCTCCATCGTTGTCCGTTTTGTCGCGGTCTTTTGCGTCGTTCGTTGACTGATACGACATCAGGCTACAGCCCACAGCCCGTCTAACAAGTTTCCCTCAAGTTTCTCCTTAAAGCCGCTAATCTGGATGACTCAAATGCCAAATAATTGAAGTTTGACATGCTTTTATTGTGGTGTGTACGTGCAGGTGTGGGAAAGTTGATCAGGTAGATGAAGATGTCGTAATGCTGCACGTCTGGAATAATGTCCACTCCGGCTGTTTTCCATATTCGTGAAAAGCACCAGGGGGCAGTATAAGAGTCAGACATATTCAGTCTGTCAGGTTCGGTGATATATTGTTCGATCTCGGCGGATTTAAAATTTGTGTGAACTCTTAGAGCTTGAAATCGGCCCATGTGCCGCTCATTTCTCAGAAGCAGCTCCATAGGAAAAATTTAAATAACCTGTCATTTATATACACTATATAGACGGGACAGGACAGGACAGGACAGGACAGGACAGGACAGGCTGGACATTTGCTGGAATTTGACATTTTCCTTTGTCATTAGGTTTTCTTGACTCGTCCCTGTCATCCTGCTCTCTTCCTGTTTCGCTCCTTTTCTTTCTTTCTTCTTGTTCCTCATATCTCATTTCCAGTTGTAGAGTGAGAGCGATTTTTTTTTTTCCTGTGCTTGTCAGTTTGTGTTGAATTTATTTGAAGAGCAAAGAAGAGGAACCTTGCAAGTCCACTGTATTTAAGTGAGTGGTTTATTCATACTCATCAAAAAAAAGGTTTTATGTGGTTAAAAAAGCCAAACAAACAAAAATAAGAGCATGTTTTGCAGAAAAAAGAAATCCACTCTAGTGTTTACGCTGGATTTTTAGCAGACATCTCAGTCCAATTAGGATTCAAAAACGTGAATTAATAATTGAGCCTGATTTGGAGGAAATGGTGGCTGAGAGGTAAACAAAATACTTCTGTCACAGCGTTTAACTGCTCTTGCTGTTTTCATAGACTGAAGCAGATTCAGTTTCATTCCTTCACTGTCAAACGTAAATAAAGAAACCTCCATTACGCCAGTTTATGGGTTTTGCTGGGAATGTGTTGAAATATCTTGACACTTTGAAGCAAGGTTTGTTTGCATGTGCTTGGCTCCGTGTTCAAATGCAAGTGGTTCTAAGAAAGCCATGACAAAGCATAATGTTCTGAATGTATCAACTCCCATTGATGCCTTTGTGTTCTGGGTTTACTGTGGATGCTCACATGTATTGAGAACAGATGGATCACGCAGATGTGGTATTTGCTTTGATTCAGATGCTGAGTTTAGAAAAGTGTGTGTTCTGAGGTCTATAAGTCACGCCCCTGGATTCGGACTCAGTCCGTGTCCTTTAGATTTGTCAACTGGGCCTTTGGACATGCCCAGGTCCTGACATCCATTATGTCCTCGGTCTGCTAGTGTCCAGGCTTTGACTGTAGTGTTGGACACATACAAATGGACAGTTTCCAGGTCTGTAAAATGAAGCCAATGTGAAAGTGTTTGAAGCTTTCTTTAATCAAAATTCAAATATCTGTTTCAAACTTGATCCTTGAAAACCCATTTGAGTTTAAATTGAACAGCCTAGAAGTGCATCAGAAGTAGTTACTGTGCGCTCCAGCTAAGTGCAATTTAACCTTTGATCCATTTTGAATGCACTCACAGTGCATCGGTAAATGAGACGGTGACATTATGTTGTTTCTAGAACTGGACTTTGTTTACCTGAAGGTTTGCTGGGAAAATGAAGGCCATACGAAAGATAAACCTACTTCCTGAGCGGAAAATCACAAAATGGAAATATCTGGAAAGTGGCCTGTGGAAGAATTTCTGGTTCTGCACCATAGATGGCAAACCAGTGAGCACAAAAAGTGGACTCACCTGTTAGATTAGCTGCCAGCTCCACATGAGTGAGGCATGAGGGGAAGCATCACAGATGTGATCCAGGTCACTGAGTTAGCGGTTTCTCCGGTGTTGTGAAGTGTTTACGACTGCTGACGTTGTACGCTACTGCATTGCATGAGTGTCAGCCTCTCGGAATATGAGGTGACGTCACATCGACCACGTCACGTGCGGTTTAGCAGTTTAGCTTGTTTTTTGTGGGGGTGGCGGTGATCCACATATTGGAGTTGGCAGAGATTTTTTACTTCCTAACACAACCCTCCCATTTTGTCCGGGTCAGTTTAGAGTTTTAGATTAACAATGAGCAATGGGGATTGGGTGCCTTGCTCAGGGGCAACCCAGTCCTTGACCTGGCAGGGATATTAATATTCAATATTGGCTTGAGCTTCTTTTTTTAATTTCAGCCCTAAATTGAGCTGAAGCTGATCCTTTTAAATTTGTTTTGATTTTTAATAAAACTGCCTGGAACTACTCAGGGTTATATTTTTATTTATTTTTTTTTTTTATTTTGTTGAAAAAAGAAAATGTTCTTTGACATTTTCCTAAGATGAACTCCCGTAGAGTGGAAAACACTGCTGCTGATCACTGAAGTTATTGTGCCGCATACAGATTTAAGGTTCAATGAGGAGAGCAAACTGTGCAGCAGCTCCAAGGTAAGCTTGAGTTGGCGTTTTTCCTTTTGTCTTCCTCTCCTCATCATTTCCAGCAGTCTGTGTTTACTAACGCTGTGCTTCCATCATGGTATGGTTCATTTTGGAAACAGTACCTTCACTTGGTCGGCAGGATGTGGGCTGTGCCCGATGGTCTTGTAGCGTCAAGTCGTTTGGGTGCGACGTCAGCAGACGACGACATTGAGCGCGAAACAACGGGGACAGCAGTGAAGGACGTCCGGCAGCTTTTCTTTTGCTCCTGCTCACTTTGTGGCTGTTTGTCCCAACAACGTTTCGTGAGAACAGACTGTGGGCGTTTGAAGAAACACCGATCTCAAAGGTGTTGCACTTTTCTGTCACCCATTCAGCTGACAGTCGTGGGTGGTTCCGGTCTAGACCGTACCGTACCAATTTACTCCTGGGACTGGTTATTTTGGTAAAGGAATACGTTCTCCTCTGTACCAAACCGAACCGTTCCAGTCGGTGGAAACGCGACTTGTGTCAACACTTCAAAGTTCGTCCATCATTCTTCTTCTTCTCCTCCTCCTCCATCATTATTCTTCTTCTTCTTCTTCTTCTTTCTCATCCTCCGTCTTAATCCCTCTTAATCACAGTTTGAACTAAAGTTGCCACTCAGCCATGGCGTTGGCACACAGCATGTTTTACAGCTGTTTTAACGTCACATTATTTTTGCCAGTTTTCCTGTACACGGCGGCTTCCTTGCATTTTTCTTTGCAGTAGTGCAGGGAGGCTGTAAAGTCACCGTTGACTGAAATGTACTTTGATACTCGGAGCATTTGCTCAGGAGCAGACTGTGCTGCCTGGCTCTATTTACCAGGTTTACTACTCTCAGAAATAAATAACTCATATCCTCAATGTCCTTATGTGACTCGCAGTGTAAAAGGATATTCAGTCTGTGAGTGAATGAACGATCCTGTGGCTAATTAACTAATGTTGCACCATTTCTTTTTTTTCTTCCATGTACCTGGATCATGAAAATCAACCTTTGACTTCAACAGGTGAGTCATTATGTTTCATTTAATATAAACATGTTTGTCTGCGAGGGAATCCTTGCTTTCATTACTCTTTAACAGGAGTGTCAGACTCAAATGACAACCATGGCAACTAACGAGTATTTTCTCTCTCAATCGTGTGTGGTCCATAAAATGTGAGGAAATGTTGAAAAATGTTGATTGGTGTTTCCCAAACCTCAGAAATGCTGATGTTCTCATATGCTTTGTTTTGTCCACAAACCAAAATGAATCATGTTTCAGCAAAGAAACCAGAAAATATTCACATTTAAGAAGCTGAAAGATCAGGGAGCTTTTTTTAATCAAATAAAAAAAAACACTCAGATTGATCCATTATCAAAATAGACAATTAATTTAGTAATTAATTAATGGTTGAAGCCCTAGCCAAAGGGCCATTCAGTAGCAGTTATGCACTATGACCTTAAAATTATAACAATGTTCTATCATGATATAAGAAATAAGATATTCATGAATATTCAGAATTTCAAAGTAAAAGTGCTGTGATGTGAAATGATGTGTACTAAATAAAAACATATTATTATATGTACAAAATAAAAAAAATAAATGTAGTCATTTCAAAAACAGAAATAAATCCAAAAATTAAGTAAATGATAATGTGGACAATAGTGATTTAAAACACTAAACAAGTGTGTACATATACAGTATATACAGTATACTGTATGTGAGCTAATGTTTAATTTAATACATTTAATAATGTGATAATTACAAACAGAATGTCTTATGATTACAGTATGTGTCTGGGTTATAATCTGTCATATAATCTGTCTATATTCTGTCACCTCGCTGGCACCTGTGTTTAAAGAAGGAGGAGGTTTCAGACCAAGTTTTCATTATAACATGATATTAAGTCACATGTAATCGACAGTTTGACACCTCTGCTCTTTAATATTCAGCCGGCAAACTATACTTTGCTTCCATGGCACAACAGTCACACTGTGCTAAGACAGGCTGCTGTGAATGTTCCTTTCCCACCCACAGTCTTCTTCATTTGTCTTCTTATGTAAATGTGCCGCTAGTTTCTTATTCAGACAAAGCGTCAGGGTGATTGCTTGCTCTCAGACGTTTACATCAGCCTTTGTTTTAGTAGCTGCTCCGTCACTTGCATTTGCAGGAAACACCAGACCCTTTGTGAAAACACGCTGCTTTCAAATGGGCTTTTTCATCATTCATTCACTTGATAAACACATTTGAGCACGTTCCCCTTTCACGACCTCTTATCTGAAAGTCAGGTTCAGGATTTCCTGTGAATGGTTACAACTTGAGGCGTTCCACTTGAACCTGAGCTGAACAATAGTGGCAAAAATGTAGCACACAGTGTCCAGCTGAAGGTGAGAAAGCTCAGTCTTTGGATAAGAAGGACAAAATATGACATGATGCCAATGTTTTTAGGGGGATGATTTTTTCCCTGCACCCACCACCTGAGGATTCATTGTCAGGATGTTGTCGCTGCACTGTGATGTACGCTGTCCCCATTGAATTTGTCCATTTGTATATCGGTGTGTCCTTCATGGGTGAGGTTATCCCAGAAGTAGGAATCCAAGTAGAATTAAACTAGTAATAATTGGGTCCATAAAATTTCAGAAAATGTTCACAAATGTTGATCAGTGTTTTTTTTCCTACCTTTTGTTTTGTCCAAAAAAAAATGGTTCAGTTTTAACGAGCAAAGAAAGCAGAAAATATTCACATGTAAGAAGCTGAAAAATCGGAGAACTTGTGCGAATCCCTTAAAAAGACTCCAACCAATTAATGGATTATCAAAATAGTTGGCAATTAATTTAGTAATTGATTAATAATGGAGTAATTCTTTCAGCCCTATTTCAGATGTTGTTACCAAAGCCAGAAAATATCCGCCTTCACTGACCTCCATTCTTGTTTATGGCCAAAAAACAAAAGTAAAAACCAAATGCAATGCAGCCATGATCTTGTCATGAGAGATGTTCTACCTGTGTTTGTGTGACCTAATGTGATCCTATTATAATCTTGAATGGATTTATGTTTGCTATGAGGAGCTTGTGAACCTGCTAGCAGTCAGTGTGGAGCTGAGCTGTGTTTTCATGCTTCAGGGGAAGCTGGAAAAACACTCTCAGGCTTGGATGCTGTTAAATTATTGATGGTGATGGAAGGAGAGGAGCTGCAAAAGTGTTGGTCTTCACTTTTCTGCTGGAGTGATGGGGTGAATTGTGGTAAGAGGCACGTGCTGGTCCTCATAAGAGCAGTGACACCACGCTGACCGGCGCTGCTAATGGGAGTTTGGCCGTCGCTTTTTCCTCCCAAGATTCTCATCCAGACCACACATTTTTGGGATGCCACTGATCCGCGTGCATACATTTCTTTTGTGCTTCGGTTCACGCGTCATACTGGCAGTCGTGTTGACAGCGAAGTTGTCATGGATGTCGGCCGGTTGTAAAGTGAGAAGAGGCTCACAAACATAAACTGTTGCAGTGCTGACATTAGGGATTTAGTGAAGGCTGTTCTAAACATTCCTGTTTGAAACAGGCTTTTAGTGGGAGTGCGTGTATCCGTACTAAGGCTGCGACTAACGATTCTTGTCATAATCAATGAATCTGTCCATTATTTTCTCAATTCATCAAGCTCTTGTTTGGTTCATTAAATGTCAGACAAATTTTGATCACTGTGTCTCAAACCTGGAAATGGTGATGATGATGATGATGGACTGCGGGCGTTTGCCTCGACTTCCATGGGATGTTTACAACGATCACAAGGGATTGGGGCTGGGTCAAAATATCGATTTGGTGATATATCGTCATCCTTCAGGGTGCAATACGATAATCGATATGCCAGGGCAAATGTTATATAATATTCTTGTTAAAGAGGACATTGACATGTTTTTTGGTGTGTCCCCATGTCCTTCCTGTATCTAAACATCACTAAAGTGTCACAATAAACTTCTGAGAAAGAAGGGCTTCTCTGTTTACCTGAGCTCGAGCAAGAGGTTTTGAAAAGTCCAGTTTAGTTACGTAACTAGCACATTTGCCGTGCAACGCACCCTCCCCCAACAGCTACTCCTGGTCATGGACGTGAACATTCAACCTGAAGAAGCAGAAGAAGAAGAAGCAGCACCGTGGAGCAGTCAGTCAGCTGGTAGCTGGCCAATCACAAGAGACTCAGTGTTCTGGGGGGCGGGGCATTAGCTCAGAAACAGAGTGACTGTTCAGAGGCTGCAGAGAGCAGCAATAATCTGGTTAATCTATGAGGTTTTTGACCATAAATATTATTTATTTTATCTAAGTAGACATCAGTAATTTGAATTTTTTTGGTTCATAAGGACCATTTTATGTGACCTTTAACAAATCAAGGTGCTCTAAATGAAACAGTTCCTGCCAGTTTCTCTCCGCGGGCGCTGCTACTTCATTTCTCCTCCCGGCAGCGCTGTTCAAATGAATGACTTGGGTGGAAGTTACCTGGCTGAAGGAGAGTTTGCAGCGGGATAATGTTGGAGAAAATTACGTTAAGAGATGCTCCATTCACATTCAATACACGGACTTTATCCACTTAGTTCTCAAAGTTGTGAATAAATAGAGAAATCTTTTTTCTTCAGTTCGACAGATACGTGGTGTATCGCCGTATTATTGCCTCGCAATATATTGATTATCACAGAATGACTGTGTCGTGATATTATTGGTATCGTGGACATCGGTGACAAAGAATGGATCGGTTGGGGCTGGTTATTTTGGTGCTATTCCTAATGGAGACGCACCAGATTACACACTGTACCAAACTGTACCGTTCCACTCGGAGGAACACGGCGAAATTCAGTGCTGTAGACATTAGCATCGCCTGTGGTATCGCTGCATCCAAAGAGACATTTCCAATGTGCAGAACTAACGGAGACAAAAACACAGTAGTTGTTCTGTGTGTGATGATGAGTGAAACGCAAGGTTTCCCTCGTCGAAGTGGAGGATTTTTGTGTTAACTGCCTCGTCTTTTCTAGGAAAAAAGAAAAGAAAAGCTTTCTTTCTTTTGTTTAAAAAAAGGCTGAAGTTACGACATGACACTTCTTTGGAGAACCACAAAATGTTGCTGGACAAAATTGCGCATTTGGTGTCATTTTGCAATTTAATAATTTGGTGTTTGGTGGGTGGTTTAGAATCTGAATGCAGCAGGATGCTCTTCAGAGCAAAAGCTTACCGAGGAGTTCCACAAGCATTTTCTGGATTGAGTGTCGGACGTTGTTTCTCTGCTGTTGCCAAGACAGATATTTTCAAAAACACAGGATTGAGGTGGTAAAAAAGATGCTGCAGTTCATCCATGAGCTGCTGTGTTTTACATGCTGTTGAGAAGTGAAGTGTTTTACTGCCATGATAGAAAAATCAAAAAAGGGTCGGTAGATCAGATAATTTGTTAACTATTATTAAGTTGGAACGTTGTTTTTAACATTATCGTGTTATAAAGAAAATTTATGTTATGATTTAAATTTCCTTGTTATATTTAGGTTGTATGTAGAGGTTCACTGATTAATCGGGCTAATATTTGCCTTTTTTTGGTAAAAATTAGGTCATTAATTTATCAGCCAGTTGTTACAAAGTTGACATTTTTTTTCTCACAAACTTGATAAATGTCACTAAAGATACGACTTTGTTTCTTGATAACCTGTTTCATGTGTCAATATACGTAATTTTACTTAAAGAAAACATACATACACTAAATATACCATTATTTGTTATTGCATAACAATTGTATTTCAAAATTTACTAAATATATGGGCCACAAATTTGGCATAAGTTATCGGACAGCAGTTGGCATGATGTCTGAAAATCTACATTCATATTGGCCACAGAAGAACTCATATCAGTCGACCACTGGTTGTATTTTCCCATTTTAGTGTGAAACTTTTCTCGTTATCGCGTGATTCCTTTTTGTTTTTCCGATGTGGCAACAACAGCAGGCGTCAGATACTCTGATTCTGTCCTGATTCCCTCATCATTTGACTCACCAGTTTCAGTAAACCTGTGTTTTTACACTGCATATCTGTCACATTAATTTTTCTGTTGTGCAGCCATAGTTGTTTTGTTGAAGTTAAAATAAAACCGGGCCAATCATCCTGGTGAGTGAGCACTAAAGAGGCTTAATCCAGAACGCAAACTCAGCCAAGGGCCCGTGTTTACATCCCTGTACTTTTCTGTTCCTGTTCTTTATCTGCCTCTACTCCCAACTGTCAGCTCCTAAACGGAGCAGCAGAAAGAAGAGAAGGAAGTTTCTAACCGCACTGCTGGGCTGCTGAAAAAGCCAAATCATTAGTATGTTTTTTGTTCCAAGGCGCATCAGAACAAGGATTTAGAGCTTGTAAAACCTTGCCCAGAGTTTCGACTCGGCACAGGCGAGAACATTCGGCTTTCTCTGCTACAAACTTCCTTCATGATTGGAACGGAGCGGCTAATTGAGTTCAGCTGTTACATTTCATTATAAATGTTACAGCTTCTCATCTTCCGCTCTCCCAGAATTCCCTTCGGCTACAGGCGCTTCCTCCGCAGCTGTAAATTGCACGTGAGCACCGACACTCACTCTGACACGTTCTCAGGTTTGCGAACGTGTCAAATCCTCCGTTTGTCAATCAACTGTGAGTCAGTACCTCGCGGAGGCACAGTCAGAAACAGCACAACTAGAAATAAGCTTCTTAAATTAGTTTAAGCAGTCTTATTTTAAGAAATAAACAACAACTACCTGTCTAACCGATCTAGGAAACAAAAGTTGAAAAGAATATTCTGTCATGTTAGAAATGTCTACTTTTAATCAAGGTTTTGATTTGATTAAGCCGAATTTATATCTTAACTTTTGGAATAGTAATAATGTGTTTCTTCAGAGAAGAGCAGAAAATTGCAGTTGTAAATGTTGTTTTAAATGTGGTTTTCCAGACCTTTTTAAGAGTCTGGAATTTTGTGTGAAAGTCTGGTTAAAAAAAGCAATATTTTGCACTGTAATATTGCTAGTATTAATTACATACAGTATATTTTTTAACTGATGTTACAAATAAACAAACCCCTAATTTACACTGAATGCGGAAAGGTTTGCGTTGAGCCTCCGATCCAGCGTCGGAGCTGATCCGCATCCATTCTTGTCGATGTGTAAAAGTAAAGGTCGGGTCCGCTCAGTTGCAGAAGGTCGGAGTGAATACACGCAGCATTTCTATTTCTGGCGGATGCTGCAGCAGAGCTGCATAAATTTAGCACGATTCAGCGCGGGCGGGAGAGGAAATAGGATAATAAAACATCCAATATGCTTTTCAAAATAAAACATAGATTACAGAAATGTAGAAACAAAGAATTCTTGGAAGCCCAGCGTGATCCTCCTGTGTTGTGTTTACAACATATGCGGTGTTTTTTCCGTGTGACAAGTACGGAGAGAAAACCTGGTCCCACGTGTCCAGTCCAGTCGTGTCGCAGCGTAAATTGGTGGATCTGTGCCGATCAGAGTGCAGCACATCCGTTCCACCACCACCAGTGTAATTTTGGCCTTCAGGCTGCTGTTCCTGCGTTTGCATTGAGACACGTAGCTAGCTCAGGGCTGCCAGCAGAAATGGGTCATTGTGTGTTTTTGAACTTGTTATTTGGAGCTTTCACATGTTTCCATGTGTGTTTTAAAAAAGGTTTTTGTAGTAAACGTCTGCATGCGTCTATTAAAACTGACTTTTCTGCTAAACACGCACAGCCTCAAGTACAAAACTAGATGAAGTCAAGGTTTTGACAAAAATGTCAATACCTTTAACCCTGTTATGTTGGCTCACTGCTGGTAATGAAAGCTTTTATTTAGTTGTACAAATTTTGTTCAGTCCTGTGTCCAGCTTTGTCTTCAGTCCTGTGTCCAGCTCTGTCTTCAGTCCCGTGTCCAGCCCCGTGCCCAGCTCTGTCTTCAGCCCCGTGTCCAGCTCTGTCTTCAGTCCCGTTGTTCAGCCCCGTGCCCAGCTCTGTCTTCAGCCCCGTGTCCAGCTCCGTGTCCAGCTCTGTCTTCAGCCCCGTGTCCAGCTCTGTCTTCAGCCCCGTGTCCAGCTCTGTCTTCAGCCCCGTGTCCAGCTCCGTGTCCAGCTCTGTCTTCAGTCCTGTGTCCAGCCCCGTGTCCAGCCCCGTGTCCAGCCCCGTGTCCAGCCCCGTCTTCAGCCCTGTGGCTGGTTATGTAAGGCTCAGTTTGGCAGCGGCGCTCAGCGCTGCGTGGCCTCTGCTCTGTCCTGCTGCCAATGAGCACGGGAGGTTTTATCAGCCCAGTCTTTCAAAGGACCTTTTGGACTGAGGACCGTGTTTAACTCAGCTCAGTGATTCACCAAATTCACTTTCTCCTTCTCGTCTCCTTTACACCAAACATCTGTCGTCCCTCTTTACAGTCTCTGTCCTCGTAAACCCAACATCATTTCCCTTTTATCCGCTCTCACTCCTCTAATGCTGACTCACTCTGCTCTGCTGAAATTATAAAACACCAAAATAGCTGACTCTCTCTCTCTCTCTCTTGCTCTGTCTCGCTCGCTCGCTCGCTCACAATGGCCTGATTGCACCATTTTGTTTTTTGTGATTTTCCTCTGTTTCCCGCTTCATTCACAGCTTCGTTCCGCAAGAAGCTGTGAATGAAGATAAGGGGAAGATCACCTCCCTCCGCCGCTTCCTTTGGTTTGTTTTAAGCCACTGACATTTTAATACACAGACTGTAGTTGTGTTGTTTTATCGTGTGCTCTATAAATAAAAGTGGATTTCACCAAATGACAAAATGGCTGCAATGAGAAATTGACTATTAATCCACTTCTAAATTGATTGTCAACAAATTTTCATAACTGGTTTGTAGATTTGACTGTGTTTTAAATAATTAAACAAGCTTTTTCAGCTTCTTTAATGTGAATATTCCCCGGGTTTCTTTGCTTCATTTAACAAAGACATAAATCAAAGACAAGAAACTTGAGAACATCATCATTTCCAGGTTTGGAAACATTCTGGCATTTTATGGACCAAACAAAAAATTGATTAATGAAGAAAATAATTGACCACTTAATCGGTTTTCAAATGAATTAATTAGTGGCAGCTCTTGTGTACTTTGTTGCAAAAAATGGGAAAGGTCACATTTGTAGATTCTGTACAGACAGAAAAATGTTTGTTTGAGGTTTTTATGGTTTTTATAAGGAATTTTTCTTTTTTTTACCCTGCAACTTTGTGTTTTCACTGAAATGACATTGTTATCAGGATGTTACGCTGTGTTGCTTTGTGGCAATGCATTGTGTTTTTTTTTTTTTATGGAGAGGATGTTGATGTAGTTAGGAAAAATCATTATCTTCTTCTCTTTCCAGCCCTAACCAGGTTACTCACTGTGCCCAAAGCTAACGCCATTCATAACCAGTTAATTTAGTCATCACCTTCATTTTGGCCACAAGCTATTAAAACACACTGACATGCAGTTTTTGTCTGTATTGTATAGACTTGTATAGAAGCATATTTCATACACATAAATGCACCTTTTTTTGTTATTATTACTATTTAGATAATTTCAAGTGCATCTTTATATATATATATATTCATGAAGCATGTCACATCTTTCCAAATGATCTCAAACAGTGACACTTGCAGACTTTGGTCCCCACTAAAGCATAGAAAACATAGTACGGTGTGTGTGGCAGTAAATCCTCCAGTGAACACAGACTGGTGTACAAGATTCATATGCGAACAAATCGTCACTTCCCTACATTTTTATTGAACAGGAAGTTTAAGACCGGTGCGTTTTCGTTTATGTTCTGTACAAACTGTGAAGAATGGTGCTGCTTGCAGAATTTTTTAATCATTCATATTAGTTTTAAAGTGGTTTGTGACAGTGGCAAAGTCATCGGAGATGTTTTTAAAATAGTAACTGGCCGGTAATGATTTATAAAGTAGAACTTTGCAAGTCTGGTTGCTGTTTCTCTACAGAGCTCCCCCTACAGTTTCAGAAAACCTGTTTTTACGACACCATTGTGAACATCCATGCATCGTCTACCTTTTTATCCTCACTGTTGTAAAGACTCATTGCTGATCCTCCCCTCTCCTGTCCAAGTCCATGTCCAAGTCCATGTCCAAGTCCATGTCCAAGTCCATGTCCAAGTCCATGTCCAAGTCCATGTCCATGTGCAAGACTAAGTCCATATCCAAGTCCATGTCCAAGACTAAGTCCATGTCCATGTCCAAGACTAAGTCCATGTTCATGTCCATGTCCACGTTCATATTCAAATCCATGTCCATGTCCAAGACTAAGTCCATGTCTATGTCCAAGACTAAGTCCATGTCCATGTCCAAGTCCATATCCAAGTCCATGTCCATGACTAAGTCCATGCCCATGTCCGTGTCCAAGACTAAGTCCATGTCCATGTCCAAGTCCATATCCAAGTCCATGTCCATGTCCAAGACTAAGTCCATATCCAAGTCCATGTCCAAGACTAAGTCCATGTCCATGTTCATGTCCAAGACTAAGTCCATGTTCATGTTCATGTCCATATCCAAGTCCATGTCCAAGACTAAGTCCATGTCCATGTCCATGTCCAAGACTAAGTCCATGTCGATGTCCATGTCCAAGACTAAGTCCATGTCCATGTCCAAGACTAAGTCCATGTTCATGTCCATGTCCACGTTCATATTCAAATCCATGTCCATGTCCAAGACTAAGTCCATGTCTATGTCCAAGACTAAGTCCATGTCCATGTTCATGTCCAAGACTAAGTCCATGTTCATGTCCATATCCAAGTCCATGTCCAAGACTAAGTCCAAGTCCATGTCCATGTCCAAGACTAAGTCCATGCCCATGTCCGTGTCCAAGTCCATGTCCAAGACTAAGTCCAAGTCCATGTCCATGTCCAAGACTAAGTCCATGTTCATGTCCATGTCCACGTTCATATTCAAATTCATGTCCATGTCCAAGACTAAGTCCATGTCTATGTCCAAGACTAAGTCCATGTCCATGTCCAAGTCCATATCCAAGTCCATGTCCATGTCCAAGACTAAGTCCATATCCAAGTCCATGTCCAAGACTAACTCCATGTCCATGTTCATGTCCAAGACTAAGTCCATGTTCATGTCCATATCCAAGTCCATGTCCAAGACTAAGTCCATGTCCATGTCCATGTCCAAGACTAAGTCCATGTCCAAGACTAAGTCCATGTCCATGTCCAAGACTAAGTCCATGTTCATGTCCATGTCCACGTTCATATTCAAATTCATGTCCATGTCCAAGACTAAGTCCATGTCTATGTCCAAGACTAAGTCCATGTCCATGTCCAAGTCCATATCCAAGTCCATGTCCATGTCCAAGACTAAGTCCATATCCAAGTCCATGTCCAAGACTAAGTCCATGTCCATGTTCATGTCCAAGACTAAGTCCATGCCCATGTCCGTGTCCAAGACTAAGTCCATGTCCATGTCCGTGTCCAAGACTAAGTCCATGTCCATGTCCAAGACTAAGTCCATGCTCATTCCGGTCGGCGTGTTTTTCACGCTTCTGTGTTTTTGAATTCTCACCATTTGACAAAATCCGGTCCGAATACTCGAGATTTTGCGAGACTTCCTGATTCTGAGGACTGCGGGCCTTCGGCCCAGATTTTGCAAGGTTGGTTTTCCACTAACAGACAGTAGGGGGCAGTGGAGAGTGGAGCCATTTATCCACCACAATGAATCTGAAGAGTTTGTGCGGGATGTGAGGTGGTGGTGGTTCTCAGTGAGAATCGAGGAGCAGGTGTCACAACGACAGCAGAAAGTCAGTTGTTGTGGTTCCACCACTGACCCGAACCACAAACACAGTGGTGACACTCGAGAGTCACGGCACCTGGCTGCATCATACATCACACTCCTCCTTGAATTAGTCAGGGAAAAAAAATTAAGTTGCATGGTTTAAATGATAAAACTTCTGTCACGTCTTTGTCTGGACGGTGTTTTATCTCAGCTAAGGGGCTGCATATCAGGAAATACATGACTTTTTAAAGCTCCATTGTTTAAAATTAAGGAGGGTTTATTTATAAAGTGATTATTTTGTATAATCACTTTAAAATAAAAACTGTTGAGTTTCCGTTGCCTTAGAATAAGCCAAGAAAGAACAGCAGCTCTGCATTAATCAATAAAGAAGAAGAAGGAAATTGCAGTGAGAGTGGAGAGAGTTTATTTTCTGGTATTTGAAGGCCACCATAGTTTCTCCTGAAAAAGGGGGGACTCAGCGTAGGAGTCCAACACTGGACCATTTACAGTGACTCATGCAAAGCCTCTAAAGCCACTGAAAAGGTAGGTCGTCATTTGTAAAAGTGGATAATAATGTGCCTTAAAGTCGACCCCTTTGAGAACAAATATTCTCGCAAAAATGAAACATCACTATAGCAACAAGCCACGTCACAAATGCATGTGAAGGGACTTACTTTATATTCTCTGTAGTTTTGATAGTCGAGTAGTCGACTAATCAGATAGTAAATCACACAATTACCCAATGGCTCTTTTTAACTACAAGCTTTTCTGGTTAACTTCAGGTTGTTTTGGGCTTTGCAAAATTTACATGTGATTTTTTTTTTTTTTCTCTTGGTGCGTCCCGAGATAAATGTTCACATACATTTTGATATTTTCAGGTGAGAGGGTGTTAAAGTTGCTCAGCTCCCAGCTGAGATAGGTCGAAATGTTATGTTATGTTGTTCAAGTCCACAGCATAGAAAAGCCGTGTGATGACGCAACCGATGATTATCAACAAATACATTCGTCTGCAACTAATTTTACTGTATTGTTGATTAATCGTTGGAGCCTTTGCTCGGACTGACTCCGACAGATGCTACTTGCTCTGTTCAGCTCAAAAAATATGTACAAAGTTGTGTCTAGGTTCTAAACACTAAAATGCAAGAGTGGCATTTTGTTTTGTTTTTTCTGGGTTTTTTTTCGCTGTACGACCAGTTTTCTAAAAACGGCATTTTACGGTTTGCTGGTTCCAGGTGCGGTACAAGACTTTTAGCAGATTCTCCTAAACTGACAGGCCCTTAATTTATTTATCCTCTTTTGCAACCATAAAGTGAAGAAAAGACAACTTAATCTGCTGCCACTCACTCAGCTAACAATCGATCATGTCGTTAACTATCTGGAAAATCAGGCTTATTCTTCCAAACCTAATGTTGTTGTTCATTTAGTCCTTTCCTTAGGTTGAAGAAACAAGGTCTGACGGGTTCTAGTAAGTCATTATGTCTTTTCTTAGCTTGATGGTAACATGGGAAGTCCGTGTGTGTGTGTGTGTGTGTGTGTGTTTTGTGGTAAAAGGAGAGAAAACATTCAGGCCTCTTTGAAATTATTTCACATGGTAATTTGAAACTTTGGATCCACGTCAAGGTTTTTACTGCTCAAGATTCTTCTCTGTTTTTGTCAGTTTACAGTTCACACACTTAAAGTTAAAGTTGCTCAATGTGTGTGTGTGTGTGTGTGTGTGTGTGTGTGTGTGTGTGTGTGTTCACACGCTTTGCTTTTGACCACTGAATAGGCCATCTGCTGAAGGAACGACAGAAATCTGACCATGCGTCCTCTAGTCTGATTATGGGTGGTGTCCAACTGGATTATAACACATTCTGACTGGTTGAAAAACTGATAAAATCTGGTTTTAAATGGATTTTTGACTTGACGGAACTGTTTTCATCCCCCGTCAGAGTCTTCCCTGACAAGATTAATCGAGAGAGCAGGATGCAGTTGAAATCTTAATCTTGTCTGCAAATAATAAAGCAGTTTTTCTGCCTCGTTGTTTTCTCCCTGCCTCGCTCGATTCCCTGGTGTTTTTACTCAGCTTTTTTTTAAAATGCAAATATAAAAGATGAAAACATCGGTGACACTGGCCAGCCTGGGAGGAATGCAAATGTGGTTTGCTGTTGACAGCTGATTAGTGCAAAAAGACCGGTCGAGGTCAGCCTCTGCTCCATGTCCACACATCGGTTGTCTTGCCTTAGCCACTTAGCTGCACTTTATCAGAAATTAATGGACTCCCGTTGATGTTGATGTTGATGCTGTGAGTGTGAGCGCCTGGCAGAGAGCAAGAGGAAAGTGGTGAATTAATCAATGCAGAAATTTGACCCAGCACTAATGGGTGTAGAATAAGTTAAGGCTCTAATGAGGACACAGATGCATGTTTTTGTCAGCAGTGAAAAGCTTCTTACCTTTACTCATCCAAAATACATCCATTATGCCTGACCAACCATTATTCCTGACCGTGGCCTTTCATAAGCAACAATGAACTATTTCATGTTTCCCCGGGATGATGAATAACAAAATTAACAAAATAGCCTCTTTGGCTTTTGGCTTAACTTGGTCTCACTGCCCTGGTTTGGCAGTGGGTTCTCACTGTTTCCAAAAATTCAGCTCTTTTGTTTGTTGTCCAATAACATTCGCACCTAATTACTTTGCCATCTCTGGTGGACGACCTGAAATACTTCCACACGCTGCTTTTCAGCATGAGCGTTTGGAGGACGGTTTGGCGAATGTCCTCCGTTTTCACTGCAAAACAACAACAACAACAACAACATAACATCACAGTCTAATTTTCTGACGAGCCAAGCTGGACCATGCCATGCTGTAATTAGCACATGCCAATGTGTTTCCAGGCTGTATGATTTAAGGGTTTTTTTGAATTTGAATTTTCTCCTCCGCATTTTAAAGTATGTTGGATAAAAAAGTGAATCTCTATCTTTATGTTACTCTCACACCTGAACGCAGCACAAATGTTCATATATACACGTCATACACTCATTTTTTTTTTTTTTTGTAATTTGCTTTTGTCTCCTAAGTAGCGCTGCAACACTGCGAAATCTTTCTGATTAGATTTTTCAGCTTCTTAAATGTGAATATTTTCTGGTTTCCTTGCTCCATTTGACACAGAAATCATTAAAAGTTATGAGGTTTGGGAAACGCTGATTAACATTTTCTGATATTTTGATGGACCAAACAAATAATCGATTATTTGAGAAAATTATTGACAGATGAATTGATTATAAAAATAATGGTTAGTTGCAGCTCTCGTCTTGAGCTGTCAGCCAAAACGTTTTGGGCCACAACATTGCGAAAGCCGACGACTGTCAAGATTCCTCCAGTTTCTAAAAGGTCGTGGGACGGGGCTGACAGTGTGCGTAGAAGTCGGACTTTGTGTTAACTTCGCTTGATTCAAGCTGTTGGTCGCAAACATAGTCAACTCAGGTTGTTTTTAACTTTGGTACCAACACGTGAGTAACATGACACGATCAGTGTCTTCATGTTTGGTGTGAATGCATCTTTAAAACGTGCTGACATAGACCTTTTACACACAAACACTATTCTGCTGTTCCTGTGGTTGGTTGTTAGCGTTTTAACCTAATCTTAACCATCCCGTGTAAATACCTAACCGCGACCCCTAGGCCCAGGTCTTCAGAGATCCACTAGGGTCCATGTGATGTAAAATTTCTGCTGTGGTTTGTACCCACTGACTAGATATGCTCAAACGTAGCTCAACACCGCCTCCGTCTAGTTGATGGGGAGATGTTGGTTTGGTCAAAAGAGACAACGAGGACAGGCCGTAGCCATAGGAGCTAGTTTGAGGCTATGTGAGGAGGTCCACTGGTACCTGTCCAATCCATCACTCAAAGAATTCAGGAATATACAAAGTGGTCAAACAAAAAAATGCTGCCAATGAATAGAATATACAGAATGCTAGAACCTGAGGACCATCCATTTAGTATGAATGGAACTGTGGTTTGTACATATGTGGTAATGAGATGTGGCTCTCTATATGGACATGGAAAGCAGAGAGTATGACCCAGGCCTTGACTCGTTAAAAAGTAGTCACTTTGCATGATGTTCTTTTGGAAGACCCCATTCTTGTATAGCATTGTTGGTGAGGACACTCATAGACACAATGTATTCCCTGACCTATGACCTGAACCCTCACAACTAAATGCCGAACCCTTAACCCAACCCCCAATATAAACCCTATCCTAACCCTAAAACCACGTCCTAACCCTCAAAAAGCCCTAATTTCCCCAGAATGTCCTTGCTTCCAATGAATTATACATTTTTTGGTCCTCAAGAAGATGTACATACAAGAAGACACACGCATGAATACTGTCAGCAGTGGGAACTCAAAGATGAAAGAGACGGATGCACTCAGGGAATCATGGACATGGAAGGCAAATCAGTATGTGGTCGTGAAACGCTGAGGTTCCACAGTGACCAAATGAAAGAAAACCAAGCCACTCTTTGTTGTTGCAATACTCTTTTATTCCTCACTCTGATTCGGCCCAGATTCCCCAAACTGGGTAATTCTTTGTACACTGGGGCTACTCAGTTAAAAGCTGCGTGTTTCTGTCACCGCTGTAAGAATTGTAGCACCAGCAAAGTCTGTGCCTGAAAAAATTCTCTGGGTTGTTGTCGCTTCCAGGGGGATGTGGACAGAGAAAAGAAGGATGGGCTTTTATATATAATATCACGTTTGTTTGACTGATTCTAACTTGATCCAGAGCCCAAAGGAAAACCGATGAAAAGCCTCTTTCAAGAACTCGGAGGATATTTCTAAGAAGGCGCCTCTTGTTTGTTGGTAGTGATGTGAAAGTATTTCAAATGTTCAAAAGTTTCACATTCCATTTGTCGTGAGAATGTGCTTGGAAACACAGGGAATAAAGTTCAGAACCAAAGTTGATAACCTCATGGGAGTGTTTTGACAAGAAAAGGTCACTCATTTGGATGGTCTTACTTGTCCACCTTTAGGTCCAAACACTGGCATATTTGAAATTATGAATCCAACCTGGGTCTGCTTCCATCATATCTTCAACAGAACAGTACAGGGAGTTAGCTGTCTTCGATCCCAGGACTTATTCCTATTATCAGTTCCAAGGTGCCGCACTGAATTAGATAAGGCATATAAATACGAGGCTCCCTCTTCCTGGAACAAGCTCCAAAATTGTCTGAAACTGGAGGATCTGGTCTCAGTTGAAACTTTTAAAGTGTTGTTGGTATAGTTTAAGTAGATTTTTATGTGTATGCTGATTTACTCTTGGTTAAATAAAGTGTAAAATAAAACAGCTTAACAAATAGTATGAAGATTGTCCATCTGGACATATGATTTTTATCCAATGCAGTCTAGTACCAGAACAAACTCTCTCCATATTGGATTGGATTCTGCTTCCTCACAATGTATTCCCAACCGTAAACTCAGTGTATCTTCATGTAACAAAGTGGGAGTTGAAGGTGTCATTTTTCGTCTTCTCTGCTGTGGAGGTGATAGTTCTTGTTTGACGCATTCAAATAAATAGACGATAGACTTTCCTTGGTTTCTAGGGTGATGAGTCCCACCTGGTCTGGTTGTTTTCCCTCTGTTCCCTCAGTTAAAACTGCCAGCTATTTTCAGCTGGCAGTTTGCTTAGCTTTGGCCTTATATTGATAGACGTTAAACAAATTACATTCCAGAACACTGTATCAGCCTCTAACCTGTTGGAGACACGAGCCAGTTTTAACACCCAGCTGAAATTCAAACTGCACCGCTGCTTATTATCATCCATTAAATCATCTACCTCCCAAGTTTGACACCTTGATCTGGCCTTTTCTCCACATCCTTACTCTGAGATTGCACTGGTGAAGTGATAGCTCACGTTTTTTTAATTGACTTGATCTCATTGAGAACTTGGCTGCCAGAGGAAACACAAGGGAAAAACATTATTTTACCACTTTGCCACAAAAGACTCACTCGATTAAAAACTGTGCCAGCTTATTAAGTCCACGTTTCCTGAAGAATATGGTTGCCACTTTTTCTGGTTGTCACACGGCCTTTTCTGACTGTGTATCTGCTGCGTTAGGCTGGTAGTTTGCACCGGCCCAATGATTTTAGTTTGTTTGCACATTTCTGAACATATTTTTGGAAAAGTAAACACAAATAAAAAAAAATATAATAATGAATTGCTTTCAAAGAAAATTTTGAAACACTAGAACATATATATATATATATATATACAAACTGAAATGAAAGCAAATAAAATGTAATCATTGCCTTTAGGTTGTGCGTGTTAACTTTCAGAACCAGTTCCTCAGACAACATAAACCTTACTTTATAACGCTTGAATAAAGTCTCATGATTAAACACAAAATCCCAACCGAAACCAATAAGCAAACACAAATTTTGAAAAACACCCAGCCTTCTGTCCGTTGTGTCTACATTAGCTCGTCGTGTATTCTGTTTCCCTGTAGCCCTGCCTTGCTTCCATCAGTTTTCATTTCATATTTAATCTGTTGAATATTTTTACTCATGTAATCGATGAGTTCTTTGGTCGACAAAATGGCAGAAAATGTTGAAAAGGTTGTTTTTCCCCAAGCTGCAAAAAAGAAGCCTTAAAATACTTGACCTTTAATTTAGTTAATTGATAAATCATTCCGACCCTAGTTTATATTTAAAAGTTACACACTTTAGATTTAAAGCAGAACTTTGCAAGTCTGGTCTCCTGGGCATGTGCATTGGTTCTCAACGAAGGTGGAGAACACAAGCTGTGAAGCCATGTCCACGTCCACAGCCATGTCCACGTCCAGAGCATGTCCACGTCCACAGCCATGTCCACGTCCACGTCTACATCCATGTCCACGTCCACAGCCATGTCCACGTCCAGAGCCATGTCCACGTCTACATCCATGTCCATGTCCAGAGCCATGTCCACGTCCACGTCCACGTCCACAGCCATGTCTACATCCATGTCCACGTCCACGTCCATGTCCACAGCCATGTCTACATCCATGTCCATGTCCAGAGCCATGTCCACGTCCACGTCCACGTCCATGTCCACGTCCAGAGCCATGTCCACGTCTACATCCATGTCCATGTCCAGAGCCATGTCCACGTCCACGTCCACGTCCACTTCCACGTCCACAGCCATGTCTACATCCATGTCCACGTCCACGTCCACGTCCATGTCCATGTCCACAGCCATGTCTACATCCATGTCCATGTCCAGAGCCATGTCCACGTCCACGTCCAGAGCCATGTCCACGTTCACATCCATGTCCACGTCCACATCCATGTCCACGTCCAGAGCCATGTCCACGTCTACATCCATGTCCATGTCCAGAGCCATGTCCACGTCCACGTCCACGTCCACAGCCATGTCTACATCCATGTCCACGTCCACGTCCACGTCCATGTCCACAGCCATGTCTACATCCATGTCCATGTCCAGAGCCATGTCCACGTCCATATCCACGTCCATATCCATGTCCACGTCCAGAGCCACGTCCATATCCATGTCCACGTCCATATCCACGTCCATATCCACGTCCACGTCCATGTCCATGTCCACATGCATGTCCATGTCCAGAGCCACATCCATGTCCACGTCCAGAGCATGTCCACGTCCACATCCACGTCCATGTCCAGAGCCACATCCATGTCCACGTCCAGAGCATGTCCACGTCCACATCCACGTCCATGTCCAGAGCCACATCCATGTCCACGTCCAGAGCATGTCCACGTCCACATCCACGTCCATGTCCAGAGCCACATCCATGTCCACGTCCAGAGCATGTCCACGTCCACATCCACGTCCATGTCCAGAGCCACATCCATGTCCACGTCCAGAGCATGTCCACGTCCACATCCACGTCCATGTCCAGAGCCACATCCATGTCCACGTCCAGAGCATGTCCACGTCCACATCCACGTCCATGTCCAGAGCCACATCCATGTCCACGTCCAGAGCATGTCCACGTCCACATCCACGTCCATGTCCAGAGCCACATCCATGTCCACGTCCAGAGCATGTCCACGTCCACATCCACGTCCATGTCCAGAGCCACATCCATGTCCACGTCCAGAGCATGTCCACGTCCACATCCACGTCCATGTCCACATCCATGTCCATGTCCATGTCCACATGTATGTCCACGTCCACGTCCACGTCCACGTCCATGTCCATGTCCACATGCATGTCCACGTCCAGAGCATGTCCACGTCCACATCCACGTCCATGTCCACATCCATGTCCATGTCCATGTCCACATGTACGTCCATATCCACGTCCACGTCCACGTCCATGTCCATGTCCATGTCCATGTCCATGTCCACATGCATGTCCATGTCCAGAGCCACATCCATGTCCACGTCCAGAGCATGTCCACGTCCACATCCACGTCCATGTCCAGAGCCACATCCATGTCCACGTCCAGAGCATGTCCACGTCCACAGCCATGTCCACGTCCACATCCATGTCCACGTCCACAGCCATGTCCACGTCCAGAGCATGTCCACGTCCACAGCCATGTCTACATCCATGTCCATGTCCAGAGCCATGTCCACGTCCACGTCCAGAGCCATGTCCACGTTCACATCCATGTCCATATCCAGAGCATGTCCACGTCCAGAGCCATGTCCACGTCCACGTCCATATCCATGTCCACGTCCAGAGCCACGTCCATATCCATGTCCACGTCCATGTCCACGTCCACGTCCACGTCCACGTCCATGTCCATGTCCACATGCATGTCCACGTCCAGAGCATGTCCACGTCCACATCCACGTCCATGTCCACATCCATGTCCATGTCCATGTCCACATGTATGTCCACGTCCACGTCCACGTCCACGTCCATGTTCCTCACCTCCTCCAACAACGATTTTTCTCTGCTACTTTTTGATGAATTCTGGTCGGCAACCCTAATCTTGTAAGGCTGGTTTTTCCACTAACAGACAGTAGGGGGCAGTAGAGATATTTAACTATCACAATGACTGTGAATCTGTTTAATTAAGGTAAAAATCCTGCATAGTTCTGCTTTTAAGGCCCAATCACTCACAACAGAGTTTGTCTGTTGATCAGATACTAAATGTTCTCCAGACAAAACAAACTTTAAGTCTTTACGTTCTGCTCTAACATCAGTTGCTGACATTCATTTCATGAACATTAATGATAATATTCACCAAAGAAGGAAAAGCTTAATATCTGTTACACTGTTAATCCAAGCCTGATGCTGTTTATTGATGTAATGTGATAATTAAATTGGGATTTGCGAGAACAGCTGATATCAGCCTTTTCCTCCTCTTTACATGCAACTGTGTTCAGGACAGCTAATGAAAGTCAAGCTTTTTCTTTTTGCCGTAACGAATCAGAGTATTATTGTGTTTTAGTGCTCTTTAACTCTGGATGCCTCCAGTGTTTCTTCGAACGCACGCCACAAAAGTAAGCAAGCAAGTAAACTGTTTCAAACATTGTGGTTAAATTCCAGCATATGTGTTTTCATTTCGGTTTAATTAAGGGTTTGCTAGTTTAATAAGACTGGCAGCAGCAGCATGTTGTGTGTCTGCGGCCTCAATTAACCCACAGTACAGTCGGGATTAGAGGATTTTTAATGGTCACAAGTCGCAATATTTAAAGAAAAATCAATAACAATATTGATACAATATTAAAAAAAAAGATACTTGAATGAACAGTCACTTCTATCAATAATTGTATTGATAAGTGCCATGTTACCGCAAGGTGGCAGCAGCAGGACTGCATGTGTGTTTGCAGAAGTGGGTCATTGAATGCATCTCGCATCTTATTTTCGTTTGTTTCCTATGAGTAAACAGTTGACAAAAGGATGTCTGTTGTTGTAACCACGTCTGTGGTCCATGTTTTCCTCCCACGGTGATTGGTTGTAAAATGTCCCATTGAAGTCGATTCATCGGCTGCAGTGATTACCCGGTTAACCCTTAAATAAGGATAAGGGCTGAACACTTTGGGGAAAATATCTAAATGCGAGTTTTCCCACTAGATATTATCATATCTAAGTATTGTTTCCACTGCGGCTGCAACTAACAATTATTTTCATCTATTAATCTGTCGAATATCTTCTCGATTAATCGTTTGGTCCATGAAATGTCAGAAAATGTTAAAAAGTCCCAAACTTCCAGATGATGATGTTCTCAAATGTCTTGTTTTGTCCACAGTTTTAATGATTTCTTTGTTATATGGAGCAAAAAATCAGACAAATAGTGGACGGTTCATTTATTAATGGATTAATTATGGATGAATCGTTGCAGCCCTAGTTTCCACCATGTCTGAGTTACATTTTTAACCTGCATAGAAGATAGAACAATTGGAAAAAAAAAAGAACAATTTAATTATATTCTTTGCGATTTTCTAACCACATTGTGTGAAATTGCGATGAATGCGATTGACTGTTTAGCCTAGTGATTCCTGAAGACTGGCTGGAAACCCACTGATGCATCACAGGAGATAGTTTTACACAGTTTTTCCAACCTTTTAGTTAAGTGTACAGTGCTTAAAAGTTTTGTTAGACCACCTGTCATAAAAATGAGAAAACAAATATTTTAGAAATCCTTCAAAACCTTGTTATTTATTTGGCAAATTAGTAAATTAGTCACTACATTATGCAAAGAATTGCTGTTTATACAGTGATTTGGGTCACAATAGTGTTGACATCTTTAAAAGACGGGTTCATATATAGAAAGTTTGGTTGAGCCCTATAGTTAGGAATCAGAATAGTAGTTGGGTCGTGTATTTATATTCATTTACTACCATGTTCAGGATCTTATAGAGCTGTGGTTTTCCTTAGCTCATCCTGTACCACATGTCTTGTATGTGGACCAGATGGATTTTCTTGCTTTTTTGCCAAAAGCTCAAATTAGAGACGAGAAATCGGTGCCACATGTGAGTGAAGGAGTCAGATTTAGGAGCTGTCCATCCTCATCTCAGTCAGATGTCTCCCCTCGCCGTCACCCCAGCTCCAGCAACTGTTTGCTGTTTTTTCAGTCTGTTTTGAGGCAAAGTTGCCTCAAATACTTTCAGATGAACTTTTTATGTGAAGTAACAGCACAAAAGCTTCAGTCACCCCTGAATTCCCTCAGTCTATCTGCAAATGCCAAGGGTTGTGTCAAAAACAAAAGGAGCAGAAAAGAAAAAGCAGAATTTGGATGGAGTATTTCGGGGGGGGGGGGTCTCTGCCAAAATATTTACTGCTTTAAAGTTGGATCAATTTCAGCGTTTGAAAAACTGGATTGTATTCAAGCAGTGAAGGAAGGCGGGGGAACAGAGTGTAGAGGGGAAGCCGAGAGAAAGAAGGAAGTAAAGAGTGAATAAGACAGAGAGGCAGATTGTCAAACTATAGTCCAAAAACTGGAATCCCAGTTTTCAGTGTCACAATTAAACCAAGTATGAACAAGTGATGTTTGCCCTGTAAGACAGACGAGAGGGGAAACAAATGTTTGTTGTCATTCCCTTCAAATGAAACCATAGTCGCAGAGGGAGAGGAAGCTTTCTAATGACACATTAGAGCTCACTGGATGAAATGTGTGTCCTTCCCTATTTTGGTTTTATGGCTTTAATGTGGGCCTTGGTGTGTTCTGGCTCTGTCTTCACCCTCTCTTTCATTTATTTTTTTTTTCCATTTTGTATGTGGTTGCTCTGGGAACTGAAATTGGAAATGTGAGTTGATTTTCTTTTCTTTTTTGCTCGGGCTCAGCACTGCAGAGTTTGCTTTGTGCTTTTTCCTTAACCAAAGACGTTTGGCACATTAGTTCACAAAGCCGCCACAGGTGAGAGCTTTGATGGGAGCATCCACCTTATTTCTGGAGGAGATACTAGAGAAATGATTATAGGTGAAACTTCCGGAGGAGAAGTGGAAGCAGCAGCAAAGTAGCTCTTTCAGAAAACAGCTGTGTGGCTGCAGGTTCACTCTGTTCCTGCACTGACGAGCAGTTAAACAGTAAATCACCTGATGTTGGTGTTAAAACCCAGACTTGGTGATGTAGAAAACAAAGACTCAGACTTGGTTTTACCGGACTGTCCTTTTCCACTACACAGTTCCAGCACGGCTCGGCAAGGATCCATTCTATCTGGCACGTCGGTTTCCATTACTATAGTACCTCCTGGACGTGGGCGAGGTCGTCATATTACAGCTGCATGAAAATGCCGTGACGTGGTTTTATACGCGACACAAACACACAAACTAGTGACAGTTGTTTTCTTTGTACTGAATCATTAAAATTCGGTTGATTAAGAAGATGAGTTCACTGAATGGTTCAGTACTTCCTGCATGAGCGGAGCACAGACTCCGTCTGACACAGTCACTGAAGTGAAATACGGCTGAACGGCTTGTGATTGGGCTCACCATCTCCGTCTTTCAGCAGCGCTGTCGCTAAATACACCAGACTCTTCTGTTAAATATGGACATTTTACAAATGTCCTTGTTAAATGTTGCAGATTAACGCATGTTTTCAGGATTTTTAAGTCTTTTTAACTGATCTACACTTCGGCATCGTTCGCTTTGATTCTCGTGTCGGACGTCGCGCTCGTGACTCTTCCAGTGACGACGCTCTCTGACCAATCGGTGGCCGACAGTCTGTCCACGTCACATTTCAGCTCAGCTTGACTGGAACCTCAAAAGAGCAGGCACTAAAAATAAAAAAAAAATTAAAAAAAATCGGGTACTGAGCCGTGCCATGCTGACCCATGCTGGAACTATATAGTGGAAAAGCTCCATAGGTGAATCTGTTAAAGGTTTTTATTGCATCAACATTTTTAACCACTTCCTACCATAAAACACAATTGTTTTTTTTCCAGTTTTGATGCACTTCTGTAGCAGCGCCACAGGCAGACCAGGCATATGTACTGCAGTGTTTAGAGTCGTTTATTATTTATTTACCTAAATTCACCTGTCAGTCAGACAGACGAGTGCTTTCAACCTCCTTTTGGTTCAGAATGGTGTTGGTCGTGGTTTTTCCACAGACAAAACTTAATGCTTCTTCAAGCACATACTGTATTTACTGCCGGTCTTTTAGCACAGTATTAGTATTAGCTTGGTTCATTTTTCACCCAATATTTAAGTGGCTGTAATCTTTACTGGCATCGTCTGGTATTGATTACTGACATGACACATTTGGACGGGACTAAAACCACAGAGAAGTTCTGCTACTAATTACTTTAACTTCACCACTCCATGTGAAACTAATCCTTAATCAATTTAGTATTATTTGGGAAATACAGACACTGTTGCGTCACGTTCTTCTAATGTGATATTAATAGACCATAAACAGTGTTAAAATAACAGTGAAGTGCTCCATTTAACTCTTTATTTTTAGAATTCCAGTCAGAATTGGTGTTAATTTGACACTTTCAGTGTCACTTTCACGCTGCAAAATTTAGATGACGACTGAGGAATGATGACATCATCCCTTCTGAGCGTCCAGGCTCCATGGAAAATGCCGGTGCTGTGGTTCTGCGAGGAATCATGGGGAATAAGAATAAGGTGGACAGAGGACGTTGTGTTTCTGTGAAGCTGAGGCCACACAGGAGAAAGAGAGACCAGAGGACACACACACGTTTGCGCTTCTATCATAGTGAGGACCCTCATAGACATAATGCATTCCCCAGCCCCTTACCCTAACCTTAACCATCACAACTAGATGCCTAACCCTAACCCTGACCCTTACCCTAACCTAAACCCAATTCTAACCCTAACCCTAGTCTTAACCCTGAAAAAGCCATTTTACGGGGGGGGGGGGGGGGGGGGGGGGGGGGGGGTGGGGGGGGGTGAAGTGAGGATCAGCCAAAATGTCCTCACTTTGTAGGGTTTTTTTGGTCCTCACTCTGCAGCAAGTACAAGAACACACAGACACACACCAAACCACAGCCCAATGGTTGTGCTGTTGTTGGCCTCACAGGGTGATGTTGCCGTTCTGATGATTTCTTGTGTTTGCACAGTGTCAGCGTTTTAAACTGTCCTGCTTTTTTAGTGAAACTGTGCTCGTAGAGGAACATATCTATTTGTCAGGGTGACTGTGCTGTGTGAGTAATAATAATAATAATAATAATAATAAGGTTAGTCGGGTCAGTGGGAGTTTGACTGCAGTAACTGGATAACTTATGTGGTGACTGTGTGAGGAATGTGTTTCCACAACTGCAAGAAAGAAACCAAAGCTGTTGTCGCCGCCATCCTCGTCTCTGCGTGTCACACACACACACACACACATACAAGCGCACACACACACACACACACACACAGAGCACAAAGGGATGTTGTCGTATACAATAAGTGTGAAATTGTGAGACTGGAGCTGGAGAGTGAAGGACAGGAGGATGTCATATTTTTTGAAAATGCACAGTGTACAGACTGGAAAATGGCCTCCAGCATATAATACATTATCTACAGTGTAAATACAAGTAAAGTCTGTCTGGTTGAAATTAAAGGTAACAAGAATATTTTAAGTTTATAATAAACTGCTAGAATACAAACATGACTCTCTTTGTGTATGTTTTACTTTATTTTAAAGTATATTGCAGTATTTGCAGTGTACTGTTTATGTCAAGAAACCTCTGAAACAGAAAACGTCTCACGAGCTCAGAGAAACAGCTTTATATTGAGATGTATACAGTATATATGGTATATGAAAATTATTTTAGGCCTACATTTGATGATGTTGGAGAAGCTTTTGAACTGAATCGCTGGAAATGCAAAGAGAGCCCCGAGCGATCGGTCGTTTTTCAGCCAGATCACTGAGTCGTTATCCGGCATCGCAGCTGAACCTTCTTTATCCTCATGTTCTGTGTTACGTCGAGCCTGTGAGTGACTTAATGACGGCTAAAGGCCCTTAAATTGCAAAAACGAACAAGTTGCAGTAGCAGTGACACAGATAAGAAGAGTGAGACTGTGGATTTCTGTCTATTTCTGTTCCCGGGCCTGAGGTTAAAACACTCAGGAGTTGCACAGATGCTGTTGCCAGATGTGGATCAAACTGTGACCTCATCTTACTGAGCTTCGACTTTTTAGTTGTTTGCACATGTGAGAGCACGCACACACACTTGTGAAGAGTGGAGGTGTGTGAAGCTCATTGAATACCACTGCTGTCTTCCTAGTATGTCTCCACAGTTACGTGGTGCCAAATCCCACTGTGTGTGTGTGTGTGTGTCTTCTCTGCTTTCCCTCTACAACCAAAGAGACACAGTTTGTGGTCAGTGTGTATTTGATGTGTTGGTCGTCTGCGTGTTAGTCACCAGCACATGCGACGACGTGCCAGGCCCTGCTGTTTAAGTTACTGCTGCTTCTCCACACTCACAGATTTACCAGGACAAACACCGATTTCTGACAGATGAAGCATACAATTCCAAGTTGTTTTGTTTTTTTAAAGATTAGTGTGTTTTAAAAACGCCCTGTGATGGACTGGCGACCTGTCCAGGGTGTACCCCGCCTCTCGCCCTATGTCAGCTGGAGTAAGGCACCAGCGCCCCCCGCGACCCCCAGTGGATAAAGCGGTAGAAAATGAGTGAGAGTGAGAGTGAGAACAACAAAAACCTCTCCCTTTTCATTTTTAGAACTGCAGACTCTTAGTAAGTCACCTGCCAAGTTTGAAGCCTGTCAAGTGAACTGTTTGGAGAGTTATGGGATTAACAGACACACAGACAGATGTTTGTTGCATTTATAGATTATTCTTATCTGCAGCAAAGTGCAGACATGTCAGAAAGTGTCTTTCATGCCTGGAAAATACTGTCGGACCAGTTAAGGGTCTTTTCAAAAGGCCGCAGACGGGTTCTGCTGTGGTCAGAGTAGCTGCATAACATGCTGATCAGTGTTAGCTTCTTGACGTGAACATTAATTTCCTTGGATTTGCGCTTTGTTTGAAGTATGACCCTGAAGAATCTCAGTTTGAACGGCCGTTTAGCGCTTAACACGTGACCTACACATGAACTCGTCTACAGGCAGCACGAAGTCTGACTTTCAGGAACCACTTTTTGATGTTAACTGGGCAGCAAATTCTGGAGAACATCTGGGCGCAAATCGATGGACGTTCTCCATCCAGAGTTTATGAGGAAACAAATTAACACGACAGCAGGAGAATGTCTGAAACACCCGGGCGATGCGTAGCTAGTACATAAGTAATTGGAATAAAAGCCTGACTTGAATAAAAATGTAAGCATGTCTGAAATCCGATACAGCCCATTCGGAAACTGGTATATGTTGATCATGTTCATCAGATCATGACTTCCTGGTTTGGTGCTGATCCACATTAACATGGCCTGTTTCTGTTCTGTAGCTTCTGTATTTCCACTTCAAAAATGACTAGTGAACAGACACAGAAGTCTTTACACCTGCCGTTGGATGTGTTTTCTTTGATCGGATTGCAGTTGGACGCGAGACACATTAAGGACGGATTGGTATTTGACTCTGCTTTTGTCGGTTTTCTTCCTCTGCTTTGAAAAGTAAAGACGAGTCCGGACAAAAGTGCAACTTTACGTTGCTGCTGTTGTTGTTGTTGATATGGAGACACACAGGATGAGACACTGTAGTATCTGCTGCTGGAAATCTTTGCAGCAGAAGAGAGGGATGTGACAAAACAGGAGGATGGGGCAGTAATCAGATCTTGATGTGAACACTGGAGACACACATTAATACCAGGTGTAAATGCATGTGGTGAAGTGTTGTCAGATCACAGACAAAACATTGCAATGCAGGTGTAAAGAGGACCACAGACACGGAATAGGGGGACAATGAGACAGACAGTGGACAGTGTGGGGACAAGCAGACATGTGCGGCATTTGTTTACTACTGAAGTGGACGTGAAGCTTCGTCTAATGCTTCAACTGCCAGAGAATCAGACCACAATGCACTTTTCAGAATAGTCCATTCAGATTGAATGTAATTCACAATCTGATCATTTCATTTTGCGTCCATGTAAATGATGGAATCAATAAATTCTAATGAAAATGTAGCACATTTAGCACATGTAAACATGGCTACTGGGAATTATCCAGAGCTTTTCCTGCTGTGTTTTCACAGATTTGGCAGCACATTCTCTGGACATTTTCCACAATTGCTTTCTCACATACAGTCGCTCTGGAAAATCTCCAGAAAGTTTCTGAAACTCAGTGCAAGTCTGAAAGCAGCTGTAACGCTGAACTCTGTCAGGACTTGTGCCAGGATGGTTTTTAGTTTATGCTCCAATTCCTGCATGCAAGCATTTAAATAAAACACTGATTAAAATATTTTGAAGATTTTTGCACACAGCTCAAGCTAAGGGCCAGAGAGCTGCGGTAACAGCAGCACAATGTGAACATTCTACATCAGGGTTTTTGATAACTGTGTGATTTCTGTCGTAGACGGCAGTTTTGTCTGCCTGCGAACGGGAAATCAGATAATAGCTGCACAAACCTGTGCGTGTGGGTGTGGGTGCATCTTCTGCCTTTATTTGACAACCTGTTTCATTTCTACTTGTTATAGCATGAGGACATTTTAGTCCACTCCTGGTGACACACCTTGGAAGCTGGGTGTTGGTGCGACTGTCACAACTTTGGTTCGTGTTCACCGTCAGACTTCATTCCTTCGCCCTCTGGCTTCTTACTGCAGCAGTGGAAGCCGAGGCTGAGGAACCTTTTGTTCCGCTTCTATTTCTGTCACTTCCTTTCTTTGCCACTAAATTTGGCTTCCTGCCCTCTGGGCTCTGCTACTTCTTCATCTTCTCATGTTCATCTGACAGCAGACGGAACGCTACAGTGACTCTCTATTGCAGGGCTCAAAAAAGTCTGGCCTGCACTTGGCCACTCTTCCTCCAGCTCTCAACATGTCTTCACAGACAAATCCTAGATTTGATGTTTGTACCGTGACTTTAATTGGTTTTATTTGCACCTGCTGTTGCCAAAGCATATCTTGGTGTCATTAATTGTGAGCCAAAGTTCAGACTTGAGGAGTGTAGCACCACCTGCCGGTGCAGTACCTCGTGTTTTGTTTTCCTACATCTTGTGTTTTTGCTGCACAAATTTTTAAGAAACAAAAACATTGCTTGGATAAGAAATACCAGGGATATTGGTTGAAATGCAACAAAGATATCACAGAAAGAGCCGCACCAATGGATATTCCGTTTATCTGTTCTTTAATCACATAACTCTCCAACAGGTGAAATAACAGGCTTCAAACTTGGCAGGTGACTCACTGAGGGCACCGGTGTGTGCAGTGCTGACTTTAACAGTGTTTGGACAAGAAATACCAAAGATTTCATTTTATGTTGTTTCAGTGAATCTGTAAGTTAACGTACATCATTATTCCAGTATCTGTAGTCATGCTCGATGTAGAGAACTTTTTGTTATGTGATAATAATTGTGACCATTCAAACGCACCAAACATACTCACAGAAAACCCCCTAAACACAAAAATACACAAAAAAAACAGACACAGATTGAACACGTACTGCAGCAGTAGGAAGGACGGAGGAGAACGCAGCGATGGAAGCAACCATCAGGACAGGAAGTTAGCAATAAGACAGCACAGTTAAGGAATGGTGATTATTGTTCCATGTTGTATGACCGTGCTTCTAAATCACGTACACGTATGACAAAAAAACATTTAAAAGAAAATTAAATGTATTTACAATCCCATGTTATCGATAGACATGATAATGATAAAATGCGTTGCTTGTAATAAAAATGTACAGTACGTTTCCTTTATGAGTAAATGAACAGCTGTGACTGTGCAGAGCTGTGACTGTTGCTGATCCAGCTGTTGTTGTTCGGGGCCAGAGAAATCAATCTTGCAGGGCCCCAGCTGTTGGGTGGAGACGAGCCCAGTGTACACAGGACATACTGACCACCCGCTGAATCCGAACGGATCCAGAATCTGAGGAATTCAGACTCTGCTTGAGTTAGGGTTGAGTATCGTTTCAGTGTCAGAGTCTTCCATTACAGTACAGTAAAAAGCCAAAAGTTAGATCACAAAAATACTTGCTGTCATTTGTCATGTTTTCTAGGCACATGCAAGTCCAGATTTAACCGGTGCAAATGTTGGCTAGCCTGAGTGAACCGGGCCAAATCTGCCAGCGATTTGGTTCCTCTCTGCAAACACGTCTGGCTCAGAGGGATGGGAATCAGTCAGAAACAGCTTCTTCATACCAGAAGTGATGTCAACTCTTCTCTCTGCCGTTGCTTCCTTCTTCTTTGTTGGTTTATGCTTTTTTAAGTTCTGGTAGAACCATGTTTGCATAAGACAGAGGCCCTTTGCCTCAACTACAACAGGCCTAAACTTCACACTTTTATTTTAAAGTAATTATTAAAGAGAAACCAGTCGTGATGTCACACAGAAAAAACTGAACTCCTGTTTTAAAGCCTGAAGATTTGCAATTTCGCCAATGTCATGTTGACGTATTGCAACTGGAAGTTGACAGACGACGTCACCTGCAATCTGGTTCTTACTGGACAATACCAGCTGTCAGTCCCACCGGTGTCCACTCATACTTTATCATCTATTTTTCTTTAAAGGTCACATAAAATGGTCTTTTGGAACCAAAATCGAGATTACTGATGTCTACTTAGATAATGAAATAATATTTATGGCCAAAAACCTGATAGTCTGTACAGATTAAGCCAGATTATTAGTGCTCTCTGCAGCCTCTGAACAGGCACTCTGTTTCTGAGCTAATGCCCGCCCCCCAGAACCCTGAGTCTCTTGTGATTGGCCAGCTACCAGCTGACTGACTGCTCCGTGGTGCTGCTTCTTCTTCTTCAGGTTGAATGTTCACGTCCATGACCAGGAGTAGCTGTTGGGGGAGGGTTCGTTGCACGGCAAATGTGCTAGTTACGTAACTAAACTGGACTTTTCAAAACCGCTTGCTTGAGCTCAGGTAAACAGAGAAGCCCTTCTTTCTCAGAAGCGACTGACGTGTTTATTGTGACACTTTAGTGAAGTTTAGATACGGGAAGGACACGGGGACACACCAAGAAACATCAGAAATGTGATTTTCCACTGAATGTCCTCTTTAAATGGGAGCATAGTTGACAAAATCGACATCTTGTATCATGTTAAAAATCAAATGAGAAGCAGAAACTCCTTTCCCCACAGACTTTGATTAATTTTTTGCGACTACTAGGTGGCTATTCAGTGAATTGTTTCTACCAGGTTGGTTTTAGGGAGGAAATTATACACCTGTACAAACATACTATTCACTATCTGTCATTAAATCCTCCTAAATGTTACACACCACAGCTTTAAAAGTGTGCTGCAGTTTCCTGCATTATAAATGTTTGATTTGCAGTAACAGATTAAACGTGTGCAAACCTGCACTCGCACACTGACATTCAGACTCTGTGTTTGTTTACAGTTTACTGGATGTTGATGCTTGGATGCCGGGTCTTTCACTCTTCTCCAAGTGCCTGAATTATCCGAGTTTGTTTCTCCTCAAACCTGGCAGTTTTCCTTTAGCTAGCGAGGGTTGTGCCTGTGTGGCATCCAGGTTTCTGCCCCAGAGACATGGAAAGCGACCAATCAAAAGAGCAGCTCTGTAGAAAATCCTAGAGTGCCCATTACTGACCTATTTGTAGTTAGACAGGCTTTTTTCACTCTCTGTGCAAACTCTATAGCTGCCAGACGAGACACACACACACAGAGTCACATCAAGTTTCAACAACATACAGTACATCTTTCTCTTATTGAGTTACATGGAGCAGCTTTTGTGTGAAACTCATGTGCTGTTCACATGAGTTTCACATTATAATTTCATCCTTTGTTCCTCTTTTTTTCTTTGTTTTCTTGAATGTCCAGCCAAACTTTTGTTGAGATAATAAGGTATTATATCAAATAAAGAACAAACTTTGAAGCAAAAATGACTTTAATATACGTAATAAATTATTTCAATTCCACTTTAAACTCCATTTTTAAGTTTATTTTTGACTTGGCTACAACACACAAAACAATGATTATAGACAGAAAACCCAAGATTCTTTATTGTCATACAGAACTTGGTAAAAGTACATCATTATCAGTATTTAAAATGAATTTTTATCAGACTTTTCTTTTTCCTTTTTGTCTCTGAGACTTTTTGGTCCGTCATGGTCCTTGTGTCGTAAATGCCTCTGTCTGTGTTCGTGTGCACACATCCAATGCGGATAAATGCATTGGATGTGCTGTTCGTTGGTTCAGAAAAGACCACAAAGTAGATGGTAACCATGGAAACTTGCTTGAGGTTATGTGAGGTCCACAGGTCCTTGCGCATTCACAACACATTGCTCAAAACCTGTAAGGACTTCCCTGCTTCTGGAAAGGATTGTGAGATTGTGTACGCATGCGTAGAACACTACACTGTCGTGGACCCTCATTTTAGTAGGAATGGAACTTTAACGCACATAAATGTGTGGTGGTTCTCTGTGGACAGTAGAACCACCAAATGTAGCCAAATGTCAGCAAGCAGCAGCTACATGGGTGGAAGACTTGCCCTTATTCTGCCTCTAGGGGAGAGAGTGAATGGGTGTGAATGAGTGAATGGTAAAACTGCAGTGTAAAGCAGCTGTAATTGGTAAAAAGCCTATCTTAAGCACAGATTATTTACTGATGCGGTCAGATTGGTTGGTCAGGGGGTTAGATTGAAAAGCAGTAAAAAGAGGCAAAGTATGTGCAGTTTGTTCTGGAGTAGGTGTGTGTTGGTGTGTTCCCACAAATGCCACAGACAAAGTCATTCCAAAGATATATCTGTACAGACACATGTCAAAAATTCTATAGCAGCATCGTCTTGACTTGGTGAAAAAGCGAATAATTAGCAAAATTAGAATTAATTGTGAATTAGAATTTGTATCGGTTATTTTTTTGCACAAACACAAGCCAATTATCAATTGTGAATTTTACTTAAAACAGTAAGTAAAAACACACAGGCTGGGTGCAGGGGCAGCACTTATTAGCACCTGGGGAGCAATGGGGGATTGGCTGTCTTGCTCAAGGGCACCCCAGTCCATGACCTGTCCTTTGGTTTGAACCAACAACAATTCCTTGGCCTTGAGCTTCCTCAAAAGCAAGTAATCTCTCATTTAATAGGAAAAAACAGGCAGATTGTGATGCAAAAATTCAGTTCACGTTCAGTGTTGAACAAACATTAAATAAAAAACTGAGGGAAAGTGTGAGGGAAAGTGTATGTGTGTGTGAGTGTGTGTGTGTGGATAATGTTTTCTGATGAGACTATTTTTGTACAAACATTTACACATCAGTGTGGCAGACAGACTTCTGACATTTACTCGCCAAGCGGAAAACCTACCCACATGTTGGCGTGTGGTAGTCTCGGTCATTTTAGACCACGCTCCGTGCACATGTATGATTTGACTGCCCAGTGTGCTGCCGAAAACTGCCAAAAAGCTCATCTTCATCACTCACACCTTGTCATAGTATTGAGAATAAGTGCAACCTCACTCTTCTCTGGCTTCCGTCCTGGTTCCCTCCTGCCTTGGAAAACCAAAAAAGTTTACTGCAGGGAACTGGGCAGTTCTGCGAAAGCACTGTGGGAGGAAAAGCCTTTACTGGTTTATAAGTGTCTGAATTTAGATCCTGAGTGCAGGGCTCACGCTCTGCGCTACATGCTTTCTTTATGGTGAACGGCAGAAAATAGCTGGAACAGTTCAACCACCAGGACTAATGAGCAAAACATTTGTTCCTCAGAAAACTTTCTAACAAAGTCAAACTTTTATAGTGTGGTGTGTTCTATGAATAGGCTCAGCTTTGAGGTGCATGGCCCGGCTCTTTTATTGCCCTTGTTTGTGACAAGTATAAGAACAATTATGGCTAAAATGAATGGATTAAATTAACTCTTACCAGTCAAGTATTTACAGTCTCTAAAGTATGTAAAAGTATGTAAAAAAATACATGGCTCACACGTCACCTCCTGAAATCGTTCTTGCTGTGTCCAGTCTCCATCTCAGTCGTAGTCACCACATGCCGATGAATGAAGCTTTCCAGGTTCAGATTAAGGACGGGGCACGTCACTGCCAGAGTGACACACTGTGCACCAGCAAAGATAGATTATAGTGCAGATTGTGCTTTCAGATATTGTGTTATCACATCGCTCTTATAATAACAGAGGGAAGCATTTTCATATGTGATTCATCTGAATGACAGACGTGTACGTGCTGCAGATGTCACAGTATCTGTTAAAACCACTGCTGCAGGTTCAAACTAGGGCTGCTGCTCTTTTCCAAATTCCAAATTTTATATCACACGCTATTTCTTTGAAGATATTTGAAATTGTAATCACCTTGGAAAATGCACATCATGATGTTCTGTTCTGTTCATACATTGGCTGCTGTTTTATTCTCCACACAAAAAGGCCCTAAGTTGGACTGGGTTACGAACCCAGACCTTTTTGCTGTGAGGCATCAGTGCTATCCACTATACCACCATGTAAAACACATCATAATGTATTTAATTCTATGAAAACAACAGTCAAACACCCCTCACTTCATTAGTGACTGGTTTATGTGATGCGTAGGGACCAGTAGTGTCCATCTGCAGATAAGGGGCGGAGCTACATGTGGGCAAGACCTAAAAGGGGGGGGGGGGGGGGTTTCAACTTGTCCAAATCACGCAGTACTCGCTATAGATATCGGTCCAATACTGGTCAAAATCACTGGATTGGACATCAGAAAGATTTAAGTTTAAAATCTGATAAAATCCAAAAAACCCTTCAAATTACAGGCTTCACTCTGCAACGAAAAAATTAGCGGCTGCATTTTAGCCGAGTCATGCTATGGGCTATTTATTATGGGAGCGCAGTATTATGTCTTTGATAAAGCTAGCACACACGTGTTGTTCACAGCTTCCAAATTTAGTTGGTCAAAAATGACTGTATCAGTTTCCGTAGATGCTAGAGTTTGTGATATCAATATTGTTATCAGACACAAAAAAGCCCCTAATATGAATAGAATCTTCTATGGCAAAACTAACCACTTTTTTTAAACGGTTGAAAATGGTCTCCTCATTGTTTTCATGCTGGGTGACTTGTTGCCAACAAGCTGTCAAATTGACTCCCGACTTCTCGTGTGGTTCTGTGTAACGCGGCGACTTGTGTTCCCGCCCCGTGTTTGTCGTTCCGTCTGTCTCGCTCAGCTGAGACAACATGATGTGCCGCGGGGACAGGTCAGCTGACAATGTGGGGAAGACATTGCGGTTGCTATGGTTTCAGTTTGTCTTAAATTTGCTCAACAATTGAGCACTCAGAAATCCCAATCGTCAAATTTGGGACCAGCCTGTTGCTCAGATGTGTGACAAATCATGTCAGATGTTGTTTCCATCTGGTGTTGCAATTATTTATCAGTCCCTCTCTTTTTAATCCAAGGGCCTGTTCTTTTTTTTTGTTTGTTTTTTTTATTTCCAGGAGGCAGCTGTGGATGGAAACATCCCAACAGTTTGCTTCAGTATGAAAAAGGCTGTTCAACCGCGTTGGACCGAACATGTTTAAGCCCTAGATTTTGTGTGGTGTTCACATAGTTCAGAGCTTTGTTTATGGTAACAGCCACCGCTGCTTCACGTGGAATGTCAAAAATCAAGTTGCAGCAGTCACGTGGTTGGTGGAGTACACGTTGTAACGATATACAAAACCGGCTCCTCCACTACTGCCTTTGGTTTGTCAGGTAGCTGAGACGTCTGTCCTGCAAATGTGTCTTACCTCCATGCAAAAGCATGCAGAAAAAGCTCTTCCGCACTACTGACAATTCTTAAAGGTGAGGCGATAAAACTTTTCACCCCCCCTCCCCCATACAAAATACCATAGAGAAAATCAACGATTTTGCATCAGGGCTTACAGGAGTCATTCTATCGGCTGCTGTCTTGATCAGTAAGTTAAAATATGTTATTAGGTGACTTCAGTGTTTGAAATTCAAAGTTCAGATTTACCAAAGTATGACAAATGTAGACCAGCAGCTCCCTTGATCCTATGAGCTAAAAAAATGTAGATTTTCTTGATGGACTTTGGTTGCGGAGAGTGAGAGGATTTTCCATATATCCAAATGGAAAAGACTGCCTGAAGGCGAGATTAGCAACAAAATTATTAGAGATATCATAGACAGGACCAGGCTACTACAGCCATAGTTGCCAGTCAACATTAGACAGGCCCGTTCATTTCCTGTTTTTAAAACTCGTCTTAAGACGCACTTCTGGTCCTTGGCCTTTGACACAGTATGAGCTGATGGCTACTTGTAGAATTCCTGTTTTCTCTGTTTTATAGTTTTTATGTGTTTTACTTGAGTTTTATGGTATTTTAATGTTACTGTACAGCACTTTGGACAACTGTATTGTTTTTTAAATGTGCTCTATAAATAAAGTAGATTGGATTGGATTGGATCACAGACTTAAACAGGTGTATATTTTAGGTGTGACTTTTGCTAAGTAGCTAAAATCAGTTTGTCCTTGCTTCTGCACTGGCGGTCGTATTTTCAGCGAGAGTGAACTTCCACATCTCAGGCTGGTTCTCGGTGCAAGCCGGTGGAGTTGTGTTATCAAAGGTGCTGGTAAAAGTTTCACCTGAGAAAATATTGAGCTCTCAAAGTAACACCATTATCATCAGTGTTAAAATACAGTGGTGTAAAAAGGCCAAACAGAGTCAGCTGCACTGGAGGCAGATGCATTCATCATCCTCCTCTTCCTCACACACTGTGAAATTAGATTAAAATGGAGCGAGAGACGAGGTGACCCCAATTATTATTTAATTTATTTCCTATGTGCTCTGTTCAAAATTCCCCAGCTCTTCTCCGATCACAGTATTCCAGATTTTCCTCCAAGTACCACCAGAGGAAGCTCGCGTACCACTGGTGGGGCACGTACCACAGTTTGAGAACCGTGGCTATAAGCTACTCTGCAAGCTGTTTTGAATTCAGGGTGCATTTTAAACAAAGTTCAAGGAAATGTGTAATGAGGAGCAGCTGGTTGGTGTTTACTCTCCAATCTGGTGTCATTAAAGCCACGCAACAATATAAAATGATTATATATGGAATAAGTATAAGCATCAGGCGGAGCTCAAACAGTGGAAAACATGATGACATCGCTGTTTCATGTGTGACTTTAACGATCACGAGTCTCCTCGATCAGATGTTCTTGGCTGTTTTGGGCCTTTAGGGTTCTCACTAAATCTGTTTTACACCTTGTTGTTGCTGTTTGTTTTTTATCGATTCCCCAACTTTTCCCACCTCAGCCAGAGGTGAAAAACTTTTTATTTGGGCATACTTTGTGGATGTACTGTGTTTTTATATCAGTGTCTCGGATTGCACTTGTAGCATTGTTTTTTTTGTGTGCCCTCGTGTCCAGATCGATGTCTTGAAATGACCCCGGAGAAAAGCAACAGAGGTTCACGCTTGACGCGCGTTTTACTCTCAGCTCTGAGTTTTCATTAAATATCAAAACAGTGACCAACTGGTTATAAATAATGGAACGAGCTTCATTGATTATTGATTTGTTGAGCCACATGAAACTGAGCATTTGTTTGTTGCGTCTGTATGAGACTGTGTGTTTTTTGCACTGAACTATAGCTGAATCAAATCCAACAAAAATGTCTTATCCAAAGTACCACCATCATGAAAATTTAAAGTGATAGTTCAGGTTTTTGAAGTTTTGTTGACAAAGATGAGCAGACATGTTTGCTCTCTACAATATCCTCCCCGCACCAGCGTCCAAAGAGGAAAATTAGCCCTTTTAGCTCACTGTAAACAGGAACTGCCGGTCTGCTGCCTCGTTTAGTGAGTTTTTGTTTCTTATATGAATCCAAGCAGATGGTTTGAAACACTGAAGACACCAACGACACAACTGAACTTTCTGATCAACAACTGCTGTGTTCCTTGATTTTAAATAGCAGGTTGTTTTCTATGGACTTTGGTGAAGGAAGTGAGCAACACAAAGTTAAGTTCCAGACAGAGAGTCTTGTGTAATGGTCACGAAAAACATATTCTTAAAGCTACATTGTGTTAAATAGGGGCGGGTCAAAATATCAACATGATAATCGATACACCAGGGAAATATCAGTATTTATATGTATGAATAATTGTATTGCAGTATTGTATAGTATTATAGTGAGTGTTGTATCGTGAGGAACCCTGTGATTCATTTATTCTTTTCTCTTTTTTATCTCTTTATCTCTTCTCTTCCCAGTGTGTTTGAGAAGCTTCTGTTAGCGTCTCAAAAAATGATGTTGAGGATGTAGTTTGTCCACTGTGGGCTACTATAGAAACTTACATTAATATATAAATTATATTTATGTGTTTAGAGAGAGAGAGAGATTCATTGTGACAGAATTAAAAATTCACACGAACAGGTGAATTTTGACTAGTGAAAATTAAAATTATTTTGTTTTCTATTTTAGCCCAATGAAAATAATTGAACCTGAATTTTACACACTGGGCCTTTTACGATTTCTTTTTCTTGTGTCCCAGCTGACAGCCATGTTTACACTCACTCTCATCAACTTTCCCTTAGATTTGTTGAAAACATCTACAAAAACAAAGTAAATAGAACAGAAAAGATGGTGAGCAGCCGTCCCGCAGTACGATTCTTGTTTCGTCCGCCATGACAGTCGTCCTGTTCTTGCCCTCGCTGCAGTGCTGACAGTAATGCATGAAGATGAATGTGACACTGACTCACTGACATGGTTATGGTGTGCTCAGTGGTGAGACGGGCCGCACAGCTGGTATGTGGCTCCGGTGTGAGCCCGGCCTCGGTCAGTGTCGCCGTCACACACGCTTGGGCTCAGCAGCAGCAGCCGATTGGTGCTGACGCACAGGCGATGTGGACATGTCCCTGTCTGTCTGTCTGTCTGTCTGTCTGTCTGTCTGTCTGTCTGTCTGTCTGTCTGTCTGCCTGCTGCAGACGCTCACTCTCGGGACAAGCGAATCCACACGCACGCATTCTTGTAAAGTAGTCCAAGCAAGGACATGCATAATGCACTCACTTGCCCTTACCTTAACCAAATGCCACACAGAGACAAACAACCATTCACTCTCACATTCACACCTATGTGTGCAATTAGTCCAGTCCTCAAATCTGCATGTTTTTGGACTGTGGGAGGAAACAGTAGAACCTGGAGAAAACCAGTGCACACGTGGGAAACATGCAAACTCCATGCAGAAAGGCCCTTGTTCTGACCGGGTCGCAAACACGGGTCTTTTTGCTGCAAAGGCAAGAGTGCTAGAAACATATTTACGATTTAAAATCAAGCAGTGCAAAAATAATAATAATAATAATAATAATTTACACTTTATTGTCACCGGAGGGAAATTCTTTCTCGGCATTTAACTCATCCTCTGCTAAGAACCTTCCTAGAGTTGAGGACCAGTGGGCAGTTATTAGGGGTTCACTTAGTTAGTTAGTTTATTATTCACAAGTAAATTCAGGTACATTGTGTGTGGACCCATTTTAAACACACATTCTTATAAATTAAGGAGCAACATAAAGGAGTAGACCGAAAAGGTGTAGGCCAAAGCTAAAGCTTATTGGGTGTATTTGTGTTACCTGTGAACTTGTGATTTGTAAAACAAAGAAAAACAAAAAAAAAACCCTTACAATCAAAAAGAGAAAATAAATTTATGTCCATACAGATTATTACTCTGTCTTTATACACAATTTTAAATGTTTTTTAAGTCCTAAAAGTGAATTGTCTTGCTCAAGGATACTTCGGCACAGACTGGGGCGGTGAGGATTGAACCAATGGCTCTTTGGTCACTGGATCCACTGAGCCATGGCGCGCAACTCATTTATGGGGAAACAATTGCAACAGAAATGCTGTTCACAGTAAAAGAAGCAGTGTTTGTACAGGGGCAGCCATCTTGAAACGATGTTACTCTGAGTTTCCGAGATCTGACAACAAGTGAAACCCTAATCCTAAAACCAGGTCTTAACCCAAAATGTCCTTGCCGCCAGTGTCATTTTTATAGGCCCTCACAAAGGCATATGTACAAGCGCACACGTGTACACACACACGGAGGTTGCACAGAGGTCAAGCACCATCCAGCAGATGCTTCTCTGACCGCGTTGTGGCGGTCGCAGCAGAACTGGACAGTTAAATGTCAGCGGGGAGGAAGGCACAGGGGGAGTGGGCACAATAAGCAAGGTCAGCGTGAAGGACGCCGCCATGTGACCCATATTAGGTAGATATGTAAGGACTTAAAGTGAAATTTCAGATTATTGGATTTTTAAGTGTGGTTGCTTCCCACACCAAAGTCCATAGAGAAAATCAGCGATTTTACATCACAGCACGCAGGCGTTGTTGATCCACTGCTGCCTCCATCACTTAGTTCAAATGTCTTATTTAGTGACTTTGATGTTTGTAGTTCCTTCTTCGATTTTACCTCAGTGACACAAGCTGACCACACGAGGCAGCAGTGGACCAGCAGCTCCTGTGTCCCCGTGAGCTAAATATGTTGATTTTCTCTATGGAGTTTGGTGTTGGAGCTTGAACAATTTCCATTTTCACTCAGAAAAGAGTCTCCAACTGCAGCAAACATATAAAAGACGACAAAAACATAAACCCTCCTGAATGTTACACACTGGACTTTACATAGTTTTTTGCAATTTCTCTGCATAGTTCACTGAAGCGGCTGATTATTTAAACATGAAAATAACTCACACTTACTAACTAAAGTATTGTTTAACCAAAAGATCTGCACTTTTTTTTTATTGCAGATTTGAAAAAATAAAAAAATAAAAAATGGTCTTCATTGGTTATTAGACTGATGAATCAATTCATCAAAATGTGTTAATTAAAAATGAATGGGCTCATTTATCAGGAAAATAACTGCTCCTTGCAGCATCAGTGCAATTATATTCCAATTCCACTTCATTCAGTCTTGCTAAAGTGTGATGAAATTAAATATTAATTGCCTGGAACTAAAAATAAGATCCTCTAGTATTTCAAGTGTCTGTCCATCAGCTTTATTTTATCGTCCTGGTCAAATCAAGGAACTGACAAAGAGACACAGTGTTCAGAACGAAGCGGACGGATAACAATGCAGCACGTCACAACAATCTTTTCTGTAAAGTAGCTTTTCCGTTGTCCAAGTACTGATGGGCCTCAGGAGCAGATGAGACCAAGCAAAGCTGCGCCGAACATTTCTAATGTTTGCTCAGATGAAATTCCTCCATCCTTCACTGGTCTCGTCAGTATTTTTGTCTCCTTCCTCTCCTCTCACCGCCCCTCCCACCCTCCTCTCCCTCTGCATCCTCTCTCTCTCTCTCTGTGTGTGTGTGTGTGTGTGAACGGCTTACTGCAGTATCCTTAAAGTCCCTGCCTGTGTCCTGAGTTGTCCTCTCTTACCCAGCATGCACTGCAGCAGCGATCTGTAGCTGTGTGTCAGATCAGGATGAGCACGCGCTTTTGATGCCGAGGAGGAGGAGGAGGAGGAGGAGAGAGAGAGATGCTACGATGCTTCTTCCTCCACTGCTTTCAATGGTTTCCCTCGGCGTCTTCTGCTGTCATCAATTTGAAAAGCCCCCCCACCCCCACCCCCTCTCATTTTTTTTTTGCTCTGACTCTGAAATGGTGTCCATGAGGCAAAATAAAGGGGGGGGGGAGCTTGTATTGATGCAAATAGAGTCTGAGAGACGGTGCATTGTCCTGATGTGACCCAGACTCAAGACGGAGGTGTGTGTGTGTGTGTGTGTGTGTGTGTTCTTGTACTTGCTGCAGAGTGAGGACCAAAAATCGTATAATTCCTACAAAGTGAGGACATTTTGGCTGGTCCTCACTTTTTTTCACCCCTTAAAATGGCTTTTTCAGGGTTAAGACTTGGTTTGAGGGTTAGGGTTAGAATTGGGTTAAGGCTAGGGTAAGGGGCTAGGCAATGTATTATGTCTATGAGGGTCCTCACTTTGATAGAAGTGCAAACGTGTGTGCGTTTATTAGGACTTTGTCAGGACCAGTAGTCCTCACAGAGACTAAAACCTGGTCTTAACGAGGCCAAACTGGTGAACGAATTTGCCTAAATGAATGCATGTCAATGCAGTGTCCTAAGAAGAATAGCTCTGCAAACCTGTGTGTGTGTGTGTTTTGTATTTGTGGCTTTGTGAGGACCAAAATATGTATAGACCAAACAGAGTGAGGACATCTTAGCTGGTCCTCACGTCTTTGGAAGGCTTGTTGGGGCTTTGGTTTTAGGGTTAGGTGTGTAAAGTTAGAAGTGCAAAAGATGCATTTTTGTCCTCTTATTCATGCACAACTTCCCAGCGACGCGTCATTTTACACTCTCTCAGCACGACCACGCTGCTAAACTGCATGTCTCCCACTGAGCTCTGCAGAGACAGACACATATACACATTTTAGTGGGGACCAAAGCAGCTGAACGACGCTTTTTCGTCACAATATTAAATCAGAACTTTAGAGTGCAGCTCCCCTGACATTTTCAGAGTATGCATTTTTATGACTGCACCATAAACATCCATCATCTACACCCCACGCCCTTTCCACTCTCCATTTGTTTTCGGTACCGGCGAACACATGCCGTGGAGCCATGTCCATGTCCATGTCCATGTCCATGTCCACGTCCATGTCCATGTCGGTCAGCATCACTTTTTCATGCTTCTGCGTTTTTGAATTGTCCTGTTTCTTGCAAGACTTCCTGATTCTGAGAACTCCAGATCGGTGGCCCTGATCTTGCTGGTTTTCCACTAACAGACAGTAGGGGGCAGTGGAGACAATCTCCAATCTCCCCGCAACAAGACACTTCACCATCACAATGATGCAGAAGCTGTTAAATTAGGGTAAAAATCCTGCATAGTTCTGCTTTAACATATACACTTTGGTATCAAATGGGGCTGAACAATTCATCTAAATGTTACTGAAATCACATTATGACCATCTGCAATTATAAAATTACAGAAGGTACAATATTTCTTTAAAGCATAACTGTATCAAAATAAACTTCTTGTCCTGACCCACACATCATATGTATGAGATGTGTTGTTTTAACACAGCATGTCACTTGTGTCTTAAAACTACTCTTTGACTGAGTTCATGTTTTTTTTTTTTCAAAATAAAACGCTCTGAATTCTGCAGGACTAAAATGCATTTTCAAAGAAAACCCAGATTTTTTTTTTTTTATTCATCTTCCAGGACGGATACTGGGGGCCCACAGTTGGTGTAGTGGTTAGCACCCTTGCCCTTGCAAGGAGTTTGCATGTTCTCCCATGTGGTGCGTGGGTTCTCACCGGGTTCTCCGGCTTCTTCCCACAGTCCAAAAACATGCAGATTTGGGGATTAGGTCAATTGGACACTCGAAATTGCCCGTAGGTGTGAATGTGAGAGTGAATGGTTGTCTGTCTCTATGTGATGGACTGGCGACCTGTCCAGGGTGTACCCTGCCTCTCGCCCCATGCCAGCTGGAGCTAGGCACCAGCGCCCCCCGCGACCCTCAGTGGATAATGCGGTAGAAAATGAGCGAGTGAGTAAGTGAGAGGACGGATACTGATACTGGTTGGACAGTTTTGGCCCACAAGTCACTAGTTGCTGACCGCTGATGGTTCTCATTTTCATCCATGTAATCAAACCAGAAACGACGCTGGCACAAGAGAATTCATTTGTCCCCCCACACAGACTGTGGTCTTTGGTCTTCTCACCTGGTCGTGGACTCGTGTCTCCCTCACGCGTCTTCAGTATGAACTCGCTGCACAGGAGGGGCTGAAGAGCAAAAGTAGATGCTGAAATTTGCGTCACTTTGTCAAATATAACTCCAATCACCATGGAAACTGGGTGGTGTGGTGTGTTCAGTGGGTGGTGTGTTTTTTTTTTTTTTAATTCTCAGTCTCTCCTCTAGACAAACAGACTTTCTTTTTCCTCTCGCGCGTGTCTGTCTTCCTTGTGCACATATTTCTGAGTGGACAACAGCAGGACAGGCCACAGACACTTGTTGCAGGAGGTTTTTGTTTAGTCAGCGATAAAGAATCAAGATCATTTTTTTTAAATGCAGCTCCATTCTCATCATATCCTCTGTTTACCAACTACATGCTCTGTATACACAGTAAATATGTAGCAGACTGTTAAAAACATGGTATTCGTTACGTGGCTGGAACAATTTTTTTTCCTTCTTAACATTAATATTATATCTATTTCTTTTTTTCTTAGCAAACTTGAGTAATGCTGCATAACTGTTTCATTTTTTTAATTTTATATTTTGTTCCTCGAGTGACACAGTTACATACATGTCCAGGTACTACAGACGAAAATAGAATCTTTCATATTTATAGAGCATTTTAATTAATGTCCTCACTCCTTGTATAAATAAATAGAACAAACAAATAAAATAATACCATTGGTTTAAGGGGCAGGGAGTTAAGAGCAGTAAACTACTTTGGAGGCATAACAGACCTGACCACAGGATAATATGTAAATGAGCATCTCACACAAAGAGGCGGAGATTGTGTCGTATTGTTTTGGCTTCACTGGATTATTCAAACAATGACTCTTTTTCCGCTCATGGAAGTGCAGCGCTGTGTTCCCCAGATCACATCAGTAAGTAAAAATGTTCACGCGTACAGGCCTGTGCGTGTGCGCGTGTGTGTGTGTTACCTGGTATTACTCATGTTGTGGGGACCTAACTCTGTTTACACAGTCACAAAATCAAGTCCCCGTAATGTAAATGACTTCATTTTAAAGTGAAGACATGTTTTACAATCAGGTTAAGGTTAGGGTCAGGGTCAGGGTTAGGGTTAGGGCACTAGTAATTATGGTTGAGGTTAGAGTAAGTCTCCAGGAAAGTAATGGAAGTCAATGCAATGTCCTCTGAAGTCATGGGAACCAGTGTGTGTTTGTGTGTGTGTTTGCGCTGCAGACTGTGGAAAGAGGAAAAGCATTACCATTAGAGCAGCCATTAAGTCTGATTACAAGTGATTACCATCTGCCTGAGGAGATGACCAGTCGTCTCCTGCCGCAGAATTAAAGAGATAGTCCAGGTTTTTCGGACTATGATTGAATGGGGTACATATTCATAGGGAGCCTCTCAGGCCTTGTTTAGACTGCAGCCCAAATCAGATCTTTGAGCATATCATATATATCAGCACATATAGATTGTATCTAGTTACAGTTTGGCAGTCTGAACAGCTAAAAAAAACACATGAGATTAATTTTTTCCAAAGCATACATTCACACCATACATACATTACAGATCCATTTCGATCTGAACTGAACTGCTCAATCCTGCAGCTGCAGGGTTTCAAAGTGTTTTCTGCGTTCCTCGCACAACACCAACAATGACGTAGATCCAGAGACGTGGAAGTTCGTTGAAGGTTTGTTGAACTATCGACACAGTGGAAGAAAATCGTTTAAAAATCTGAAGAAAGTTTGTGCCACAACTTCACAAAAATAATCTGGGACAGAAACACAGATTTACTTTGAAATTTAGTTTGTTTATGGCGTGGCCTGCACGTATAGAAATCCAATGTGGCAGATGATCTCTGATTGCTTGCGACATATAATGCGAGCAGTTGTTCAGGAAGATCAGATTCTGATCAGATATGATTACAAATCAGAATAGGGCAGCAGTCTAAACAAAGCCTGACATACATACTGTATGTGACTGTGCTTGTGCTGAGAACTCGTGAGCTTATTGAAAACGTGGCTGCAAGCAGAGACAGAAGGGAAAAAACAAACCCGGATAAAAAGATAATATATAAATATAAGTATTTCAGATTAAGTGTGTGTTATCTAAAAAAAAATATGCCATTTTATTTGGCAGTTACACACCTTTTCTGACGGGAAGTGGAAGAACAAAAGGCTCCCCTTTTGTTAAGTAATAAAATCAATATCATATCTTCAGATTATATATTTAAAGGTTCTAACGTTACGCAGCCAGGAAACTTGCATTTGTAACCTGGTTACCCTCCTGCGCCAAAGTCCATAGAGAAAATCAGCATTTTTAGCAGGTGAGGACTCAGGAGCTGCTGGTCCACTGCTGCCTCGTGTGGTCAGTTTGTGTCACTGAGGCAAATCTGAACAAAGGATTTCAAGCACCAAAATCACAAAATTAACACATTTAAACTGACTGACGATGGTTGAAATGGATCAATAACTTCCCGTGTGCTGCGATTTAAAATCGCTGGTTTTCTCTGTGGACTTTGGTGTGGGAGAGTGAGTGGGTTATTAAGTGACAAACCCCAGACTCCTGTTGGAAATAAACACAAATTTCATTGACTTAAGCAAGTGTAGGTTTTATTGTTGGGTGTTTTTACAGTTTGAGCTCAGTTCGCAGCTACACAGGAAGAGCACAACGAGCCGTCTGATAACTGTAAGATGTTAACAAAGTGTGCTTGTACATTAATACGTTTGGTTTTTTTTCCCTAACCATGAACTTTACATGACTTCAAACCTGGACTGCTTCTGCTTTCCTGCACATGTTGTTTGGTCACGGTCATTTACTTCTTAAAAGAAGAAGAAGAAGAAGGGAGAAAAAAAAAAAGAAAAAAAAGGAGGAGGCCGACACACATGGAAAGACATACTGACTCATTTGAGAGGCCTCCTTGGCTAAAGTCTGAAGGGGAGAAGAAGAAATGTATACTGGGATTCCTCCACCCTTGCTGCAGCGTGGGAGGAAGTATTTGTGGCTGTAACCACATATGGCAACCACCAGAGGTTAAACGCTTTTTTTAAAGGCTCAGTGGGAGCTGCTTTGTTGAGGGAAATGTTGCTTATAGGTCATTTTGGCCAGATGTAGCTCCGTGACTGACATACAGACAGTTCCCATAAAAAGGGTGTTAAATCTTGTGTCGTCAGTTGAGTGTGATGATGCCTTTTCTCCCTTTTTAAAATCCCTATTATACGTAGTATATGTAAGTATATATATATAAAGACATGTTGGGGTGTGTCCACTGAATGCAGGAGCTCTATATTAAACTCTATCGTGATGTCATGTTTCTGCGAGTTCACAGCCCAACAGCACAAAGACAGTTTGCTTCAAAGGGCTTTATACTCTTTACAGCAACTGACTTGACTGACTCACATCGAGGCAGGGGAAAAAAGACTCCGCAAAAAAAAAAAAAAACACTTGTACAGGGGAAACATTTTAGGAGAAACCTCAGGAAGAGCTGCAGAGGAGGGTTCCTTCCTCCAGGACAGACAGATGTGCAGTAGATGTCACACCAGCAGATTGCAAAAACTTCAAATTTACAAAGAATAGAGACGGATACTTCACAGAAATGTAAATGAATTATCACAGAATCTAAAAGGAGAGGGGTAATTAGACTTGACGGCTCTACATGTGGATTTATAACTGCTGCAGTTTCTCACAGGGACGTGTCGCTGCCACATGTTAATCAAAGGTGACGTGTGGTTACTTTATGTTACGTGAGACAGAGATGTGAGGTCCATCCAGAGAAGGTTTTATTGTATCGTTCACTCGAGCTTTTTACTTTGTACTCTCATTTTAAAACTTTTCACTTATGTTATTGTGTTTTTATTGAGGTTTTAGGTTTTGTTCTTAGTGGAACCAGTGTTGGTTTGTCGTCTGTATTTGGTCAGTCAAAAGGCACTTTCCCACCTCAGTTGGCAGTAAAGATTAATTCTACTCTAATATAGAATAAAGCTCAAATTTAAGACGTTTTATTTATGCTCCTCCCTCTCTGGGGATGTGGGATTCACCTGTGTGTCCAATAAGGTTCCCCAGTTAGGATTTGAACCAGCTACCCTCTGGTTACAAGCCAAGTTCCCTTTTCCACTAGACCACCAGCCCCGAAACTCTAGTTCAAGACTAATTTTCCTAATTTTGTGCATTCTCAAAAGTCTTTTCTATAATACATTAAGACCATGTTTCTCAAACCGTGGTACATGTACCACCAGTGGTACGCGAGCTTCCTCTGGTGGTAATCTGAAATACTGTTCTACTGTATAAACCAGGGTATGTGATCGGAGTGGAGCCGAGGACACAGGAAATAAAACAAAATAATATAATAACAAGTGAAATACCAATAATTAGAGTCACCTTATCTCTGACTGCATCCTAATTTAATTAAAGTAACTGTTGCGTGGTTTTAATGACACCAGATTGGAGAGTAAACACCGACCAGCTGCTCCCCATTACACATTTCCTTGAACTTTGTTTAAAATGCACCCTGAATTCAAAATAGCTTGCAGAGTAGCTTATAGCCAAACTGTGGTACGTGCACCACCAGTGGTACGCGAGCTTCCTTTGGTGGTACTTGGAGGAAAATCCGAGGAGCTGCGTAGAAAAATAAATAAAATAATAATAATTAGAGTCACCTCATCTCTCGCTCCATCTTCATCAGTGTCTGAAGTCTATGTGAGGAAGAGGAGGATGATGAGAGAGCAGATTATCTTTAGTGGGATTAAATCTGCCTCCTGTGAAAAGTCTGTATCTGACTTTGTTTGGCCGTTTTTACAGTATTTTCTCAGGTGGAACTTGGTATAAAGAGTCGAACCGCTGCGTTACGACTCCCTCTCTTTATCTCTGCTCTTATTCTGAAAGTCGCACACACCCGGGATGTTCACAAGTCATGTTTTGTAAATCCATGTCAAGTCTCAACCACGTCTTCTGGTGCATTTTTCTACTCTTGCCTGTTTGCTCGGAGTATGATTGTGACCCGACCTGTGTTTTCACGTGTGTCTTCGTAGGTGTTTCTCTCGGGGAGCTCAGCGGCTCCTCAGCGCTGCCTGGAGTCGGACTTCACCACTTCCTCTGGTAAGATCTTTACGTTGTGGCGTTCCTGTCAGCAGCTTCTCTGTCTTGCTGTCAAGTGCAGCCCCGACACACTTGAACATCATGTAGCAGGCTGCTTGTCTGGGTTTGCTGGGTGTGTTATTGTTATTGTGATTTCAATTACAATATCACACCAGTAGAAATGTGAAATTACACGTAGTGTGAGGCTGATATAGGAGGCATATGTGGATATGAAGCTGCTCACAGGTTGATTCTCTGGACTAAAATAAAAATATTTTATGATTATAATCTGCATTACATGATCTTAATATACACTTATTACTACCTGCTTTATTTCTTAAATGAAGGATGTAAATATGGTCAAAATTGGCTTAAAATTAAAGTATAATTTGTTAATCCCATGGTTATTATGGTTTTTATCCATAATATAATAAATATGATGATTATTAATGCAACAGCCTTTAACTAAAGTAATCACAGTTACCTTTTCACAATTTAACGATATCCAAGATCTAAGGTCTCACATCATGGTATTGATATAATATTGATGTATTGATCGGCCCTAATGTAATGCAACAAATTTGTGCAAAACACTGACGTCATGTGTGAAGTGTGCAGAGGAAACACACGTGTAATCCACACGTGTCCTCACCAGCTCAGTCTTTTCAAATTTATTGAAGCATTTTTATTTCACTTTTGCGGTAGTATCCTATCTTTATTAAATATTTTTTTTTTTTAATCAAGAACTTTTATTGTCTTAATTGTTAGTTGACACATGAATTAAGAGAGCCGTTTATTTACTGCGTGATTTGTTATCCAACTAGTCGACTATCAAAATAGTTGCAGCCCTAATTTTGATACAGAATATGAAGGCATTTTAATATAATTTTAAATGCATATTTTAAATACATGTATTAGAAATACTGCCCGTCCCTGCTAAGGTGTACTTATTAAATTGGCCCTTTTATGATGGCAGCATTCATTCTGGGCACGTAATTAGAGTTTGAAATAATATTGAATTTCGATAACAATGTCTGACTGAAAAGCAAAACAAAAAAGCTCTCCCAACACTGGGGAAACATGTCGGGGGTGAAATGTAAAAATGATAACGTCATTAATGGGTCTGCAGGTGATTGTTAGTGCCAGCTGTCAGCCATTTGTCATGCGCCGCGCCTGTCGTTCTCCCTGCTGGTCATTACAGCAGTGCATGGATTATTGCTCATAATACTCCCAGTGTGTTATTTTCTCCAGTGAGGGATAATGATCGTGACTGTGTGCAGTGTAACAGGAACACACCGGGCCTTTCGGGCCCGTCGCTGTGTTTTGTGTGCAGTTTTAGAAGTTAATGTAATATAATAAGAGCAGTGGAGGCTCCCATACAAAGCCGTTGGGTTGATTCTTCTATCAGCTTGAATTCTTTAATGAAAACACCATCTGCTGTCCTTTTTGTGACACCAGTTGCTATGATGCCGAGCCTGTATCGCGTTGCATTGTGAGTGATGTAGCTTCGTAAATTAAGTATTAGCGAGCGCTGTGGGCACAGTGGTCGCCCGATGAAGACTCGGTCTTATCTGAATGCCGTAAATAAGATGCACGTTGGTTCGAGACTGTGACTGTTGTCTGCCGTCAGTGTTGATTCGGGGAGATTACCACAGAAGACACAGAGGACGACGGTGACATTTAAACTTACACACGGTCCTGATGGCCTTTGAGGAGCATTAGTGTGTGTCTGTTTGTATTTGTTACTTTTTCTGGCATAAACACTGACCTTGTCAGGACCAGTAGTCCTCACGGAGACTAAAACCTGGTCCTAATGAGGCCGAACCTCATTCTGAGGAACTGTTTAAGTTAAGTGAGTTAAGATTTGAATAGTTGTTAGGTTTAGTTTAGGGTTAGACATGAATTGGTTATGGTTAAGGTCAGTGATAAGGCTTTGTCCAAATAAATGGAAGTTAAGAATAGCTGCGCAAATCTGCGTGTTTGTCCCAAGTATTCCTTATGTTGTGGGGACCTAAATCTATTCACACAGTCACATTATGGGGACTTGTTGTCTTGATGGGGACAAAAGTCATGTCCCCATAATGTAAATCATTAAATGTTAAGGTGAAAACATCTTGGGTGGGTTAGAGTAAGTTTCCAGGAACTGAATATACTGTAAGTCAATGTAATGTCCTCTGAAGACATGGAAACTAGACTGTGTGTGTGTGTGTGTGTGTGTTCTTATATACAGTAGGTATCTTTGTGAAAACTGATAAAACATAGGGAGTGAGAACATTTTGGCTGATCCTCATGGTCTGTCACCCCTTAAAATGGCTTTTTGAGCACTTTTGGTTTGGTTTTGGTTTTAGGGTTAGGGTTAGGCATTTAGTTGTGATGCTTAAGGTTAAGGTAAGGGGTCAACGAGTGTCCTCACTATGACACACTGTGCAAACGTGTGTGGACCTAAATATGCTCACATAGTCTCATTATGGGGGCAAAATAAACATAAATTATTGTCTTAAAGTCTCCAGTCAATGAAACGTCGTCTGAAACCAGACCGTGTCTGTGTCTGTGTGTGTGTGTGTGTGTGTGTCTGTGTGTGTCTGTGTGTGTGTGCGTGTGTGCGTGTGTGTGTGTGTGCGTGTGTGTGCGTGTGTGTGCGTGTGTGTGTGTGTGTGCGTATAATTCCTGTAAAACCAGTGAATCTCTAAATGACACTGATGTGTATCTGAATCAATAACCGAGTAACAAGCAACAAAGCTGCATAAATCGATTATGAATCCCAGGAGTTAGTGTCACTGCGGCGTGATCGCATCAACATCCTGTTTCCTTCCTTTTATACAATCTATTATGTCCAATGTGTATTTACTCAGACGCATGAACGTCTTCACCGGGAGCAGACGAGGTATTGAAAGTGTCCAGGGCGTGCCTGTGACTTTACATTCATTTATAAGTGTGTCAACTTTGTTTTATTTGCCACACTCATGTACAGTACATACTGTTCCTGTGCATCTTGTTGTGCAGGATGTGGCAAGTGCTGTGGTGGAGAAATTATGTTTCTCTGTGTAGAGAAGGAAGTGCTCACACACACACGCACACACACTCTGAACACCCACTAGACACTTGAAAGCAGAGTGAGTCGAACCTCAGAGCACAAAGACGTGTTCATGTTTGCATTTGTCAAAGAAGCAGTTTGAATTGTTTCATCTTTCTTGAAGGATGAACTTGTTTTTTTTACGACAGTTGTAGTCTCGACCGTTGGATGTGTCACTGTGCAGCTCCAGCTGCAGATCAGCCGTCTGAAACTTGATGACTCTGGCGACCTCTTCAGTTTCCCACATTGAAGTGTCTTGAGATTGTTGGCGCCAAACTGGGTCAGAAACATCTTCAAACAATACCATTCCGATGACTCACAGTGTTGGGCTTTTGCATTTGTCGGCTTCCAAACGTTCCCTCTGTGCAGCCAAGTCAAATCAAAGCAAAACGTTTAAGTGGGGCTGAAGGACCTGTGAAATTTCTAATTGCAGTTTTCCTGATATGCAATTTGATCTGCACTATAATACTTCAAATGAAGCTTCTCGGGCTGCAACAATTCCTCGAGTAACTCGATTACAAAAAATGATCGAGGATCGAGGAAGTTCCTCTGCCTCGAAGCCTCGTTTAATTAAATTTAAAGCTCACGTGTCGCACGGATTCTTTTTAGTGTGATACAACGTGCTTACGTCACAGGCTTCGTAGGGGACGCGTGTCCCCTACGAAGCGGGCTTTGGGGAACGTGTGTGGACAGTTTAGCTGTGCACAACGGCAGACGCCGGGACCGAAAAGAGTGAATACAGCGAAAATTAACAAACGCAGCAAAGCAAAAGTAATAGGAGGAATAGGATAAAAGTATGTTTTATCTTTTACTCAATGAATCGATGGAATATTCGATAGCTGCATCCCTAGAAGCTTCACTTCAAAATCTACTGTGTTAAGCACATGAGGTATTATCAAAGTACTGATGCTATAATGCAAAAATTAGAACTTTTTAACATGTTTCTTGCATAAATATTGTCCATTCATTTTAAATCAGCATTGTACAACTAAAAATAGAACAATTTAAATGCAGCCTTTGCAGTTTACTAAGGATTTATGATCAAGAGGCTGTTTTTCCACCAAAATAACAAGTAACTTTTGTTACCAAGAACTTATTTACCCGGGTAAATAAGTTCCTGTTAATCTGTGTAGTTTGCGTTTCCACTGCACCTCAAAGTATAAAACAATTACAGACGATCTGAATTTTGGATGAAAAAGTGACAGCACTGGTAACCAATCATATAAGGACACTGGTCCTGGTCTTGACTCGGTCTTATTCTGGTCTTGGTCAGTGCAGTCTTCATTACAACACCAATAATAACCACCTGGTTGAGGTTCCGTGGAGAATGGACTGCATGTCAGTGTGGTTCTCCCACTGTGTTGGACAGTGGTGGACAGGAAGAGGCTCCAGAGTCCTGAAGATCATTGGCTGCCCCTCCCTTCTCCCTGAAGGACATGTCCACCTCCTGATGTCCTCAGCTGAGGACATCAGCAAGGACAGTCCTCAGCCTGGTTCCACCTGTTGCCCTCTGGCAGGTGCTACAGGTCCATCAGAACCAGGATAAACTGGTTCAAGGACAGCCTCCTCCCAGAAGCTATAACCACACTCCCCCCCACACACACACTGACCAACNNNNCCCCCCCCCCCCCCACACACACACACACACACACACACACCACCACCTCCTTCCCTCCTTCCTCCCTGTGTAATAAGTACAGTGTGTTATATCACCACACCACCTTCCCTTTCTTGTGCAAAGAAGGCCATTGATGTGCTGTTTCAGAACAATGTTGCACTTCATGCATCTCAATTGTGTTCATGTACACCAAATACTATTTTCCATCCATTTCTTTGCGTTTTATCCTCCATGTGGAGCCAAACCCAGCTGACACAGGGCAAAAAGGCAGGGGTCACAACCTGGACATTTACGGTCAGTTTAGAGTGTCCACTTGACCCCTGCATGTTTTTGGACTGTAGGAGGAAACTGGAGAAAAGCCACACAGGGCTGAACAATTTTGAATAAATGTCTAATTGCGATTATTTTGACTGAAGTTGCAATTGCGACATGAGAGGGAATGGTCATTTTCACGGAACTATTTTTCATTTGAATAATATATTTAAAACGATTACTGTGTGATGTTTGTGCAGAACTGTGAGAAACAAAGATGTTTTCTTTAATCTGTACAATATGATGTGTATAGGTCAGGACAATATTTAATCTGGAATGGTAATTTGACACACATTTTGGCTTTAAGAAAGATTTCCCTGTATTGCAGTTTTGTTAAAATCGTGTTTCTGCTCGGTTTGTTGCCGTTTGTCTCAACAATACGTGAAGCTTTTTCCGAGAACAGACTGCGGGCGTTTGCCTCAACTTCCAGGGAATATTTACACCGGTCAGCTGACTGACATGGGTGGAGCTAGACCTTTCTGTACCATTTTACTCTGATACCCCAGAGGAAAGGTGCCAAAGAAATGGAATGTTGGGCCTGGTTATTTTGGTACTGTTCTTAATGGAAATGCAAAAAATGCATACCATAGTGTACCAAACCAAACTGTTCCAGGTCTCCTGGTTTTGGTATCTGTAACAATTGTACTTGTGCACTGACAATAAAGGCTTCTATTCTGTTCTATTCTATTCTAAGTATGAGGCCATTGTAATGTGAGCAGGCTGGATGTATGAAAACACTGCAGTGTTGGCTGGTGTTGGATTTTCCTTCATGCACATATAGCGTATGAACAGTGAACACACACACACACACACGCGCCCATCAGTGCATGGACACCGTGGCACAAGATCTTCACTGTCAGAGAAGCTGCGAATCAAACTGTTCAGCAGGTTGTTATCACGGAAAAATGTGGATTCTTTCAGAACTCCATTTGGACTCGTGGCCGTTCGTGGAAAGTGAAGGGTAGAAATCAATAAATGCACACACACACACACACACTGTAACTCTGCCTGTGCTCTCAGAGGCAAATAGATATATAGGCTCTCAACTGAGGGCGAGTGGAGATACTTCACTAAGTCCACCCTCCTTCTGACGGCGCTTGAAAATGTATTGGCCTGTAAGGGATGAACCTTTACAGACAGATCAGCAGCTTTAATCGCCATAAACCAGCGCTGAGCAGAGTGCTGGACATTTAAAAAAGAAAATGACGGTGCTACCTGTTCGGCAAAGGCTAAACAAAAATCACCCCAAGCCTCTGAGTTTGTAAAGTATGAAATAATCAGGAGCAAGGAAGGGAAGCAGAAAAGGCTATATTTAAAAGCGAGAATGGGAAGGGTGGACTGGGACAACCCTGCTTTCTGCCACTGCAGCTAATTTATGCCTGCGGTGGAAGTCCATTATTGTCACCGATGTTTATTTGGGACACTAATGTGCAGAAATGGCAATTAGAGAGCCACAAAAAGCACTCAGCTGTATGATTGCTTTCTCCCCTCTGAAAATAAATTGCCATCTGTAGACCTTCTCTGTGATGGAGCCAGGTTGTCCCAGTTTGAATCATGTTTTACTCTAGATAGACTATATCTCCAGAGGAGAAAGTGTCAACTTGACATTAATGATGTTTGTGTGAAACGGTGTGCCAGGCCTCTAGGGTGTTAGAAAGTAGACGTCCTGGTTATTTTCTTCATAGACAAGGTGAATGGTGCTTTAAATGTTTGGTTTTCATTCTGGGCCGAAATTTTTAGCGATTCAGTCTTGTAACAAGATGTAAGGAGATAATTCAATTCTATGTCCCATTAAGCTGTCGAGAAAGACATTTTCTGTGTCCTAGCTTTAATGTCTAGGCAACTGTTCACTGTGTACACTGCTGAGTGAAAGTGGAAACTAAAAGTTATGCTTTCTAGAAATGATTTCTGTGTCTCATCAAGAAAACTACGATTCCAGATGTTACTGGTCAAATGTTTTTTATTACTTTTTGAGACGATTCACCTCTCATCCACGACGTGTCTTCAGTTGTGGAACTTCTTCATTTTTCTGAAGACATTTCATCTCTCATCCTAGACGCGTCTTCAGTTGTGGAACTTCTTCATTTCTGAAGACATTTCATCTCTCATCCAAGACGTGTCTTCAGTTGTGGAACTTCTTCGTGTCTTCAGTTCTGGAACTTCTTCATTTCTGAAGACATTTCATCTCTCATCCAAGACGTGTCTTCAGTCTGGAACTTCTTCATTTCTGAAGACATTTCATCTCTCATCCAAGACGTGTCTTCAGTTCTGGAACTTCTTCATTTCTGAAGACATTTTACCTCTCATCCTAGACGTGTCTTTAGTTCTGGAACTTCTTCATTTCTGAAGACATTTCATCTCTCATCCAAGACGTGTCTTCAGTTGTGGAACTTCTTCATTTCTGAAGACATTTTACCTCTCATCCTAGACGTGTCTTCAGTTGTGGAACTTCTTCATTTCTGAAGACATTTCATCTCTCATCCAAGACGTGTCTTCAGTTGTGGAACTTCTTCATTTCTGAAGACATTTCATCTCTCATCCAAGACGTGTCTTCAGTTCTGGAACTTCTTCATTTCTGAAGACATTTCATCTCTCATCCTAGATGCGTCTTCAGTTCTGGAACTTCTTCCTTTCTGAAGACATTTCATCTCTCATCCAAGAGGCTTGTCTGTGAAGGTTCTCAGTCAACCAGTTATCTTCACTTTTTAGCTGTAGGCAACTGGACTAGCTTGAGTTAAGTTTGACAATGTTTCACTTCTCTTCCAAGAGACTTTAATCCTTGAACTACTTCATTTTGGAACTTTAAGAAAATTCCAGTTGCTACTGATTCAATGTTGTTCTTGTAGCTGTGGGTTAGTTTTAGGGTTAGGGTTGCCCTCCACAGGAAAAATATTTCTTTCCATTGTTCAAAGTTCCTCAACGCGGCTCAAAGAGGTCAAAGATTGGCTCCAGCACCCTCTGCGATTCCGTATCGTCGGATACTCGTTCCAAAGATACAAGAGAAGACAATTTTAACACACATTCATTATATTTTCTCCTACAACTGTTGGCTTCAGTTTTTGTTTTTAAATGTAATATTTGATATAGATTGTGTGGCTTTTCTGTCAAGATTGTTCCAGAAACTGATTCCTTATACTTGTACGGTAATTCTATTCAGTCTGGCAGTAAATTGAACTGATTGTTCCATCAAATTGGTTCAGAAACTGATTTTTAAACATTTCTGTTCCTTTTTAATTGTGATGAATGTCCAAGTTTTCTTAGAAGTTTTACATGCGATTTGCAAAATACTTTGTTCTCCTGCATTTGTCTGTGAAAGTGCACCACTGTTAATTGACAGTGCTGAAAAAGTAGTAGCACTTTGGTAACCAAAGCTCTTTCCCATTGAGTAACTCTGTCAGATAGAAGATGTTCCAAGAGGATTGCATCAGAGTTATTTTTTTTTTCTTTAAATCTGGATATTTTACCAAAACCTTGAAACCGGATCCTTGTAATCTCATAATATCAAGTACCGACTGTTCTGTTCCTCCAGACAAAAGATGTCACTGCTGTCTGTGATGTAGAAATCAGATCGGTGGTTATTAATAAAACTCCCTGGTGGAGTTTCACTTTGCTGAGCATCTGATATATCTCGTTATCCCAACGCCCTACTGTGACCTACAGACTTTTTTCCCTGCAGTCTGTGTGTATGTAACACCCCATATATTGTTTCTTCACTTTGCTTTTTTTTTTTCTCCCCTCCTTCCATCTGTTATCACATTTGTTCCTGCCAGAAGATCATTGAGCATCTATCAGTCTGCGTCCTCATTAGACCTGTTGTGTGCATGAACCAGCGTTCAGGCTTTCACCAACTGGATTTGTCTGGATGGTAAATGTTCTCTGGGGTAAAAAGCAGAAAACCGCAGTACATTTTCCCATAATGCTTTTCAAGCCAGCTGTTGTTGCAGTGTGAAGGAATTATGACAGCTGTAATACTTTTTCATTAAGATTTTGCTGGAAGTCTGTCGTTTGGTTCTTGCCATAGTTGATAAATCAGGGGTTTTCATTTTTTCTCCGAATTGCAGTGAATATTTTTTTCATTATTAGAGCAGGTAAAGGAAGTTCAACGAGTCGAGGACACGATGTACAGAAAATACAGTATATTCACTGACTGCTTTGTGTCTGTGGATTCACACAGAGGTTCACATACACACTGTGTTTACTGTTTCTTCTCTAAGGCCTTGCTTTAACGATTATGTTGTTGTCAGAACCTACAAAAAATACATTTTACATCAAAGTAATCATTATTTTCATTATCAGTTTATTGGTATATTTTATTTGTGATTGATCTATAACTTTTTGATTTTGTTTCCTCAAATTAAAACTCAATTTATGCTTTTACATACATTTGATTTAAAACTCACCTTATATAAATGACAAAGAAACCACGTTCACAACAAGTTTTACATTTATTTTAACTATAAAATTTTAAACTTTGATGTTAAAGTGCAGCCAAACAAAAACTCATCTGCAGAAGGTGGTTTGCTTAAAAGATGGGTGTGTGACTTTTCTCCCATGTGTGACCTCAGCGCTGCATTCATTATCCTTTCATATGACTCCATACGTCATGTTTGCATCTTTCTGGCTCACCGCTCCATGAGTCTTTTTTATTTTTACTATACTGAATGGCAAATTGTTTCCCTGGGGACAAGTTAAAGTCCACACCCTGTATCTCTCTGTGTCTACTCATCTTCCTGCTGACTCTATAACAGGATTCTGTACTAAACTGGATTTATTTAAGCATTAGTTTCACCTTTGGGGAACTAGCTGACAGTATAGATCTGTAGCATCGTGGAAAATACCACCTGCTTCAGCAAAAAACAAGTTTAAATAAAACACATACATTTGGTTCGTTTCTCTACTGTGTGACTGAGTGATGAGGGAAGATCTGTTAGATTTTGCATAATTTCGCATGAATACAGCAGCTACAGGAAGACTCTGAGGCCCAGTCCACACTATGGGTCAGCTCTCTGTTAAGGAGTTTGTTGAAATGTTCATTTTTCAAACTGTTCACGGCTTTTATGTGTAGACAGAGTTTATGGCTTGTAAATGTCGCTCGGTTAACGTCAGTGCACAGTGTTACCTTGTCGGTTTGCATGAGGCGCGTTGTGTAATCGGATGTAGGCACATTTTGCCAGTGTCCACATTGCTAAGTGGACGTTTCACATGCTTACTTATACTTACACAGTTTATTATTCAGGCCCAGAGCACTCAGTGGTGCGAGGACCTATTAGAATTCCTGGAATTTATTTATTCTTCCTTCTGAAAGGATCGTATTTTTTGAGGCACTAAACGTTGCTGAAGATGGAAAGAAAAAAAAAAAATGGCACGCAGATCAGAACTTGCAAACAAAATTTTATAAAATAAGGGTGAAGTGGTGAAAAACGGCTCAGTAGTGCCCCTAAAGGTGAAACCCGGGAGGACAAAGACGAAAATAAGTTTCACCAAATGTCACGAAACCTGGCGGATACATGTCACAGTCCAAGACAAACGAGAACGTCTATTGAGACCATGGCCTCAACTCAACAGGAAGTCGGCCATTCTGAATTTGGCATCCATCTTGGCGATTTGCACGTTTTGTAAATGAGCAAATGAACTCGTCTGAGCCCCATAATCGTAGCAACTTAAAAAAAAAAAAGGTCAGTTTGAACCAAACACATCAAAGATGAAAATGTCACGGATTTAAAAGGACGTGTCCACGGCAATTTTGACTTTCATTTTTCATTTTGACTGATCCACGTAGTAACATACATTGGAAATATTTAAATATGGAAACAGTCTTTTTATTAAATTTTCTTCAGACCAAACAGTTATTGGAACTATGTCGGAGGAACATTCCACCAGGAATTCTTCCCTAAGAATGAACCACTCTTTTTTTTCTGTTTGCATTCAAAACACCAGTAGGAGCCAATAGGAAAGCTCAGATGATATAAGCTAGTATGTGGGATCTTATGTCTAATACAGGTCAAAATCAGTCAATTTGTTATGGGAGAAAATTAAAATCGTATGATCCAAAACTGTGGGCTGTTTATTTTTCTTCTTTGTGGGAGCAGAACATTTGTTTAACTTTGTGTTGTTGTTTTTTTGAAACTGCTGTTTAGGTCTAGGTGGTAAAAGAGATGTCAAAATTACTGAATTGTACTGTTACTGTATTGGTTGTGATATCAGTATCATTATTACAAGGAAAAGTGCTATGCAGCCATCCTCCTTGTGGAACAGAACAGGCTCATTGCCTGCCGGTCACAACAGCAACATTAAGATGAGAGCAACGTGAACCTGGAGCTCCATCAGTGCACAGTGTGTTGGTGTGTGTGTGTGTGCGTGTGTGGAGAGGAAGTCAGGAGGACGGTGGTCAAGGACGTCCAGCTTCCTGGTTTCTCAGTTTACCACAGGCTGCTGCTGCTGCTGCTGCGGCTGCTGCTGCTGCTGCTGCTGCTGCTGCTGCTATCATCCACATTGACAACAGTAACAGTCAGGTCTGGGGTGATGCTTCAGCGGCTCCATCCTGTCACAGATTTACCTGGTCAATGGCCCGTGCATCCGCTGCTGTGACCTTATTTATCATTATCGTCACTTATTCCCCTGACATGAGTCGATCCAGTACTGATGATAAAAGTGCTGTAGCTGACCAGGAATACCATTTTTTTTAAAAAATGTGATTAAAAACCACATTCAAGATCACTGCATTCAAATCAAATATGTGTCAAATCTGATTCATGACAGATTAATGCTAAAAGTGAGGCAACAAACACGGGGCCCAGGTTAAATAAACCCCAGAATTTCCCTTTAATGGCCATGACTTTTCAATAAATATAGTACTTTGTAATGTACTGATGTGACTGTAACGTAACAGCTTGGTAAAAGAGTGTAAATTAGTATTGCAGTTGTCTTCATGAAGTAAATGCTTGTGTATTTCACTGTCACATTGTTGTCACTTCAGTTTGAGCAGCTGAAAATGGCACAGGTTCTTGTGAAAAGTAACAATAAAACAACCCTGAACACAAACAATGACATTTTTAAACAGAGCTTACATTCAAAAACGTAAAAAGACGTCACTGCAGGATAAATCTAGAGCAATGGGAAAGAGCTTTGGTTACCAAAGTGCTGACCACCATTATCACCAACATTAAAATACAGTGGAGTAAATAGGCCGAGGAAAGTCAGCTCCGGGGCAGATTTATTCCCAATAAGATAATCTGCTCTCATCATCATCCCCACACGAACTTCACACACTGGTATAGTGAAATTAGATTAAGATGGAGCAAGAGATAAGGTGACTCTAGTTATTATTATTTGATTTATTATTATTGTTTTGTTATTTGTTTCATTTTCTACCTACTATTCCAGAGGACGCTCGCGTACCAGTGCTGGTACACGTACCACAGTTTGGAAACCATGGATCTATAGAATTCTTTGCTGAACCTATTTCTCACACAGTCTGATTAAAGAAAACCACATAAATACTGTGAACTGAACAGATGAGGCATTGTCAGTTTAGAGGAGTCTTAACTGTCCGACTCGAACATTTAGGTCAAATGAATATTTTATGACTCCAGTGTAAGAAAATACTCACCGTGACTCTCTAACTGTTCTCATGTCTGTTGTGAGGCCGCATGAATTCTCACAAGTGACCACTAGATGTCACCCAGGCATAACAGGAAACACCTGCAGAGCCTGTGTGTGTGTGTGTGTGCGTGTGTGTGTGTGCGCGCATCACTGCCTGTGACAGAGTGAGGGAGCAGTAATGGCTTCATCCTTCAACTAAGATGCAAGAAAATAAGTACTTGGGACTTTACCGTCGTCCTCCTGTTGTGAAATGAATTATTTATTCAGAATGAGTGACTGATGATCACTTGTGTGTGTTTCCAGCTAGGTATGTGCCCAGAAGTCTGAGGAGGCTCTGAGGATGACGTCTCGGCCTTAAACCCCCACCAGTATGTCAGGTAAGCCTCACTCACCCCCTCATAACTTAGATCTGCCTCATGCGACACCAATGACTCTCCGTTCTTTGGCTTTAGGACGTTTTTTGTGTTTCGTCAAACTCTGTCTGATCTCAAGATCATGGCATAATCATCTCGTTATCACAGGATAACAAGGCTCAAAGTTTATTCCCTCTTCACTCATGATTTTTATCCGAGGTGAGACACTCTAAATTGACCCCGCCTCTCGTTCTGTGCCGTAGGTGAGTGAGTGACAGAAAGACAGCAAAACTGTGGCAAAATTGCTAATCTAAATCTAACACAGGCAGAAATCACACTCTGCCTTACTGCGAGATAAAGTGTCTCATTATTCCAAGATAACCCATCAGTTTATCTCGTCATCATTATGAGAAAAATGGTTGTTGGCATCTCGTGATAATGCATTAATTTTTTTTTCTCATTTCATGTGATCACGTTGTCCCAAGAAAACAAGCCTCCATATCCCGAGATAACACAGTAGCGTTAACGAGATGATTATTTCATGATTTGGAGATTAAAAAAACCACCGTTTTCCCAGACTCATACTCAATCTCAACTGAGATTGAGATGCAGCCTGGTGTAAGCCAGACTATGTGACCATGTGTAATCAAGAGACCGGCGTTGGGACGAGGACACAAACCCAAGAAGGTTGATGTTTGTGATGTTGTTGTTTTCACACTGACCTGCTGTTTTGATGTGAGACGCAGCGAGGCGTCACTTTGCCTCTGACTCACTGAGCAAGTCGCTCTTCTCCCATCTATTTTAGAGCCAGCAGAAAAATGCTCCCCCCGCTGGAAAGATGAGGCCATTCAAAATGGTAATATATATTCCCTCCCTTGCTCCCTTGTTCCCTTGCTCCCTCCCTCCCTCTCAGCACTGCTTTTCCTCCTCTCTGCTCCGTCTGGGTCTGGATGAGCCGCCGAGCCGAAATCTAAAGCTGTTAAATTTGAACCTCCTTCAGCTTTTGCTTTGACTCACATGATTGATTGTGTTTACATCAGGTAATGTGGATTATTATTTATTTGGAGAAGGGAAAAAAAAATAATGTGTTTTTTAATTCCTAATCCTAATCCATCACTCACACCATCTACTAAGATCCAGAGGAATATTTCACTGTAAATACTGAGGATTAAAGTTTGATTTTTGTGTGGATAAAGAGAAAAGTAGCTGCAGAAAAGTCGGTTATTTCTATTTTGGCAGTCGATTATAAAAGCTTAGGTTCTTGGTTAAATAAAAAAAATAACATAAATTTGTGGTACGGTCCATTTATTATGTTTCACTGGAATATTAAGGTGTGTGTTTGTACCTGGTGTTCCTTATGTTGTTGTGTTTTAAAGTTAGGCTGAGGTTAAGGTTAGGCTCATGGTTAGGATTAGGGTTAGGGCACTAGTAATTATGGTTAAGTCTCCAGGAAATGAATGGAAGTCAATGTAATGTCTTTTGAAGTCTTGGAAACCAGAATGTGTGTGTGTATGTGTCCATTTCATGCAAATGATGCTGCACGTGAACGGCAAACACGCATCAAATTCCGTTCTTTTACAGTTTTGCCCATTTATAAGAGATGGGTATTTCTGGGTGTCAGTGATGACTTTTCCTGGTTTTAAAGGCCGTTGCTTTGATAATCATAATATTTATTATATTGAATGAATCTGTGAAATACACAAAATATTATATAATTGATTTATTTTTTTAAAAAATGGAATCGACAAATTATATTTTAAAAAGTCACTTCTTTAATTACGGAGCCTAATTCTTTTGACCATAATTTGACCATATTTGTTTCTCAATATCTGTCATTTAATATTGAAAAGCCAAAGAAATAATGCAGGTATAATCTGAAGTGAAGGATATAATAAGTGTATTTTAAGGTAGATATTGTAAAACACGAAAGTGCTTCACATAGAAGGAAAAAATTAAATAAATAGAGTAAGCAGGAGTACTGTAGAATACACAATAAAACAGTAAGAAAAACAAATATAACAATAAAATACTTAGTTTTTTAGGTCAGTGATGGAACGTGAATCGGGGGTTCCAGAGGTCAGGAAAGGTCACCCCACTGTTTGAATCTTGACCCGGGGTGGGACAGTAACGTGTCGTTAAAATCGAAAGCTAAATAAAGAAGCAGTAAATGGCTTTGAAGGCAGAGAGTCTAACCTTTAAATCGGTTCTAAAATGAACGCGCAGCCGTTGAAGTTCAGGTGACAATAGCCGTGAAACAAAGGTTGAGCTAAGATTGTGAATTTATTAGATTAGATTGGATTAGGTTCAACTTCCTTGTCATCACTGTTCACGAGTACAAGGCAACAAAATGTAGACTGCATATATATATATATATATATATACATATGTATATATATATACAGTACTGTGCATAAGTCTTGGGCCACCATTAGATTTGTTGTTTTAGCAATGCTATAATGACCATCCTGTACAATTATTTCTCAGTCACTTTATTGGAACACATCCTGAAAATATGGAGAAACACATATGCAGTTTGATCTTTTCAGAAACAACAAGCAACAAAAATGCTTCTATAATATCAAATATTTAGTGTGAGCTACATTTCCACTTGAACAATAACACAACCATGGCTCTTTAAAACCTGGAATGGAACCCTAATGTTATTGGTCAAACCTGTGTTTCTCCTACTATTTCATGCCAACAAATAGCTGCTGTGAAAAAGGTCTATTATACCTGGTTTACTCCAGACATGTTGGAGCATTACATACACATGTTGCACAAGTTCAACTCACTGACAGGTTGATCATATAGTAGAAGACTGACTTTTAGTCACATCTTTTCAATCTGAACGCCAACGATCACAAAAGTGACATAAGAACAACAAAGCTGCAGGTGGACTAAGACTTATGCACAGCACCGTACGACTAATCAAACTGCTCAAAGCACAGAATATTAGATAGAATTAATGAAAAACCACAGCGTGATGATGAACCTCTGAGCTCCTAAAATAAGAAGCGCAGGTGTTTGTCGTGTCGACTCAGACAACAGATTGTTTCCGAGGCGTTTTGTCCGCGGTTGTTTAAAATCAGATTAGTGCAGAGTGAGGACGTCACCTCATCAAAAAGTTAAACTGGTATCAGGCCCGGTTTAGCAGCAGATTTACCGGGCAGCGCCTGCCTCTTTACCAGCTGCTGCAGGTTGATCACATCTACTTGTCACACACTCACACTTATTATTGGATGAAGTCTCTAATCCCAGTTTAAGCCTTTTTAAATGTTCGTCCCACCAGATTTTGTCGCTTATGCATTGATTGCTAATTAATTTGCGCGGTCGCACGGTTTTATTTCCGATGAGCGACGTCTTTATTGGAGCGTTTTTAAAGTCTGTGTTCACACTTAGATAGTAAATAAAGGTTTGATGTTCAGATGTGGAAACAAAGGCACTGTCTTCTTTTACAAATGTCTCTCTTTTACACTCGTCTCTTATTCATTTTACTGTTCAGTTTATTCGTTCCTCCGCAGAAGAGGATTGTGGCCACATGTGAAAAAGTTTTTGGAATAAATGACCTCATAAATAGGCCGGAAGTTTGGAGAATAACTCAGACTTTAAATCACAGAATTGACTTTGAGGGGGGGGAAAAAAAATCCCAAGACACAACTGTTTTTAAAAAGTCAGAATTCAGAATTTTGTTCTCAAAATGCTGACTCTAAATCACAGAAATTGGAGGGGAAAAAAGCTGAAAGACGAAAATGAATTCTGAATTTTCTCTACAAATTCTGCCTTTAAATTACAGAATTTCCTTTGAGATAAAAAACCTAAAGACAAATTTTAAAAAAAAGTCAGAATCTTATTTTTTTTCCTCAGAATTCTGACTTTAAATCACAGAATTGACTTTGAGATTAAAAAAATAACATTAAGACAAAAATGTGTCAGAATTTAGTTTTTTTTTTTTGTTAGAATTCTGACTTTAAATCACAGAATTGACTTTAAGAAAAATGCCCTAAAACAAAAATAGAAATTTTGAGATTACAGTTAGAATTCAGAGAAAAAACAAACAAAAAAACTACTTAGCATTCTGACTTTAATCTCAGAATTCTCTCATTTTTGATTTTGTTTTTAAAAAATATTCACATGTGACCCTAATCTATTTCTGTAAGTGTATTTTGTTATTATTTTACTTTTGCACACTTTCCTTTTTGCTAATTTACTTCGATAAACAAATGTTTGGGGTTTTTTTTTCCTATTGAAATTTGAGTCTGTAGGTTTTTGGGTTTTTTTTTAACAGTCAGGCTATTTCTGTTAAATCCGTTTCCGCACAAACGTATCGTTGTCACGCAGATCACCTGGTTCTCCACAGCTAATGTGATTAAAGAGCCTCTGCTCTACAGTCACAAGTGTCACTTCAACATAAGTGGGTTGACATGTTTAAGTCGTGTTAAGTGTCATATTATATCTGGACTCATAATCCGTTTTTTCACGCTTCTCTTTCCACCTGAGTTACAGTTTAGTTATCAGTGAACCTGTGGTGAATATGACAAACAGTCGATGAGGAAAAGTGCGTAAAACAACATGGTGACATAAGAGACATGCTTTTAATAAAATCATCAGACCTTGTTTATAAAATGGTGCTCGTAATCCAGATGCTGTGCTCATAATCCAGATGCTGCACAGTGAAGTGAAGGTCAAGCTTATTTATTTAGAGAACTGTGATATATTTTCTTGATATTTTTTAATCTCAGAAGCAAAAATATAAATCATTATTTAAAAGAGGGGGTGAAATGATTTACCACTTCAGCTGTCAATCAGCTTTAAAATTGATTTTTATTTGTCAATGGTTTCAAGCGTACGATACACTTAGCATAACAGACTTGTGCGTAAATTAACATTTCAATGTACTAACAACAATCTCTTGTCCATCCCTTTAGATTTAAGTATATAGTAAATAAACTAAATAAAAATAATGTGACGTGGACAGGCTGCCGGCCACTGATTGGTCAGAGAGCGTCGTCACTGGAAGAGTCACGAGCGCGACGTCCGACACAAGAATCAAGCCGAACAATGCCGAACTGTAGATCAGTTAAAAAGACTTAAAAATCCTGAAAATGTGCGTTAATCTCCAACATTTAACAAGGACATTTGTAAAATCTCCATATTTAACAGAGGAGTCTGGTGTATTTAGCGACAGCACTGCTGAAAGACGGAGGTGGTGAGCCCAATCACAAGCCGTTCAGCCGTATTTCAGTTCTGTCACAAAGAAAACAACTGCTTTGGAAAACATAGTATACTATGACATTTTGGTCCGAGTAGAGTAGAGCCAAGCCGAGTAGAGCTAGAACTGTGTAATGGAAAAGCAGCATTAGAGACACTGGCAAAAATTTAACAAACAGAAGAAAAATCAAAACCTGAAACGATATAGTTTTAAGTCAAAGACAAATAACATAATATTCACAACAAAACAAACTCACATTAGATTTGTCATGTTAAAATATATTAGTGAATGCAATGGAATAACCTCAGAAGAGTCAAAAATCCACATTGAACGTAGTTAAAGACGCATCGGTTGGTGTCACAGCATCTGAAGGTGTTGACGCTGTTGGATGTTTTATTTAAGTTTCCAAACATAAACGAAGTTTGACTTTATAATTTCCTTTAAGCCCCAGTGCTCACAGCCACACCCCTGGTATATTATATGGACATCCGGCTTTAAAAAATGCATTTGTTGAGTCAAAGTTATGATTAATTTCACATTGCATTTTTAAAAAGAAAAAACGGGAGTAGTGATAATTGTGCAGAAGTCACAAAATTAAAATGGTTAATTAATTGTTTTTCTTTCATTTTTGTTCATAAAAACGAGCCAAGCAAACATTGAACTGTGGTGTTTTTCCATATTTTACAAATTAAATCCGATTTAAAACATTTTGAGCACTTTTTGCAAAAAAAAAAATACCATTTCATCAAACTGCCTACATTGTGCTGAAAATAAAAGCAGCCTAAATGCTCTGTGTTCATTGAAACTTAACAAAATTAATAACTAAAGTAAGATACATAAATAAAAATTATGATTATTAAAATGTCATTGTTTTAAAGGTATTTCCCAAGTGCGGTTAAACTGAGCAAATCATTTTTAACCCAGATTATACTTTGGTCAGATGAGACCAAACTAGAGCTCTTTGTCCACAGAGTCATTGTTTATGTTTGGACAAAGAAGACAGAGGCGTATAACCCACAGTGAAACACGGTGGTGTGAGGATTATGCTGTGGAGATGCTTCAGTGAGTCTGGAACTGGGAATCTCACCACGGTGGAAGGAACCATGAAGAAAGAAGGAGATGTGAAGATTCTGAAAGAAAACCTGAAGCAGTCAGCAGCAAAACTGGGTCTGGGTCGTTGCTTTGTCTTCCAACACGACGACGACCCAAAACATACGTGGCTCCTGGTGAAGAAGAACGACCTCCACAAGACCAGAGTGAACGTTACTGACTGGCCTGCACAAAGTCCTGACTTAAATCCCATTGAAGTGAAGACCAAGGTCCATGCCAGAAGACCAAGGTCCCAGAAGACCAAGGTCCATGCCAGAAGACCTCCATGCCAGAAGACCAAGGTCCATGCCAGAAGACCTCCATGCCAGAAGACCAAGGTCCATGCCAGAAGACCTCCATGCCAGAAGACCAAGGTCCATGCCAGAAGACCTCCATGCCAGAAGACCAAGGTCCATGCCAGAAGGCCATCAAATCTGGAGGAGCTGGAGAGATTTGCCAAAGAAGAATGGGCTGGGATTCCTCAGGAGACGAGTCAGAGACTTGTTGAAAACTACAACAAACCACTGCAGGCTGTTATCCAGCAACAAGGAGACACAAGTGACTGTTAGCATCAGGGGGACAATCATGTTGATCCTGGTGGTTTTTGGTTTTTGTGGAACCAATTCATTTCTGTGTGCAAAGTCAAATAATGGAAGCATCCAAAATAAAACTAGTTGTTTTAAAAAACCTTTGCTCTGTTTAACAGCACGTGGGAGATACTAAAAAAAAACTATTTTTTTACAACAATTTTTAAAACAAACAACTCTTTTTCCAGTATAATAACATTTGTCTGTTTGCAAACAGTGTCATAAAAGCAATGATGTCCTTTATTCTGCAGTTTTTAACCGTCTGTGGCATCAAATGTAGCTGAAATTGTTGCTAAAAAATTCTGCCTTTTTTTTTTTTGTGGGATTAACAGCAATTTACTCATTTCCAACACGTCAATTTCCACAGTGTCCACAGTTCCTGTAGCACAACCAATTTAAAATATCCCAATAAAACCTGTGCGTGATAATCTGTATTTCATTATAATCCCGTTGGGCAGGAGCAGAGATGGTGTGCAGCGCGTGTGCAGACCGCCTGTGATTCACCGAGTTCACACCAGTGCAAGCAGCAGGGATTTTAAAGCCAAAACTGCACGCATCTCTGCTGCCACTGCGCCATGTGTTCATGTCTTCACGTGTCGCCGTTTGTTCGCGTGTCTGACTTTTTGTTCTACGTCTGGCAGTTTGGTAAGAAGATAAAAAAAAAAAAAAAGTTTGTCGTTTCTTAGACTTTATTGTGTTTTTATTGAACCCAGTGATCAAAAGAGACGATTATATAACATTCATATACAACAGGTTTACAGGAAATAAATAAAAATGATTTTTAAGAAAGTGAAATAATAATGTTTTTTGCCTATAAAGAGAAAAAATAAGATATTACAGTTGACTTTAAGCTTGGTCTGTACTGGTTTGCTTTATTTGAACATTTATAATTAAAACATCAGAGAAAAAATAAATAAATAATGTATTTAGTACAGAAGTAAAAAGAGTTATCACAGTTTAATGTGTGTGTTTGCAAATATAAAAAATTCTGAGGCATACATTCTTAAATTCAGCTTCATGAAGTAAAGAGAGACTCATTTTAAGTCAATATTTCTTACACGACACAATGTATCTGCTTGCTTTTTTTCATTTTAAGGAAAATTGCAAAGTATAAATTGACAGATTTACAAGAGAGTTTTAAGTTTTCAAATCGAGGGAAATTTGCGTCCACCATTGCAGATTCAAAATTTTAATTAAATTTCTAGTCGGTTCTGTGGGGAAAAAGTCAGAATTCTGCTCTGCAAAAACAGACAGAGATTTTTTCTTAGAAAACTCCTCACACCATCTGAATTATGAATTGTCAACACACTCACAATCTCTTTCTCACCAACAAAATATAATATAACAATAAATTATTACAGGAAAATATCTTTGCACTTTGTTGTGTCGACTAAATGATCATATATCTGAAATTTACATTTATTTGTTTTATTTGTTTACAGTGAACAAATAAAATCCAGAATCACAAATTTCCAGGGGAAGAAGAAAATTTAAATAATACACGTGTGTGTGTGAATATTATGTGCACATACGTGATTTAAGTCAGTGGTGACTGAACTTTGTCAACCTTGTTTGACCAAAACCCACAATTAATTAAAGCTCTAATAAAAATTAATATATGAAGATGCAAACACATAGTCCTTTTAAATTACTTAAATAAATAATGATTTAAATAAACAATTCTGCACTGTCATTTATTTATTGTATATTATTTTCATTAGGTCCCCAGTTACATTAAATAGTAGCTTCTAAAATGCACGTGTGTGTGTGTGTGTATTCCTGGTCTTCCTTATGTTGTGGGGACCTAAATGTGTCTCCACACTCACATTATGGGGACTTGTCCTCCTTACGGGGACAAAAAATCTGTCTCCACACTCACATTATGGGGACTTGTCTTCCTTGTGGGGATAAAAATCTGTCTCCACACTCACATTATGGGGACTTGTCCTCCTTGTGGGGACAAAAATCAAGTCATGACATGACAAGACATGTTTTAAAGTTAGGTTAAGGTTAGGGTCAGGTTAAGGTTAGGGTCAGGTTAAGGTTAGGGTCAGGTTAAGGTTAGAGGTCAGGGTTAGGGTTAGGACACTAGTAATTATGGTTAAGGTTAGAGTAATTCTGCAGGAAATGAATGGAAGTCAATGTAATGTCCTCTGTAGTCATGGAAACCAGTGTGTGTGTGTGTGTGTGTGTGTAATCAAGTCATGACATGACAAGACATGTTTTAAAGTTAGGTTAAGGTTAGGGTCAGGTTAAGGTTAGGGTCAGGTTAAGGTTAGGGTCAGGTTAAGGTTAGAGGTCAGGGTTAGGGTTAGGACACTAGTAATTATGGTTAAGGTTAGAGTAATTCTGCAGGAAATGAATGGAAGTCAATGTAATGTCCTCTGTAGTCATGGAAACCAGTGTGTGTGTGTGTGTGTGTGTGTGTGTGTGTGTCACAGTTGGCATGAGAACCATCACATGATCAATTATGTCACGGCGATTCTCCGCAGACAGATCTTTATTGATCAGTGGGCCTAATAATCAATACAACTCAGTGGGATAATCTGTGAATAATCTGAAACACAACACGCAGCGTGTCGCTCAACATGTCGTGTGTCTGGCGATATTGATTTTGATTTTAGTTACTCACATTATTAATTTAGGCTGGAAAAAAAAGAGAAAGAAAAATTCTGTTTTTTATTTAAAGTTTTTATTAAAAATGATAGAAAATCAAAACATTGTAATTTTTGGTTCACCCTATTTGTTACCTCTTTTTAAATTTTGCACATTATTTTCCTCTGATTTATTTTTAGCTTTTTAGATTTTAGTTGTGCATTTATTTATTTATTTATTTATCTCTACATTCCCCCTTTTTCATGTGCGTTCTTGTCTTCATGTTTTAGTTTTAGTATATACTGTATTGAGGTGAGTGAGTGAGGTGAAAATTGCCCTGTAAATAAAGAGTGAGTGATTGACTGATCATATACCGACCACAGAAAACATCCATATTGGTTCACCTGTAAAAATAATAGTAACAACACAATTATTTTTAAATTATTCTTAATTTTTATTGCGTCTTTTAAAACAAAGTTGAGCTGCAACTAATACTAAACCTGATGATCATTTTCACAATTACTTTTTTCCCAAAACACAAAATGATGATTTTCTCACATGAAAAGATATTTTTGTTTGTTTTATGGAGCAAAGAAACCAAATAATATTCACATTTTTTTTTTTTATAGGGAAAAACCTTCCCTTTAAATAAAAAAAAAACTATTATTAATCAGTTAATAATAATTGAATTGTTGCAGTCCAGTCTTAAATTATTAAGAATTGTATTGTAGTTTGAAACATTTCATGTTCAAGTGAAGATCTGAAGCACCTGCTTCAAATCTTCTTAGTGTCATAACTGGCCACTTTAGTGTGAGCGAACGTAACAAGCTTGTTTGAAACACTCACTGGATAAGCAAGAGGGTTTAAGGCACACACACACACACACACACAGAGGTCAAAGGTCAGCTGCTGATGGCAGACGACCAGACGCTCTGAGAGGAAACACCTGTTAAAACACTATTTTCCTCCTTTTTGTTTTCTTTTGACATGAAATTAGACGTTGCTTTCTTTAAGTTCTTCCCCTCGTGGGGACACCGTGGCATGTGATGTCCAACATTCGGCGTCTTAATCTGTGACATCACCGCTGTCTGCGGGGATTTGTGGAGCACAAGATTAGAGCTGGTCGTTGTCATAAATCTCTGCCTCCATCCGGCTAATTTGAGAGTCAGTCAGTAGGTGAAGGAGTGAAGAAGGTGAAGGAGTCGCTGCGTTTCCTGCTAGAATGTTTTCCACGCCGGGAAGCGTGGAACCGTCACACTGACCGGGATTAAAGACCTCTTGGTCATTTCCCTGCCGCTGCTCCGCGACTCTCGCGATGAACTACTGCGCGGCAAACATGTACGAGATGCCTCACGTTAGCGCGGGAGGCTACGCGCTGCAGGCCACTGTGGATCCGTGCGCGTGTCCATGTGAGGGTCAGGGGTTCAGACACTGCGAGCCCCAGCGCCTGCACCACCCGCCCTGCGTGGAGCAGGCGTGGCTGCCCGCGCCCAGCTACTCGTGCTCGTACGCCGGAGGCCCGTCCCTGTTGAAGAACGAGTTCTACAACGTGGAGATTCCCCTGAGTCGCTGCCACCATCAGCCCGAGTCGTTCCCCGAGATTAAACCGGATTTCTCGCACCTGCAGTGGATGCAGGAGGCGCACAAGAAAGGTACCGCGTCTGGATTATCGCCGGTTATCAACGCGTTAACACCGATACTGTTCTCCGATACCACAGAGGGGAAAATTTCAAAAAAATAAAAATAGGTCTCTTTCTAATTTATGAGAATTCAAACAATACATTAATGCTATTTTTAAGCTTTGTGTCATAGCAATATGCTCGTCTGCACTTATATGCTGTGAGTATAGGTTTGTTCCATCCTTAGCCTTTTAAATATTGTTTTCCTCACATGCAAAAATACTAAACCTAATTAACACCTTAGCATCTAATCTGATACTAACTTTTAGTTTCACTTAGTATCTCCGTATCTTTTTTTTAAAAGGCCTAGTTTGAATTTGGCCATTTTTCTTTTTCTCTTTGTTGCAACTAATGAAGAATTAATCTGTTGGCTTGTTTGTCCTTCAAATGTGAGAAAATGCTGAAAAATGTTGACCCAAAACATCAAATTGATTTGATTGTTTCAGCCCTCGCCGTCTGGGATTTATAATTTAAATCTGATGAGCATAAATCCAAGACTTAACAGGTCATGTGCCGCCGAGTCTGTGAGGAGGTTTCTGTAGCGTTTTGGAGGCAGACGAGATGTTTTATTATTGATTGATGTTGAGGCAACAGAAGGCCGATGAATGAATGAATGAATGAATTATTGCTTTTCTTCACAAAACCCCCCAAAAAGTATTGATCACTTCCTTAAACTCCGTCTCCGGCGGTCGAAGCTCTGATCTGATTAAGTTGAATCCTAAAAATGGGCCGGGTGTTAAGCTGGGCGCAGGAATCAGTGCTAATCAAATATTAGAGTCAGCAGAGAGACACTTTGTGTTTGAACCAGACCAGTTCAGGTAAAGTCTAAACTGAAGTGCAGGCTTGAGTGGTCTCACAAGTCGGGGCCAAAAGTGGCCCGACGGTGTTAACATCCGGCCCGGAGGATGAATTCACGCTGAATTCGGAGACTTTTATTCTGAAAACAGATGAACTGAGTCAAATAGCCGTTTGAAAACACGAGTAACAGTCGGTGGCAAATTCAAGTCAAGCCTGTCCCACACGAGAGGATATTTTAATCCTGAGAAAACATAGATTAGACAATCCAGTCAGGATGTGATTTAACGTGACTTCAGAATGTAAACAGACATGTTAGTAGCCGTCGTGTGTGCGGTGTTTGTGCTCTCGATGAATCATGGCTGGGTGGGTGAAGTTTTGGTAGGAATTTCTACAAACGCCCCTCTGACAATGGACAAAACTGTATAAAAATAAATTAAAAACAAACCAAAATATCCTGTCTCTGTCAAAACTCGTTGGATTTGAGCGAAACTGGCGGCAATTTAAATTTAACGTGTATATTTCAGCGACATCTCAACAGGTCGGGATTATTTAGGATGGTAAACAGCTTGAAGCAGGTAAAGTTCTGTACCGATCCGGAAAGTTCTTCTGGATCCAGTGGATCAGAATGTCAACCATTCAGGTGCTGGTATTTGAATCACAGCCTTGGCTCGGGTCTGCGCTCGCTAACCGGTCTGAAACTCTTGAAACCCAAACTGGACCTGACAATCATTTCTGGATTTTTGTCCAAATCTGGCTCGACCCGACGGGCTCAGGATGGTCGTTTCAGTAGTACTGGAGCAGGGAAACCTCAAGAACCAGGATCGAGAAACCCTGCGTCTAGACCAGGTTCAGTATGTACTGCATCAGATGTGGAAAGTATGACCCGACCATTAGGTGGCAGCAAAGAGTCAGTCCATATATTTGTTGATGTTAGAAAAGACAAAATAGGAAACAAGCAACAAAAACATTAAAAGTACATAAATAGTATTAATTTCTTGGGGAAAAAAAATCTATTTTTTTAATATTTAATACTAAAAACTGACTGAATCGATCACTTTCTGTGATTTTAACATCCTGTTCTCTTGTTTGTTTGTTGACTTTAAAGCCTAATAAAAACGATGACGTGTTGCACTTCCTGTCTGCAGGGTACATACCAAGTTACCTGGACAAGGATGAGTTATGTGTAGTGTGCGGGGACAAAGCCACAGGCTATCACTATCGCTGCATCACCTGCGAGGGTTGTAAGGTAAAAGTCGCCGAGTCGCAGTCAATTCAGCCTCTCACCATCGCGATGATCTGAAGCCTGCTGTCGCTCCGCTCTGCAGGGTTTCTTCAGGAGGACGATCCAGAAGAACCTGAACCCGACCTACGCCTGTAAGTTTGAGGGCAAGTGTGTCATCGACAAAGTGACGCGGAATCAGTGTCAGGAATGTCGCTTCAAGAAGTGCATCGCCGTGGGAATGGCAACGGACTGTGAGTGTCACGCCACCTGGGACATGAGTCAAAGTCATGTTGTTGTTGTTGTTTTTCAGCTTTTGTTTGTTTCTTGTTTTCTGTGCATGTTGCTTTTCTGCACATTTATGTTTTGAGTTTTTATTTATGTTGTGTGTTTGTTTGTTTTGAATAAGTCGTTATGTTTTTCCTTGTTTGACTTTTTGTTTGTTTTGTCCACATGTTAATGTTTTTTCCTTTTTGTTTATGTTTTGTCTACACGTTTATTTGTTTATGTTTTGTCCACATGTTAATGTTTTTTTCTTTTTGTTTGCATTTTGTCTTCATTCATATTTTTTTGACTTCATGTTTTCTCACGTGTTTGTTTTGTCCACTTCTTTATTGTTCCATTTTGTTTTGTTTTTTGGTCCTGGCCTCATCTTTGTTTTGTCTGTCGATTAATCGTAGTAAAAAGTGTGATTTATCAAGTTTTCTAGGTAAAATTATGAAAATTGATTCATCAGAGCAGTCGTTCATAAGTCATTCAAATATTCGGCAAATGGCCGAGCAGTTTTTGCTAAAAGTTGATTTTAAGAGTTTATATGAAGATTGTTCTGAAAATGGAGCTGTTGGCCAGGAGAAGAGGACGAAGACCACAGAGAAGGTTCGTGGAGGACAGTTGGTGTAACTGAAGGGGGACACAAGGGGGAGGACAAGATGGAGGCAGATGATCCGCTGTGGCGCCCCCTAAGGGGAGAAGCAGAATATGAACTTTATTAAAACAAAACCAGATGATGGTGATCAACTCATCACCACTGAACCACTGTCTTCTGATTTGAGTTGCCAGAGCTGACCTTCATTCTACACTGTAGTTAAAATAACTGAACGTTGAAAATGTGGGACACACGTGGTCAACGCAGGATCTTCTAATCATTCTTCTAATCATGCACATGTCACCCCCACTTTGTCCCGTCATGTCGTCTTCCTCCTCGTCCACTCTCACCATCTCCATTTTCCCCTTTTTTCCGCCTCAGTGGTGTTGGACGACAGCAAGCGTCTGGCCAAGCGGAAGCTGATCGAGGAGAACCGGGAGCGCCGTCGGCGGGAGGAGCTGCAGAAGACGGTGTGGGACCGGCTGGAGCCCACGCAGGAGGAGTGGGACCTCATCCGCATGGTGACTGAGGCCCACATGGCCACCAACGCCCAGGGCAACCACTGGAAACAGAAGCGGAAGTTCCTGGTGAGACATCGTCCTCCTCCTCCCTCTCTCCGTCCGTCCATCCGTCCTGACCACCAGTGTATTGATTACTCTGCCTTATCATGTCCACACACACACACACACACACACCTCCACCTCCCTCCCCTCCTTGACCTCTTCCCAGGTCACACCCCCGTCTCCCTCCCCCCTCCCCCCACCACACCCACTGTGCCACTGTTCCCTGTGTTAATATGTCCATGTGTTTTTTTGTATCTCCTTGTAGAGTGGGGAGAATTAGCTGGACGATGGAGAAAAGTGTGTTCCTCAGCGCAGCTGCACTAATTTAACATGGAACCTCTTATTCTTGTCCTTTTTTTAAATGTCTTACTATGCAATGATCTGTCATTTCTTATACTAACAACTAGATTTATTTTTTTTCTTTTATTTTTTGCTGCTGTTTCACTTTTCTGTCTGTCTTTCTTTTGCTGGGGCTTTTGTTCGACTTCTCACCTCATTATGGTTTCTCTGACTAATTTCCTTTATTTTCCGCTCTGTCCTGACTGAGAGTCTGTCAGCCGTCCACGTTATTTTGGGTTTCTATGGCACGATCAGAGGGAAACAGTCAAACAACAAAGTCTTATCCACACGGAAACATGTCGTACATGTGCCGGGCCTTTATGTGGTGCTATGATGCTGCTACAGAAATAAACCCAAAACCTCTTTGTTTAAAATAAAGCAAGTATCCATTCTAATGTAAACAGGGAATCAGACAAACTCCAAACACAAGGGGGGTGTTTTCAGATTTTCACACTCTGGGACCCGAGTCACATAAACGTCGTTTCCGTGTGGTTAAAAAGTCGATACAATAAAAAGCAGTTTCACCTAAATTCTTTTAGTACGTTCACTTTTGTTAAAGTCCAGACACTGATGACGTGATGTGACGTTTTTTCACAACCTTGTCTTAAACTTCGTCGTCTTCTTAAAAAAAATGTCCTGGTATAAAACCGTATAAGCCGTGACTGCCGTCTCTGTAACACCTAATATTATATTGAAACCGGCCATTTTCAAATGTTTAGTATAAAATTAAAGGTGCAGTATGTAAAATTTTGTTGTAATTATTTTCATTTGGCAGAAATTGAAAATAAAATAATTATACTTCATTTTCTTTTTACAAGTGTACAATCACCTGATTGCTTGAATTTCTTTACCATAGAATGAGCCTCTTTTTTAAACTGTGCAACTTTTGTGTTTCGATGTTAACTGAAGGCTACACAGTTTCTACAACACACTTGAAAGGGATTTTCAACCGTAACAACTTTACCAATATGTGTTGCTAAATTGACCATTATCTCCTTAAAAAAATGTTTACTGACATTAAGTAGAAGCTTATTTTCCAACATAATTTCATTCAAATTGAGTTTCTTTTTCGCAACAAGCAAAGTCGCCCCCTTGTGGCTATTTGGGGTTGACCATGTAAATATAATTTACATGGTCAACGTTGCCGACACAGTTGGGAGTGCAGTGTGCAGTGTGGGAAAAATGAGCAACTAGCATATACTGGTGAAGTTGCATGTTGCAGTAGAAACGATGTAGCCTTCATTTAGCATCAGAGCCAAAAGGATATTTAGTTTGTCCCCGGTGGGCTACTGTAAAAACATGCTGCCCCCACAGAGCTGACCCTGCTCTTGATGATACACATATTGCTCATTCTGTGGAAAAGAAAAACAATACATATTCATACAATCAGGTGATTTTACTTCATATTTTATCAGTGTACAATCATTTTATTTTCAATTTGTGCCACATGAAAACTCTGGATGAGGATAAATTCACAAACGTCTTGGTGGTTGAACTCTGAATTTGGGATTTTTGTTAAGGGGGTTAAATGTGGGGGCGTGGCCACTGGAGCGTCCGCGGTGTGTCCTCAGACTGAATCCTGCCATAGAAACCCATGTTGGACCTCTGTCCTCCACTGTTTTCCTCTCTTTCATCTGTCCTCAGTTTTAACATGTTTTCTTTTTAGTCGCCTTGACTCGAGTTCTCCGTTGAAACTTCACGATTCCTGTTGATTATCCAACAGGTCGAGGAAACTATGCTTCTTAATGAAATAACATGTAATTTATTCTATACTTCTGACCAGAGTGCAGCGGGGGTGAAGGAAGCTAAGGTAAGACGCTGAAATAATAATCTCCATGTTTCAGATTAAAAAGTCCGTTTTCAAACCAAAATGATCTGGATCCAGCTGGAAACGTACCCGTATCTAAAGTGACCGTCCATTGTGCGTGACTGATTAAACAGGAAGCTGTTTGTTTCGTTTCATTTAATAAAACTAACAATAAATTACAACGGTAAAAATTCAGAGCAGAGATTTCTGTGATGAGACGGATGAAAAGGTGAAACTCAGAGTGTTCTTATTATTCTTAAAGTTAATTATTCTTAATTAAGATGGACGAGGTGCACACGGGGAAATTTGCAGCCGAAGATACAAATGTAACACTATATTTTCTTAAATATTCTAATTGTGAAGCAAATTACAGCCTTAAAGTGACCACATTTATTAACTTTGTTTTGAGGATTTTAGGCAAGTAAAGTTACCCCTTTGGCTATTTTCTTTTTTAAGACATTTATATCAATTTTGAGAATAATTGGCTTATTTTTTTTAGCAGGGCTATTATTTTTTTGTCAAGCCGAGCGATTTTGAAGTTGAAATTCTGCACGTTTGATTTGTCAACGTGTTTCCACCCATGTTGTGTCTTTGTCCTGACTTCATATGTAATTTGTTTGCATGACCAATTAATCCTGTTAATCCTGTTTGATGCACTGTAAAAAAAAAAAAAACAGTCTACTAGAAATAAGCCAAATATTCTTAAAAGTGATTTAAACTGTTCTAGTCAAGCAAAATTAGCTTAAACTAAAATTCTTAATACCTTGTAAATCTGACCTGTTACATGCCTTGGAACTGGGGTTGTAAAGGGGCGGAAAATTCACTGTAAAGTTTCAGAAGCTTTCCATGGGATTGGGAACTTTAGTTCATGAATTTTAGAAATATTCCAAATTGGAAATTCAAACTTGGGATTTGAAAATGGATTTCAGGTGTGGATGTAGCTACAACATTAGCCACAACATTAGCACCTTTCACTTGAATAAAACATTTAACAGAGGAAAAATCCAAAATAAATGAGACGTACGTGTTTTCACGTCACACGAAGTAACACATGAAGTTGCTGTTTCATTGTTTTATACCAACATGGCCACTTTGCTCAAACACCGACTTTCCTTCAATCCCTCTGTGTCGCTTCAGCCTGAGGATATTGGTCATGCGTCGATGGCAAACACACCTGAAGGAAACAAAGTGGACATAGAGGCCTTCAGTCAGTTTACAAAAATTATCACCCCTGCCATAACCCGAGTGGTGGACTTTGCCAAAAAACTGCCTATGTTCTGTGAGGTGAGTCCCATGTTCAAAAGAATTTGTTCTTTGCTGTACTAAACGGAACAACAAGGTTAAAGTAGAGTTGGACGTCACCGCTCGAGTTCCAACGTGTTATTTTGCAAACAGCAAAGTACCAGGCTTAGGTTTAAAAAATAAACGGTTCTTTGTGTCCGAGTGATTTACTGTGAAACACATACGACAAAAGTCTTTTTAAAGGTCGGGGTTGGCAAGGTTGCTCCGCGTTTCCGAGTTTAGAAATCCGACTTCCCATGACCTCGCAAAATTCAAGTTCTGACTACAAATCAAACGCACCAAAACTTGCGTTGACGCTAAAAGTTTTTAGTGGTAGAAATGTGAAATAATGACCATTTTATTTCCTAACTCTTAATTTGAAGAGTGTTTATGTCTTAATCTGACTGCTGACCTCTTCCTCTCCTCTGTCTGCTCGTGCCCAGCTGCCTTGTGAAGACCAGATCATTCTGTTGAAAGGCTGCTGCATGGAGATCATGTCGCTGCGAGCCGCCGTTCGCTACGACCCCGAGAGCGAGACACTCACGCTGAACGGGGAGATGGCGGTCACGCGGGGTCAGCTCAAGAACGGGGGCCTGGGCGTCGTCTCGGACGCCATCTTTGACCTCGGCGTCTCGCTGTCCTCCTTCAACTTGGACGATTCCGAGGTGGCTCTGCTGCAGGCCGTCATCCTGCTTTCATCTGGTGAGCAACGGACGGAGGGATTAGTATTTACACAGATATATGATAGAAATGCAAAATATACATGAAGATGATATAATCAACTTTACAAGAAGGAAGAAAATAGTAGAATAATATCTCAAATCTTAAAATATGCTTTATCTTGCTGTAAGAAAGCCTCTCCAGTCAGATGCTGCCCACTCTCCTGCACCAAAGTCCATAGAGAAAATCTGTGTTTTTAGGTTCACACTGGTTTAATTCTGCTTTGTTTTGGAAGTTTTGGTCCCTTTTTCAGTGTTTGAAGTCTCATCAGTGGATTTCAAACCCTGAAGTTACAAAGAAACACATGTAAACTCTTTGGTGGAGACAGCAGTGCAAAAGCAACTCCTGTGTGCTGTGATGTAAAAATGCTCATTTGACACAAAATAAAGCGGTCAAATTATATATATATATATATATATATATATATACCTGCTTCTCCTGAAGTTTTCCTTCTGCCACTAGATCGACCGGGCCTGAGTAGTGTGGAGCAAATCGAACGCTGCCAAGAGGAGTTCCTGCTGGCCTTTGAACATTACATCAACTACCGCAAACACAAAGTGGCTCATTTCTGGCCCAAGCTGCTAATGAAGGTGACGGACCTGCGGATGATCGGCGCCTGCCACGCCAGCCGATTCCTTCACATGAAAGTGGAGTGTCCCACCGAGCTGTTCCCTCCGCTCTTCCTGGAGGTCTTCGAGGACTGACCGATGGATTTTAGTGTATGTGTGTGTGTGTCTTATCTATGTGCATGTGTGTGTGTGTGTGTGTGTGTGTGTGTGCATCCGTCAGCACCTGGGCACCCTGGTGGTCTCCGGGGTGGAACCAGCAGAAGGGCCATCACATGAACTTTCTCTGAGCACTACTGAGTGTCACTTCATTCCATAGGTTAGGAGTAACTCTCTGGTCTAGTTTTGGATGGAACCATTCCTTTACAGTGCGGGTACTTTTTTTTTTGTTTGTTTGTTTTGTTGTTGTTATTGTTGTGGATATAACCTCTCACCTCGGATTTGTGTTGATGATTGTACGGTTGGCATAATGGTGGTTTTACTGACGCTTGTTTATCATTAGCAACCATGCAGATGTTGTGTTTTCCTTCCTTTATGTTGTAAAATTTCAAAACGGCTGCTCACCTGAACCACAACAATAGGACTTTATTAGTGATTTATTTTCTTAGCCCCGCCTCTTGCCTGCTCGACTTTATTGAAACCTGTGTGTTGGTTAATATGTTGAATGACATGTAGTGGGTCATCCGTGTGGTGAGTGTGTGAACTGCTCGCCATTGTACTGTGACATGACGCGTTAACAGCTACACGCTATCTCCAAAATGAACGCTGCTTTCCTGGGATGTCGTAAAGTCTGATTTTCGCAACGTTGCAGCAGCTGACGACCGAACACAGAGGGGGAAAAAAAAAACGTCAACGTATCGCAACAAACATGGTTCAACGTTAGCATCTGTGTTTTGGCAGCGTCATAGAGTTGTAGCAGGGATCTAGTCTGGAATTAGTGTACAACATAGGCTTGTTTTAAAGAAAAAGGCTAATTGTTTAACCCCAAAAATTTACACAAAAATTAGCAAGTCTATTGTGGATATGAGAACCTCAGTTAAAAAATGAGGCAAATTGCATCGTACCAACTGGTTCACTACACACACTCACAGCTAATGGCTATGCTAACATAATGTAAATGATATAGGACTTTTCACTAGTGCGAAAAAAATTAAGAAGAAATTTGTGTGTTTCCAGGTTTTGAGTTTCCACCAACGCTGATCGGAGCCAAAGCTGATTATTAAAAAAAAACACATTCACTGCAAAGTCATTTGACCCAGGAGTGAACACTGATTAAACTCATTCCCACTGGTCAAAAACACTTAAAATTTTAACTGGGGTTTAAATCTTTATTTTTTTTGACCAAAGATAATCGGTAGGTTAAAAAAATGACTCAAAATAGTAGCAGCTAAAAATGGTGGAAACATTACGGGGCCATAGCACTAACTCTCTGTCGCCACCTGCTGTCCATTCAGACTCCGACATTGACAGGAATGCAGCAGTAGCATTAAAACCGAGCCGGACCATCATGGCCACACAGTGGTCAGGACTAAACTCAAGCACACAAATGACACTAATGTCATGAGAAGACAATCACATTGTAGTCGTATTTTTTTAAAATTTTAGTTTATTTTAATAATGTGTAACAATGCCACACGCTGTGCCAAACCCAAGTGAATGATGCCCTCCGACTCCTTTAGCGCTCGCCGCCCATCAGAGTCGCACTCCCGACTCGAGCTTTAGACGCTTGGACGTTAGAACCAGTTTGAGTTTAAAGTGTTTCATCGCAGCCACAATGCCTCACCACTCACACACACACACACACACTCTTGTACAGCTATCTTAGTGAGGACACTACACTTAACCATCACAACTAAATGCCTAACCTAAACCCACTTCTAACCCTGAAACCAGGTCTAATCACATAAACAGGTGTCCCTACCAATGGTTTGTAGGTTATTTTGGTCCTCACAAAGATATACATACAAGTACACACACACACGCACGCGCAGAGTATTGTTTTGTTTTGTGGTTTGACGCCTCGCCGCACGCTGGAGGCTGTACGTTTAAACGTCATGGTGCTATGGTCGGAGAAATGGCTGACGGAAAGCCAACCGCCCTCTAATGATGGCATGCTTATACACTTAGACACACAAACACGCACATATGCAACACACACACGCACACGCACGTATGTGCATGTGCTCTACATAACACATAGGTCAGACCCTCCACTGTGACCAAACAGTGGGATCTGGAGGCCCAGTGACCTTTGGCTGGACCAAAAACAGTATGATTCATCATCAGCACGGTACACTGAGGGAGCTGGTGAGATTGTGAAAATGTCGTGCTCGATCCGTTCTTTTATTTTAGCCGAAGTTCGTTCTCTTCTGTTGTTGGAAAAAAGCTTCTCTATGGTATTGTTGTTTGCAACGCGACATACATTTGCTTTGTATATCTCGCTTTTTCAAGCTTCACACTACTCCTCCAAGCCGCTTGTGTTTTTTGTTGTCGTCGTTTTGTTTTTCTTCCTTCTCTCTTTTCTGTGAAGTGATGCCTTTTATCAAAGCAATAGATTTGCTGCAGTGTTTGAATGACCCGGACCTCACACACACACACACCTCGCAAACTGTACAGTCTCAATATAAATGCACAGACAATCAGAGGGAAAGAGATGAACGGGCAACCCGGCACCCGGAGGTTCAGGTGGTCCCGTTAGCATGTCACGCCGGGCCATTCTGAGCCAGGACAAATGCAACGCTGGCCATATTTCCATGCACCACGACTCCACAGTCCTGTCAAAGTCCTGCAGACATCTCTGAAACTGAGGGACGAGGAAAAATGTTCCATTTATAATTTGGTCAGTCATCGCAATCAGGAGCGAACCGGAGCCAGACCAATTTAATTCTGAATTAGTATAACGGCCTTTTTCCTTCTTTAGTCCCAGGAACTAAACTCAGGCACTAAAGAGGGACCTACAGAGTACTTTTGTTGCATTTGTGTTGCATTAAAATCATGTCTGAGAGCCGTTAAGAGCTAGAAAATATTACTTAGGGCTGTTGCTTTTTAGTCTGAATTGTGGATATCTATTAGAACTTAGAGTGGAACATTTACACTTAAACCTAAAACATTTTTTTTTGAAAATATACAGCTTCGAAGTGCAACAGTCTGAAATGACACCCTGGTTCAGTAGAGGGCGATGTGTGCGCAGCTTTGCCTCATCAGACAGCGATGGTATTTTGTTTTGGTGTCATTTTTTTTTTTTTTTTCCATGAGCAGACAGTCGCGACACCAAAGCATCGGTAAAGTGGGAGTGTTTCGGGTTTTACACCATAGACAGCAAATAAACAAATCTGCTGACTTGTCTGTTAGCTAAACTGTTAGCGAGTCAGCGGGGGAGGCGTCACTGAAACAGGTCATTTTTACACGTACAAATTCGTTAGTAAAAGTGACAGCCTTATCATTACATCAGCAAATTAGACCGAAAAGGATTAAAAGCGACAACTTTGTTTGAGACATGATTTTCTGGTTGTCTTTTGTGTCTAACTGCGTGACTGTTTTAATGTTTTGTACGTAACAACACTGAATCAAAAGCCTAGCTGTGTTATCTTACCTCTTTTTTAAAACTTTTTAGACGTTAAGCCTAGTCTCAGGAATTCGGCTGCATAACAACATCATCATCATTTAAAAAGAAAAAAAAAAAAAATCCCACGCTACGCCCCAGTATGCTAGCAGCACCTATGGCTCGTTTGCTCGCAGTCTGGATGACAGTTGTATACGTGCTACGTGTGTTTGACCGGTCACTGACATACAGTACTGTTAAGACCACATTCTACCTCACGAGCGAGGCCTCTTTTTTTTAGATGACACAAACTGTAAATGTGGCCTGGCAACTAAAAAAAAAAACTGGAACTGGAACAACGTTCCTCTGGTCCAAATGCAAGTTCAGTTCCTGAGTTTCTTGATCCCTGCACAGGGGAAAAGGCCACAACAAGAACATGAGACGATTTGACAAAAGAAAAGTCAATCATTTTAAAGCTGCATTAATTGTTAGGGTTTTTGCCACTAGGGGATAGAAGTTGACCAAAACAACCTGTTCCACCAAGTCCTAAGGGAAACATCTGACCTCACTGAAATGAGAAAATGAATTAGCAAATAGAACATTTGACTAGTTTCTTTAACAAAAACAATGGGCAGCCAATGGCCTAGTGGTATTTCACTGAGTTTAGAGATTGTTTTAGAAGCATTTACATAAAATAAATCCAAGAGAGAGAGGACAACAGTTTAACCAATCACGGGGCAGAAGTTGCTTCGTTGACTGCATCTTTTAACTCTGCAAAGAAACCAACATAAAGGGAGAGTTTTAAATATTTTTAATTAAATCAATATTTTTGTCTGACTAAAGGTTCGGACAATAAAGCGTGTCAATATCAACAGAGATACAGAAATTGTAGGGCAGAACCAATAATACTAATATTGACAATTAAAATTAAATTAATAACTTTCATTAATATTGAAGGTCCTTGGGGCATCACCTTTTGGAAAAAGGGAAAAAAAAGTGATCTAAATTTATTCTAATTAATTTACCTAGTTATTAATTTGTATTATGATTATTAATCAAAATTAATACATAAAAAATGTGAATTGTGAATTTCCCCATTGTGGGACAATAAAGGAAAATCTTAAAAACAAAATAGTTAGTTGAAATCAACTTAAACAGCTTCAGGAGTGTGTGCGCTAAAAAAGACAAAATGGTGGTTAACAAAGTATAATAGTATATATATAAACTATAACGAGATGGCGGCTTCTCGACCACTAAACCAGCTAAACACGTCAGTGTCTAAACAAAGATCTCAGGCCAGACAAGATCGGTCTTGGTGTTTTTATCAAATTTCACTCAGCAAAAGTGGACACAGTGGACACCACATCGCTATCGCTTTAGCAACTTTAGCTTTAGCACTTTAGCACTGAAAGACAATGTTCTGCTAACTCCTGCTAGCCACATTTGTCGCCAAATACCAGGCTTATGTCAAATGCTAAAGCAACCGTACTAAAAAAAAAAAGATTTTCCAAGTAAAATCATCCTTGTTTTGGAAAATATTAGGAAAAATAATCTTGCCAAGTTTTGCACTAGTTTAGAAAAATAATCTGATTTTAAGAAAACATCTGACTTGTCTTAAGATATTACATCTTAAATTCAGCTGATCACGTAAAGGAAGACTCATATTAAACAAATATCTCTCAGATGATTTGATTCCTCTGCACAACTTTCTAAAAATGAGCAGATTGTCGCTCTCAAAACCAGAAAATGTAAGTAAATTGATGGCTGCTTTTGCAGTGTATGTGTGAGAGCAGTATTGGAGAGCTGTGCTCAGATGCGTCGATGTGAACTGGGTTAACGTTTCACTGTTCAAATGAATTAATTGCAATTAGTGCAGCTTTAAATCAAGAACAAATCTGAATATTGATACTTTCGCACGTGTCATTTTTGAATGAAAAGTGGAGCTAATGACAAAATCGTACTTACTCGAACGATCAAAGTGATTGTTGGTGCGTGAAAACATGGTCAATGCTAACCGCTGGTTCAAACATGTTTACTGTTCCTGGAGAAGTGCCAGTACACCGTTGTCTCTCCCACGAATTGTTACTCTTAACGTTACTCAGTTATAAACCTATAACAAGAGTTGCACCATAGAAAAGCTATTTTACAGTACAAAGGAAAAAGGATGTATATTTTCAGACTGCAGATTTTTTTTTTTTTTTTTTTTACACGGATGTTGTTAGCATAATATGAGCATACTGTTTTGCATAGTGTTAACAAAAAAATAAGATGGTGTCTTGCTCTCGAATGCATTTCCATGTCTGCAAAAAAGAAGCGTGTGCAAGACGTTATAAATCATTCAAACAAAAAAAATAATAATAGTGCAACATTAATTTACGATTAAAAAAAAACCAAGACTGTAGCTGGACTTCACTGCTCCACACAAACACAGCTGAGGTCCTTCTACGGAAGAGGATTAGGGCCACATGTGAACATTTTTTTTTGGAAACAAAATTTAAATAAATAAAGTTCGATTTCTGGGGGAAAAGTTTGAATTCTTAGAAAAAAAGAGTCTAAACGTCAAAATCTCTCTTTAAAAGAAATCAGACATTTATTTTCTCCGAATTCTGTCAGAATTTTGAGGAAAAAGGATTAAAGTCAGAATTCCGAAAAAAGAGTAAAGAAAAAACAAAGAGAAAGGTCCAAATTCTAAGGGGAAAAAAGTCAGGAACCCTTAAAGTCAGATTAAAGTCAGAGTTGTGAGAAAAAAAAATATATAAGTCAGAATTCTAAAGTCAGAATCCTGAGATTAAAGACAGAAATCTGAGAAAAGAAGATTAGAGTCAAAGTCAATTCCAAGGGAAAAAGGGTTAGAATTCTGCAACCTCTTGTGTAAAAAAAGTTAGAATTCTGAAAAAAAGAAATAAATTTTATCTTGTTTTCCAAAAAAAATTTAATTAATCCTCTTCCGTAGAGGTCAGAGTGTAACCAGCATCAGAGGAAAAAAAATCATCAACCTTCGACACAGATTTTTCTCCTTGTGTGTTTAAGTGTTTTCTTGTTCGACTCATCGTTTCAACACGTACAGGAAAAGAGAGATAAAGTGTTTTCAGGAGTGAACCTGTAGCAGTTAAACCAGAGGACGCAGACACGTCTCGTCCTCGTTTACTGTCCTGCACTCTGCGTTATTTTACTGGAGGTCTGGTCCAGATGTGGACCGAGAACTTTGACATGAGCGTGGAGGACTGACGGGTGTGAGACGACGAGCTCATGCTGAACGATGATTGCAGCTAATGTGAATTGGCTTTTGAGAATAAAGATGGTTTTGAGAGAATGTGGTTTTGTCCTTTTCTTTCTCTTCGTGTTTGATATTAATTGTTTTTATTGTTTGTGAGTTCTTTGTTTAAGTTTGATTAATCATTCAGATAGGTGTAAAATACACTTTTACCTCTAGATGTCACTAAATCCAACACACTACTCTTTTATTCTTTGTTTTTATTTTATTTATTTATTTATTTATTTATTTATTTATTTATTTTTGGTCTTTTTTCCACTATAATATTGTTAATTTGCATGACTATACTTTTGTCCGGTGGTGATAACTGTCCACTTTCCCCTCCTCCCTGTATGACAATTTCATTACTTTAATATGGAATTTATCACAGGTGTAAATAATTTAATTAACGGTGGCTGAGTTCCATTTAGCTGCATTAGTTTTCGGGTGCATGCCCGGTACACCTCCACCTGCTCCACTGTTGAGGTCACTGCTATTCAAAGACCGTCTCTCCTCTGAGCATTAACCAGGCCTGACCCTTAAAAACCAATAGCAGAAGAAGAAGAAGCGACGAGGAGGAAGAGGGGAGAGAAGTCAACTCCAAACTTTCCAGGTGAGAAGTTAAAAAAGAACATGGATCCTAACATGTCTTGGGCAAACTATTAGCTATGAGCAAACTGTTAGCTATTGTTCTTAAAACCGTGTAAAAACAAAAATGTCACCTGAAGTCTGATATTATATGGTTCTGTTTTACACACGTGTGTCATTACTCTGTCTAAATGAAAACTGTGTTGTAATGGTGTTTTATCGAGTAATACGGAGATAATAGGTAGTGGTTGTTTAAAGTCGGACCTGGTATGTTGCGACACACTGGGAAATCCAGCATGCCAATTAACAGTCGTCGTTGATTCAGTCCTGTGTCACGATAGGTCAATAAAGTGGACCTAAAGATGATCGCCGACTGATAGTGAGTCTTTGCATAACACTACATGGTGTCAGAAGTGGGGTGACGATGGCTAAGTTCCCACCTCCAGAGAATTTTGACTTTTCCCGGCCCGAATGGCCCAATGGCCCGAACGGCACCAGAGGTTTCATTGATACAGGATAGCCACGAAGCTAAATAAAGAAGATGGAGAGGTACAGGTGTGTACACTTCTCTACTCGCTGGGGAAAGAAGCTGAACAAGTTTACAAGACTTTTACATTTTCAGAGGAGGATGAGGAAGATCCGGATGATTATGAGACTGTTATGGCGAAATTGGACAATTACTTTGTCACAATTCATGAAAGAGCCCGCTTCCATCAGCGTGTCCAAAAGCCAGGAGAGACCGCGGAGGAATACATCAGGAGCCTGCATGATCTAGCCGACACCTGTGCATTTGCTGATGCCAAGGATGAACATATCCGTGACAGGTTAGTCATAGGGATATTGGATGAAGAGCTATCAGAGAAGCTAAAGCTAATGTCCGACTTGATGCTCAACAAAGCGGTAGAGCTTGTGAGACAGTCAGAACAAGTGAAACAGCATGTTAGTGAGCAAGGCGCTAGTGAAGTCGTACACAAACATGCCAAGGTGTTTTCTCTTTTGGAGCCAAGGTGTTTTCTCTTTTGGATGCAGCCAGCGGGTCAGGGGGTTATGAATGTTGTGAGTTTGGCACTCACAACATTCATAACCCCCTTTGGGAGATATTATTTTAACAGACCACCCTTTGGGATCACAAGTGTGCCTGAAATCTTTCAGCGTGAAATGACTGAACTCCTGAAGGATCACAAAGGTGTAGCCATTTACATGGACGATATTCTCATATATTCAGACACTCCAGAGGAACATGAAGCCAGATTACAGAAAGTCCTGGACACACTCAAGAACGCAGGTTTAAAGTTAAACTACGAGAAATGTCTCCTGCGTCAGCATCAACTCAATTACCTGGGACATTGCATTGATGAGCATGGCATTAGACCAGATGAGGATAAAGTCAAAGCCATTACAGACCTAGAGCCACCAAGCAATGTCTCTGATCTAAGACGAGTCCTGGGCATGATCCATTATTTAGGCAGACACTTGCCAAACCTGTCTGAAGTCATTAAGCCCCTCAATGATCTTCTCAAAAATGATGCTGTATGGGCCTGGAGCGCAGCACAGGAGGAAGCCTTCAAGAACGTGAAACAGCTCATCACACAGTTGCCTGTGCTTGCATTCTATGATGTGAGTAAGCCAACCATTGTTAGTGCAGATGCTAGCAGTTATGGCTTAGGAGGAGTCCTATTACAGGGCCACGATGGACAGTTGAAACCTGTTAGCTTTTGTTCCAGAACGCTAACTGAAACTGAACAGCGCTATACGCAAATCGAAAAAGAGTGTCTTGCTGCAGTTTTCCAGATATATGTATGCTTTAGACACATTTATCCTGCAGAGTGACCATTACCCCCTCATCCCATTAATAAACTGTAAAGATCTCAACTCCGTGCCTGTAAGATGTCAAAGACTGTTGTTGCGCATGATGCGCTATAACCCCACAGCTGAATATGTGCCAGGGAAAGAACTTGTTATAGCTGGTACCCTTTCCAGACATCCTCAGGCAGCTGAGACACAAGAGGTTGCAGAGCTGACAAGTGAAATACAGGCCTACGAGGAAGCAGTCCACAAGGCGTGGCCCATCTCGCCGACCAAACTCGACCTGATCAAGCAGCAGACCCTGCTAGATGCTGAACTGCAAACGGTCCAGCAGTATGTGATAACAGGTTGGCCCAAGTATGCAGTTAAAGTGCCTGACAAGGTAAAAGCCTACTACTATTCCAGACATAACCTCACTACATAACCTTGGATACATAAATGGACTGATATTGTACAATGATAGAATAGTAGTGCCACACAAGATGAGGCTAGAGATACTGCAGCGCATACATGATGGACACCAGGGCATTGTCAAATGCAGAGGACGCGCTAGGTGTAGTGTGTGGAGGCCTGGGATAAATAGAGACATTCAAGGAATAGTCAGCACATGTAAACACTGTCAAGAGTCCAGGCCTACACAGAAAAGAGAACCCCTGATCACTACCCCTCTTCCCAGCCGTCCCTGGGAAAGAGTAGCAGCTGAAAAACTGAAAAACATATTTGCCAGATGGGGATGTCCAGATGAGTTAATCACAGATAATGGTCCCCAGTTCTCAGCAGAGCTTCCGCACAGTTTTCTCAGGAGTATGGCTGCCTGTACTGCTCTCTCTGCCTCTCCATTAGCTTGAGCACAGTGAGGACTAGTTGTTATGTGTCTAAAGTCAAACGAATTCTGAATCAGACTGATCCTTTCTTAGCCCTCATGAGCTATAGAGCAACCCCGCTGCAGGCCACGGGGGTGAGTCCATCTCAGCTTATGCTTGGTAGGCAGATCCGCACCACAGTTCCTACTTTGGAATCTAAGCTACAACCTGCATGGCCAGGTCTCCAACAAGTGAGACAGACTGACGAAAAGGTTAAACAGAGGTACAAGCGTGCCTTTGACAACAGACATGATGTCAGAGTCCTGCCAGTGCTTGAGCCTGGAAATGGTGTTGCTGTTAAGCTAGACAATGAACGTGGATGGACGAAGACAGCTACAGTCCTAAAAAAAATGTGACTCTCCAAGGTCATATTTAGTCCAGACAGACAGAGGTGTACTACGCAGAAACCGTCGTCACATACGGCCCCTCCAGTCTGCTCCAGAGACTTCAGCGAAAGGTGGAGGGGAAAGCATTGAGTGTAATGGATGTTTACACTTATCTGAGGTTGATCTACCTCTTGCCACACCTCCAGTCACTGTACCACCAATTCCAGCACGTGTTACTTCCAGTGGCAGACTTGTGAGACCACCAGATAGATATGGAGAATATGTAGAGTAGTTATGACAGAACTACATGATGTTATTGCCTTAGTTCAAGATGAATTCCAGTTAAGAGACTATTTCATCAGAGGCTGTTTGAAGTGAAATGAAGAATGACACTGTTCTGTTTAATAGAAAAGAAATACTGAAACTGTTCAGCTGTACACCTGAAAACATGTTGGTAAATTCATAGTTATGGGGATGTTTGGAGTTGGTCTGTTAAAGATATTCATGCTGGTTTGTTAGAACACCGGGCGCAGCAAATTTGGCAATTTGGTGCAAGGTGAAGCACAGCCGGTCTAGTGGTAGTTTGGCTGACTGGCACACTGTAAGCACATGTCACCAAAACGTCACAGGCAGGTTTACAGAATGTCAGGCACATTTCCATGCATCTATATTGACTTTATATCTATATTGACTGTCACATCTGATGTCAGATCAAAGGCAGTTGACACGCACAATGGAATTTACGCGGAATGGAATTTAATTAACGCAACTGAAACTGTGATGCAAACTAACGACTTCACATCTCTCTCAGCCAACCACAAACAGCCTCGGCATCAGATAGTGAGTATATATATTTGCCTTCTCTCATCTCATAAAATTCAGTGCATTCTATGTGGCAGGCAGAGCAGCAGAGCGCAGGGGAGAGGAGAGACCACCTGGCCGCACAGCTCTGTCCTTAAATGTTTCCGTTTGAGCAAACTGTGGCCAAAAATGTACAGTCAAATTAAAGATACATAAAATTACTCATGAAACAAAATGGTGTTAACATCAATTTTATTGATTAATTGAACAAGTCTCCTTCCTCGTCCTCATTGGCGTGATGCGCTCCTGGTTGGATTTCGGAAGAGGGTTAATCAAATGTATTCACATCTTTTCATTCTGTGTAATCCAGAGTTACATGCCAAAATGATCATAATTCAATTGGGTAAGACAAGTTTATTTCACATCCAAACACTTGTGACAAGGGCCAGACCACGAGCTTGGCAATGCGTCCTTTATGCACAGATGCTTCTGAATTAATCCCCGTTACATAGAGTATGTTGTGATCTGTGCGCACTACTCATCTTTATTACGAGTATATGAGTGTCTTTATTAGTGGAAAAATATGTTTACCTTAACAACTTCAATGCAAACTTCAATCCCACCCAAGCCCTCGATGCTTATGGCTGAGAGGGTGGATGAAGCAATGTCCTCTGCCAAGCTCATGGCCACACTGGTGGAGGGGCCACCCCTGGTGCTTTTGTTTGTCCCTTCTTCTTACATCATTGAACTAGGTTTCACACTGGGTTTTACACTGGGTTCTCAGTATGTCAGGGCAAACCTGATTAACAATGTTGGTAACATTTTGCACCATCAGCCCATGGTACTGTCTCCTTCGTCCATGGTGAAATGAAACTTGCACTGCGCCGCAGTGAGGCGCATTTAAAGGTGAGGAGAGGAGCTCATTTGATTGAAGACTGTGTTAAACCCAGTCACACCTTCTCTAGAGTACTTGGCAAATGTGACCCTCCAGGGTTGGGTCACATTTGCCAATCGGTCAGTGGGTACAAATGTGGAGGTGGTGGCCCGGACACAAGTCCGTCATGTACCCCTGACAGACATGTATTAAGTGTGATTCAAGGATTGGTTTTGTCCTGTCCTTCAACTTAGACAAACAGACTGATTGACTGTATGTCTCATGGTGTCAGACAGATTTGATCTGCACAGGATGAGTATGGTATACTCATTACTTTTTAATTTTTTTCAACAAAATTGGAAGGCCACAGACTGGAAATGGGAAGCTCTGTACATCCAGGCTTGAGCCGCCCCTGCCCAGAGACAAGTCTGCCATGCCACCTTTACCTCCCTGGAGCTCCAGTCCACTCTGTGTGTGTGTGTGTGTGTGTGTATATGTGTGTCTGTCTTTATTTACATTCATAATGTTTACTCCTTTGAGTGTTGCTGGGGTAGCAACTTCACAGTATGACTAGTGGTGTTACTTTTTGTGTTTGCAGAGTTACACAAACACTTGTTACTTTTGTGTTTGCAGAGTTACACAAACACTTGTGACTCAAACACTCAACCATTTGCACAGTTGCGCAAACGGTAGTTGGTGTGACATAACTATGTGTTGGACAATTATCTTACCATTTTTGTTGTACAGAAATATTTATATATGTTTTTCAAACTAAGTTATTAAGTCTGCCATGCCTCCTTCATTACCAGCCCACCGAGCTAGGGCATGGCGCCCCTTGCCCGGACACAAGTGTGCCATGCCTCCTTCATTACCAGCCCGCCGAGCTAGGGCATGGCGCCCCTAGCCCGGACACAACTGTGCCATGCATTCATTGCCAGCCCGCCGAGCTAGGGCATGGCGCCCCTAGCCCGGACACAACTGTGCTATGCCTTCTTCATTGACAGCCGGACTAGGGCATGGCGCCCCTAGCCCGGACACAAGTGTGCCATGCCTCCTTCATCGCCCGCCCACCGAGCTAGGGCATGGCGCCCCTAGCCCGGACACAAGTGTGCCATGCCTCCTTCATTACCAGCACATCGAGCTAGGGCATGGCGCCCCTAGCCTGGACACAAGTGTGCCATGCATTCATTGCCAGCCCGCCGAGCTAGGGCATGGCGCCCCTAGCCCGGACACAACTGTGCCATGCATTCATTGCCAACACAAGTCTGCCATGCCTCCTTCATCGCCCACCGAGCTAGGGCATGGCGCCCCTAGCCCGGACAAAAGTGTGCCGTGCCTCCTTGATTGACAGCCGGACTAGGGCATGGCACCCCTAGCCCGGACACAAGTGTGCGTGCCTCCTTGATTGACAGCCGGACTAGGGCATGGCACCCCTAGCCCGGACACAAGTGTGCCATGCCTCCTTCATCGCCAGCCCACCGAGCTAGGGCATGGCGCCCGGACACAAGTGTGCCGTGCCTCTTTCATTGACAGCCGGACTAGGGCATGGCACCCCTAGCCCGGACACAAGTCTGCCATGCCTCCTTCATTGACAGCCGGACCAGGGCATGGCGCCCCTGCCCGGACACAAGTCTGCCATGCCTCCTTCATCGCCCGCCGAGCTACGGCATGGCGTCCCTAGCCCGGACACAAGTGTGCCATGCCTGCTTCATCGCCCGCCGAGCTAGGGCATGGCGCCCCTAGCCTGGACACAAGTGTCGGCAGCCAAGTGTGTCTGCTCCAGGTGGCTCTGTACACTCTGCCATCCGGGCATGAGACGCCTCTGCCCAGACATAAGTCTGACATGCCCCCTGTTATCGACCTGGAACATCAGTCGACTCCAAGAGGCTCTGTCCAGCCTGCAATCCGGGCTTGTACGCCACAAGTGTACCATGCCTCCTTCATCGCCCGCCGGGCTAGGACATGGCGCCCCTAGCCCAGACTCGAGTGTGCCATGCCTCCTTCATGCCAGAGTAGCAGATGTTTACATTAACAATATCATGAATGACAATGTATGAATACAAGCCTGTTGGTTCACAGTTTCAGGTCCATCCTCACGAACGGGAAACCGTGGTAGAAATTTTGCCAGTCTGGAAGAGGAAAGAACACAAAGGAGACAGAAAGAGCTTGAAATCTAATCTCACACAGACCGGTATACTCATTTTTTAAGGCCAAAGACCAGAAAAGAGGGGGCGGTTCAGGGAATATAAAAGACAGATGTACAATATAAATGACACAAATAATTAAACAAAAAAAAATGCATTTGTAGTGAGATGCTTACTTCACTTACTTTCAAATGGAAATGTATAAAATACAGAATGTAAAATATAGAAAATGCTAACAGAAGTTGATATTAATACCAATATTATTGTTAACAAGCCTGTGGGTGATTCACAACAGCACGTCAATCCTTGGCAAGGGAAAACAGTGGTAAGAGTCACATCTGAACAATTTCGTAACCCAAGACAATGCCAACACGAACGAAGCCCCCGCCAAAGGTGGAGGTCTGGAAGAGGAATAAACAGAAAGTTAATCCAATAGAGTTAAGAAGGCACAATATAAATTAAGCACAATGGTAGACTGTGGGGCCACATCAAAAGAGAGAAAGACAAATGTACAAGCTTCTATGAGACTTAAAGTGTTGTGAATGAGCATCTTTTCAGGGGTCTTGTTTTGACAGTCGGTGTTCAGAGTTTTTTGAAATTGTCCAGGTCATCTTTCATGCATTGAAGTCATGTTGGAGTTTAATGACTCTTGAGTAGATTAGGGTTTGTAAACCTTTGTGTTACACCATATTTCTGACAATGAACAAAAAATACCCAAGCCTGTTTTGATGATGAATCCATTTTGCTCATTGATTTTAAGACAAGTTGTAAATTAAGCTGAAAATCATACTACAGCGCACTATAAAAATGTGACAAAGTCAACTGACCCAAAGCCAAGTCAGAGATCTTGACTAAAATGGTTGTATAATTCAAACAGCCATTTTGTAGAGGACCCCGCTGACATTTTAGATACGTTTAGATAAGTTTGGAAAGCACTACTTGGAGGTCAAGGCCATTTGGTTTTTGATTCAAAGTAGATCTGTGTTTAAACTTTTATTGCACTACAAAACAATTTCACAGGACACAACCATCCCAACACCACAGTCACCGACCTGAAACCTCGACAGTTTTTAATTTCAATTACAATTGACATTGGACACAACCTCACAGCACACAACACCAAATGTACCACCACAGTCAACAACCTGAACCCTGAGCCTGTTTAGATTTCACTCAAGGACTCAGGTGTCAGCCATTTTCTTTATCTTGGTTGCAAAATACTTGCATGAGAATTTTTATTCCATCACTTATTCAATTGCTCTTGGAGACTGAGAACATCTCAGTCACACAAAGAACAAAATTGAAGGAGAGAAACTTTTGAATGAAAAGGAAAAACTGGAAAGAGCAATTTTTGAGATGATAAGAGGAGAAGATGAAGTCTTAAATAAAATGAAAAGCATTGAAAGTTTTACAATGTAATGAAAGAATGAGAGAACATTAAACACAATAGGAAATTTGCAAGGAAATTTGCAACAAAATAATGAAGATATACTACTTCTGTACACTGCACTGGAACAGTGAGCTAAACTTGAAGGACAGAAAGAAAAACCAGCTTGTTTCACTGAGATGCTGAGCAAAGAAAAGGAAAGTCTGGTAAGACATAGGCATTCAAAAGGAGAACACCAACAATATATGGAAGCAAACATTTCTGAATGAAAAACTACATCTTGACAAACTGAAGGCAGAGCTGAAGGAAGAGAGAGAACAACTTTACAAATGCAATGAAATAATTAGAAAAAAAGAAATGACTTTGAGCTGATAAAGACTGACATCAAAAGACACACTGAAGAAATACAAACCCTCAAAATTTTGGTAGAAAGACAAGAACTGGACTCTTAAAAAGAAAGGCATTAAATGTGTTGAAAGTAAAACTTCAGTTTAATGAGAGAATGAGTGAGAACACAAAATGGAAAGTTTGCCACAAAATACACAAAGTCTGATAAATATAATGTCACACAGTCACCCAGAAAGAGGACATTGAGAATATGGAAGAAGAAGTTTATGAATGAAAAACTACATCTTGACAAACTGAAGGCAGAGCTGAAGGAAGAGAGAGAACAACTTTACAAATGCAATGAAATAATTAGAAAAAATAAATGACTGAGCTGATAAAGACTGACATCAGAAGACCAAGTGAAGAAACACAAACCCTCAAACAAAATTGTGGTAGAAAGACAAGAACTGGACTTTTTGACAAAGGATATTCAAAGTCTGAGATCTTGAGTAAAATTGTTGAATAATTCAAAACAGCCATTTTGTAGAGGACCACTATAGACATAGATCTGTATTTAACCTTTTATTGCACTACAAAAATGTCACAGGACACAACCATTGCAACACCACAGTCTGAAACCTTTTGAGATGATAAGAGGAGAAGATGAAGTCTTAAAAAGAAAGGCATTAAATGTGTTGAAAGTAAAACTTCAGCTTAATGAGAGAATGAGTGAGAACATTAAACACAAAATGGAAAGTTTGCCACAAAATACACACAAGTCTGAAAAAAATACTCAAGTCTGATAAATATAATGTCACACAGTCACTCAGAAAGAGGACATTGAGAATATGAAAGCAAAAGTTTACAAATGAAAAACTACATCTTGACAAACTGAAGGCAGAGCTGAAGGAAGAGAGAGAACAACTTTACAAATGCAATGAAATAATTAGAAAAAAAGAAATGACTTTGAGCTGATACAGACTGACATCAAAAGACAAACTGACCTAATGGAACAAGGAAGACAAGATATGGAAATCACAAAGACTGAGTTACAAAAGACGAAGAAGCCTGCAGATAGTCTGTTTGATAAACAGATAAAACCAATATTGATGATTTAAAACTTCAGGTTCATGGACAAACTCTCAAAAACAAGATAGTAGAAAGACAAGAACTGGAATTTTTGAGAAAGGATATTCAAAGTAAGGAGCATAAGGCTGAAGCATCTCCGTACAACATTAAAGAAGAGAGAAATTCACTCAGATGAAGGCAGACACTGGAAAAGAGAGAAATACTTTTGCATGGAAAGGATAGAATCAAAGGAACTGTCTGGACTGAAAATAAGACCATGAATGAAACTGAAACATTAGAATCTCTGAGAGCAAGACTTCAAGAGCTGGGAAAAAGAAAGAGCAAAGACTTTAAAAAGTCATCTTTGTCATCTATAGTAGTACCAGTTCAGTCAAACTTGTAAACTCCACTCAAATTTTATTTTATACTCATTCCAAACAAAATTTCAGTTTAAATATCAAGTTTTAAGTGCGGTTGGTGTTTTTTTTTCCTGTTTGTTTTAGGTGAAATGTTTTACTCACGCCAGCAAACCGAATCCAGTCCAGTCAGTCCATGAAGCCCAGCCCGGGTTTTGTAGTAGGTTTGTCAAGAGGGAGAGCTGTTGGCACAAACAGATGAGAAACGAGAATGAGACGTTAAAGCAGCAAATGCGATTATTTCATGTAAGAAAGAAGTGATAAGAAAACAGAGAAGGTTGATCAAAAAGTAAAGTAGGACTTACAAAAGAGATCTCCTCCACCGCATGGAGAGTGGCCCTGTCACCCAAGTCTGGATACAAGTTTGCCTTGCCCTCATTTTGTCAGCTGGGCTAGGGTCACTCCTGCCCTGACACAAGTTTGCCATGCCGCCCTTTTTGTCGGCTGGGCTAGGGACAGCCCTGCCCAGACACAAGTTTACCATACCGCCCTTTTTGTCAGTCAGGTTAGGGTCGCCCCTGCCTGGGCACAAGTTTGCCATGCCATCATTTTGCCAGCGGGGCTACAGACACCCCTGCCTGGGCACAAGTTTGCCATGCCGCCCTTTTTGTCAGTCGGTTAGGGTCGCCCCTGCCTGGACACAAGTTTGCCATGCCATCATTTTGCCAGCGGGGCTACAGACACCCCTGCCTGGGCACAAGTTTGCCATGCCGCCCTTTTTGTCAGCTGGGTTAGGGTCGCCCCTGCCCGGACACAAGTTTGCCATGCCATCATTTTGTCAGCCGGGTTAGGGACACCCCTGCCCAGATATGTTTGCCATGCCATCATTTTGTCAGCCGGGTTAGGGTTGCCCTTGCTCAGACATGTTTGCCATGCCATCGTTTTGCCAGCTGGGTTAGGGACACCCCTGCCCAGACATGTTTGCCATGCCATCATTTTGTCAGCCGGGTTAGGGACACCCCTGCCCAGACATGTTTGCCATGCCATCGTTTTGCCAGCTGGGTTAGGGACACCCCTGCCCGGACACAAGTTTGCCATGCCATCATTTTGTCAGCCGGGTTAGGGACACCCCTGCCCGGACATGTTTGCCATGCCATCGTTTTGCCAGCTGGGTTAGGGACACCCCTGCCCGGACACAAGTTTGCCATGCCATCATTTTGTCAGCCAGGCTAGGGACGCCCCTGCCTGGACACATGTTTGCCAAGTCACCCTTTTTGTCAGCTGGGCTAGGGTCACCCCTGCCCGGACACAAGTTTGCCATGCCATCATTTTGTCAGCCGGGTTAGGGTTGCCCTTGCTCAGACATGTTTGCCATGCCAACGTTTTGCCAGCTGGGTTAGGGACACCCCTGCCCAGACACATGTTTGCCATGCCGCCCTTTTTGTCAGCTGGGCTAGGGTCACCCCTGCCCGGACACAAGTTTGCCATGCCATCATTTTGCCAGCCGGGCTAGGGACACCCCTGCCTGGACAAATGTCTGCCATGCTGCCTTTAACGCCATTGAGCGTCCCTCTGGTCCACATGGCTCTGTCCATTCTGTTGCTCTCAACCGGAAACCGGAAACGTCTCAAATACAGATGTAAATTCTAACAGAAGCTAAAAGAATAACAACAGCATTAATGACAATGTATGAATACAAGCCTGTGGGTGGTTCACAGCTGCAGGATCGACCCTCATTTTCATCACATCTGAACAATTAGGTAGCCCAAGACACTGCAAACCCAACAAATCGAACAAAGCCCCCACCAAACGTGGGGGTCTGGAAGAGGAAACACCACAAAAAAATTAATCCAATAAAATTTACCACAATATTTGATCAAAGAAGGAAGGGTCTTCTTGGTCAAAGATGGATGAGTCTGAAACTGCGTGGCCTCCTTCCTGCCTGATGATCTGAGAGAAAGAGACCTATTATACACCTTGGAAACAAAACACAGACAAGGGTTAAAGAAAAGCACCAGATAGTTTCACTAGTAGTTTACAGTGGTCAGGATGACCTAGACTAGTTGCAAAAATTGAAATATAATTAACAGGAGCAGAGCGAGACATACAGGAGAAAGGTTAAACACAAATACGATGCAAAACAAACTGCTAAGACAAAAGAGCAAGAAAAGACAAAAGAGCAAGAAAAGAAACACACCTGTGTTCAAAATGAGCCATAATTTTCCTACCAGATGATATCAAAGAAAATGGATTAATGGTAGATTCTACAGCCACATCACAAGAGAGAAAGACAAATGCACAAACTTCTGAGTCTTAAAGAGTTGCGAATAAACATCTTTTCATGGATCTTGTTTTGATGGTCGGTGCTCATTTTTTTGGATCGTCTTTCGTGCATTGAGGACAAAACCATGTTGGAGTTTAATGACTCTGGAGTAGAGTAGGGTTTGTAAACCTTTGTGTTACACCATATTTCTGACAATGAACAAAAAAAGAACCCAAGCCTGTTTCAATGATTATTCCATTTTGCTAATGGATTTAAATACAAGTTGTTTTTGGAAGTTTGTCAAGCACTGCCCAGACATCGAAACCACAATGGATCTTGATTATGGAGTAAATCTGTGAAACCTGAAACCTTGACAGTTTTTAATTATCTTTTAAAAACACAAGTTTGAAAAACACATAATGTTTGACGAAGTATTTTTAACCATGGTGCATTTTGACACTGGAAAGATTAGCACAAGGTCACAGTAGAAACCCAAGCACAGAGACTCAGCCAGTTTGTTTCTCTTGGTTCCCACAAAATTGGAATTGAGAGGAATAAACCTATGTCAAGCATTGCATGGAGGTAAAACCATCTAGGTTCTTGATTGTGGATTGTGACCTCTTTTTAACCATTTTGTTCTACATTACAATTGACATTGGACATAACCTCACAGCACACGACACCAAATGTACCACCACAGTCAACAACCTGAAGCCTGTTTAGATTTCACTTGAGGATTCAGGTGTCAGCCATTTTGTTTCTTGGTTGCAAAATATTTGCATGAGAATTTTTGTTCATCACTTATTCAATTTCTCTTGGAGACTGAGAACATCTCAGTCACATGAAGAATGAAATTGAAAGAGGGAACAGTTTTTGAATAAAAAGCAAAAACTGGAAAGAGAAAGTTTTGAGATGATAAGAGGAGACGATGAAGTCTTAAAAAGAAAGGCATTAAATGTGTTGAAAGTAAAACTGGTTTAATGAAAGAATGAGTGAGAACATTAAACACAAAATGGGAAGTTTGCCACAAAATATACTACTTCTGTACACTGCACTGAAAGAACAGTTAGTGAAACGAGCTGGTTTATTTCTGTCCATCAAGTTTAGCTGAGATGCTGAGCAAAGAAAAGCAAAGTCTGACAAGTATAATATCAGACAGACAGTCATTCAAAAAGAGGACATTGAGAATAAATGGAAGAAGTTTATGAATGAAAAACTACATCTTGACGAACTGAAGGCAGAGCTGAAGGAAGAGAGAGAACAACTTTACAAATGCAATGAAATAATTAGAAAAAAAGAAATGACTTTGAGCTGATAAAGACTGCCATCAAAAGACAAACTGACCGAATGGAACAAGGAAGACAAGATATGGAAATCACAAAGACTGAGTTACAAAAGATGAAGGAGCCTGCAGACAGTCTGATGTGACAAAACTAATATTAGTGATTTAAAACTTCAACAAACAGACAGACAAACTGTATGGTGTGTATGGTGAACTCAACTGCTTTGAAACAAAAGAGCAAGAACAAAAAGAAGACGACATCAGGAGAAAAACTGAAGAAATACAAACCCTCAAACAAAATTGTGGTAGAAAGACAAAAACTGGACTTTTTGAGAAAGGATATTCAAAGTCTGAGATCTTGAGTAAAATGCTTGAATAATCCAAAATAGCCATTTTGTAGAGAACACTGGCATTTTAGATAAGTTTGTTTCTTTGGAAGTTTGGCAAGCACTGCCCAGACATCGAAACCACAATGATCCTTGATTATGAAGTAAATCTGTGTTTAAACCTTGTTTATATAAAAGCAAACTTTTTAATATCGAACATAGTCATTCAAAAAGAGGACATTGAGAATATATGGAAGAAGAAGTTTATGAATGAAAAACTACATCTCGACAAACTGAAGGAAGAGAGAGAACAACTTTACAAATGCAATGAAATAATTAGAAAAAAGAAATGACTTTGAGCTGATAAAGACTGACATCAAAAGACCAAGTGAAGAAACACAAACCCTCAAACAAAATTGTGGTAGAAAGACAAGAACTGGACTTTTTGACAAAGGATACTTGACAAACTGAAGGCAGAGCTGAAGGAAGAGAGAGAACAACTTTACAAATGCAATGAAATAATTAGAAAAAAAAGAAATGACTTTGAGCTGATAAAGACTGACATCAAAAGACAAACTGACCGAATGGAACAAGGAAGACAAGATATGGAAATCACAAAGACTGAGTTACAAAAGATGAAGAAGCCTGCAGACAGTCTGATGAGACAAAACTAATATTAGTGATTTAAAACTTCAGGTTCACAGACAAACTGTATGATGTGATTAATTCAACTGCTTTGAAACAAAAGAGCAAGAACAAAAAGACGACATCAGGAGACAAACTGAAGAAATACAAACCCTCAAACTAAGTTTTGGTAGAAAGACAAGAACTGGACTTTTTGACAAAAGGATATTCAAAGTCTGAGATCTTGAGTAAAATGGTTGAATAATTCAAAACAGCCATTTTGTAGAGGACCACTATAGACATAGTAGATCTGTATTTAACCTTTTATTGCACTACAAAAGTTTCACAGGACACAACCATCCCAACACCACAGTCTGAAACCTTGACGGTTTTGAATTTCAATCACAATTGACATTGGACACAACCTCACAGCACACGACACCAAATGTACCACCACAGTCAACATCCTGAACCCTGAGCCTGTTTAGATTTCACTCAAGGATTCAGGTGTCAGCCATTTTGTTTATCTTGGTTGCAAAATATTTACAAGAGGATTTTTGTTCCATCACTTATTCAATTTCTCTTGGAGACTGAGAACTTAAAAAGAAAGGAATTAAATGTGTTGAAAGTAAAACTTCAGTTAAACACAAAATGGGAATCTTGCCACAAAATACACAAAGTCTGATAAATATAATGTAAGACAGTCATTCAGAAAGAGGACACGGAAGCAAAAGTTTACGAATGAAAAACTACATCTCGACAAACTGAAGGCAGAGCTGAAGGAAGAGAGAGAACAACTTTACAAATGCAATGAAATAATTAGAAAAAAAAGAAATGACTTTGAGCTTATAAAAGACTGACATCAGAAGACCAAGTGAAGAAATACAAACCCTCAAAAACAAACTTTTGGTAGAAAGACAAGAACTGGACTTTATGAGAAAGTTCAGTCAAACTCAAAAACTCCACTCCACTTATTTTATTCTCATTCCAAACAAAATGTCCACCTCAGAAAAAAAACACCAAACACAATGAAAACTTGATACTTAAACTGTTTGTTTTAGGTGAGATTCTGTTGTACTCACGCCAGCAAACTGAATCCAGCCCAGTCACTCCATGAAGCCCAGCCCGGGTTTTGTAGTAGGTTCGTTGCAAAGGGAGAGCTGTTGCCGCAAACAAATGAGACACGAGAATGTCACGTTAAAACGGCGAATGTTATCGTTTCATTTAAGAGAGAAGTGATAAGAAGACAACTTTTGTCAGTGGAGAAACGGAAGGTTTATCAAAAAGAAAAGTAAGACTTACGTTAGCGGCGGCTGCCGCTCCTCGCGCACCTGCTGCACTGGCTGCGCAAACACGGAAGTGGCTTTAGTAGGAAAGTTTGAATATTGGCGCGAAATGGTCAGCCAATCAGAAAGCGAGGGCGTGAAAGGGCGGCTTGTGGGGGGCGTGACTTACTATGAATACCCGATTTAAAAAAAACAGGTGGCATCATTGTCATTATTTGTGTGCATAACAGTATCAGTTTAACATTATATTTCGAATGTAATATATAATATTTCTGTATTAGTAAAGAAGATCAAAAGTTTGTGTGTGAATTCAGAGGACCAACACGTTTTTACGCCTCACTTATGAGGCGTAAAAACATTTGGAGCAGCTTAAATGAGACTTTTTATTATGTAAAATGACGTTTTGGGTGATAACAACCACATCTTTCCCCAAAAGAAAGATGCAGAAACTAAATCACCCTGAAACAAAGATCTAATTTTAGAGTTGGGTCATTTACAGAAGTAGAAGCAAATATTACCTAATGGAACCAAGTTGGATTTGGGGGAGACGCTTATAGAAGATGCTATAGAAGCTTATAGAAGATGCATTACATGCTTATTATTGGCGTCTTCTACTAGTTTGTGATTAGCTGCCCAGTAGCCCTTCTTTAGTAAAGAGATGACTAATACAATACAATTGTTGAACCATGTATCATAAAATAACATGTTCTTATATGCCTGTCTTATATGCTTTTAATTTTTAGGTCAATAAATTTTAGGTAATTTTAGGTCAATATACTACATGCAAAGTAATTTTTTTTATTATTTATTTATTTATTTTTTCATCCTGGGGTAGAAAGGGGAATTGTGACACTGCTATCTAATGGAAAGAGCATGTTTTTTTTCCCTCATATGCCAAATATGGCCAAAAACGATGCCATCTGGTGGAGAGTAGTAAAAATTATGTATTATGCTTCAAAGGAAGTGAGATTAAAAATGCCAGTTTGAATGGGTTTCAAGAGCATATTTTTTGTGCTTAATGGTATGAGTGTAACACTTGCTTTTACAGCAAGCCTTTTAGCCTCGCTGTAGGAGCTGTGCTAGAATTAATTAATTGCCAAAATGATCAAAAAACTTAAAGTGAAAAGTGTGTAAAATGTGTACAACCTAACCATAGTAGTGGTGTTGTATGTGGTCATATAAAAATAATCTAGATAATTTAAAATATGTTTAGATAACTAAATAGTGGCCTTGATCTGTTGTTATACCTGTAAATGATTGGAAGTGGGTGTTTTTCCTTCCTATTTTTGACAAAATAACCTTCCGACTCATTCTATATTTTATAATCCATAGCTTTTATAAAACTTTAGTAGTAAATATAATACCTTCAGTCTATTTAACTTTAAAAAGGAACACAGGACAGACAATTTATCAACATTTTACACTACCACTCATTACTGGTAAATGTCTTTGCCCCTCCTTTACTTCTGGTCACTACTTTATTCTGAAAGGGCTAAATGGAATTATTTGTCAATACATGTCTCATATACAGGACTTTTTGCTCAAGTCAAACAAAACATCAGAAAACCTCTGTGTTTAGAAAATTTATTTATATAGATATATTCATCTATACAGTCATGTATGTATGATAGCGCATGTTTGTGTATATATATATTTATATTTATATTGAAATCTATGCGAACTGCAGTCCTTTTTCACAGAGAACAGAGCCACGTTTTTAGCCACATCAGCACAAAGACAGACTTTCAGAAAGGAAGCGATGGCATCGAAAACAAAAAAACACTAGCGTCTCTCTCGCACACGCGTCACATCCACTCAGCTTATTTAAATCACAATCACATGTGTGATATTACAGTCAAGAGTTTATCTATTCAGTTCAACTAAGCTTACGTCTGTACAGTTCTATTCAATGGGAAAGGAAGTTCATTCAAGCTGCTGGTGAAAGCAAGAAGAAACAAATTATTTTTCCTGCCGTTCAGTGTCCAACAGCGCCATCAAATGGCTAATAGGGAAACAGCATGACCCGATAAGTCAGCAGTAGACAGCAGACACTGGTGTCCGGTTTTTTGTTTTGTTTTGTTGTGTTTAGAGAAAAACAAATGTGGTAAATGTGAGTAACTAAAGTGGAAATGTCTCTTTAGTATTTCAACACTTCCACGTCCACCCGTGTGTAAAAACAAAGGGATACATTTGATTTGTCACAATGCCCAAATAATTTAGGAAAAAAATATATATCCTGTGACTGACAGAAACACAGAACAAACATAACTGCATTTAAAAGAGCTCCTAAATAAGACATTTCTGTTTTTTTAACCACAATCGTTTAAATCAAACCACATTCTTTTCATTGTCTTCTGCTTTTTTTGTCGTTTTTAAAGAGGATTACACCTTGTGACTTATTCAGAATCCTGGGTTTTAATTTTTTTTTGATTTTTTTTTTTTTTAAGGTTTTACATCTCGGCTAGGACACGAGCACAGCACTTTAAATTTCAAATCCACATGTGCCATTGAGGAAAATGTACACAAGCTCCTCGACTCGTCACTGTACAGCTCAAAACAACAGAAAGCAGTCACATATTGCACTATGAATGGAAAAAAAATACCAGTCTACACTATACAGAAAAGTGCTTCTATCGTTTGTACGGTCGCAAATGTTCAGTTATGCTACACACCAACACAGGAAACATGTACATCGATCAGCGTGTCTGTATGTAAGCATGACCGTCACACACGCGCACACAGGCTGTTAGGCCCTACAGTACAGTACAATAACATTTCATGGTCGACCTTCCTCCTTCAAATGTCACGTTTTGAATGTCTTAGTTTGTTGAGTGAGTGGAAGGAGGTGGAGGTTTGTCTGAGGTTGGGTGGGAAGTGTGGCTGTGGGTCTCCAGCCTCCGCGTTCACTCACAGGCCGCTCACGTCTGTGCCGTGGAGGCGAGGAGGGTCAAGTACTGGAGGAAACTTCAGGAGTGGACCTTGAAGGCCAGCAGCTGCTCCGAGTGCATGTTGTTGAGCGAGCGCAGGTCAGGCAGTTTGAGCAGCAGCTTGGTGAAGATGGCCGACTCGTTGGGGTGGTTCCTGGTGATGAGGCTGCGCAGGGCGCGGATCAGAGTCTCCTGCAGAGCCTCCACAGAGTTCACGTTCTCGATGCCGGAGCGATCTGGAATGGGGGGGGGTCACATTAGACATTAGGTAAACTGTGTGTGCAAACTGTGGTGATAAACATGAACCGATAACCGATACCGATAATATTCAAAATTCTAGGGAATTCTTTTCGGGAAGTACGATATTGGACTTTTTGCCCATGTATCGAGAGTGCTTGGGCCAGTAATCAATATCAATACATTCAAGATTATTTTAGTGAAAAGAAATTTAACACTATAATCTATGTATTTCGGGAGGTAGATGTTTTGTTGATGCTCCAGGAATTCAGGTTCAGTTTTAAACCTTAAAACGTCCTGGGACCATTATTTTCCCTCCATTCTGTTTTATTTTCAAGCTATTTTGGCTGTGTTTAATAAATATAGATAAAACTGGGGGGGTTCACATTAGACACAAAGTAAACTGTTTGTGCAAAATGTGGTCATAAACATGAACCAATAACCAATACAATAATACTCGAAATTTCTAGGTCTTTTCGGGAGGTACGATATTGGACTTTTTGCCCATGTGTCTAGAGTGCTTGGGCCAGTAATTGATACAGATACATTCAAGATTATTTTAGGGAAGAGAAATTTAACACTATATGAAATAATGTATAAGATTTCTACAGGATCTAGTGTAATAGATCGAGAAAAAGGTTTTGCCCTTGTTGGTTTGTCCTGTGAGGTCGTAGCAGTGGTTTGTGTGTAAAAACCCACCTGCAGAGACCAGCACCACAGCAGTGAAGAGGCTCATCTCCTCCTCGCTCAGTCCCAGGTTAATGAGCTTCTCACTGAAGTCAAACATGGAGTTGAGGAGGTCGCTGGCACCCATGGCCCTCAGAGTGTCCACGCTGTACTTGTTCCCACCCAGAAAGGTGACGGTGCGGTCCTTCACGTCGAACAGCGAAGCAAAACGCACCACGAGCACCTGCAGGAAAAAACACAGGCAGTGTGCTCAGTCTGACGCCTGGTTCACAGCTGACACGTAATGTTGAATATTAACAGACTAGGATGTTCAGTTTTAATGTCGCTAAAGTGATGATGATATTAACATTCTACCAGCATGAGTGCAAAAACCTGTCCCTGTAGTTTTAGTGACTAAGTTGAATCTAAAACATAAAAGTATTATATTTTTAAGACTATTTTAGCAGCTGGAATAGTTATATCAGGTGAAAACAGACTCAGCGGTGACACACATCGAGTGTAATTGGTCCTTATACTGCCTCCTAGTGCTTTACGCAAGTACAGAAACAGCTGGAGCGGACGTTATTCCAGATGTGCAGGAGCCCAACACCTGAAACCAGAGGTGGGAATCACAGAAATCACCTCACGATATAAAATACATGGGCCAGGATACCAATAATAGCACTATACAATGATTCTGCAATAATCAGTATATTGCAAGACAATTAAATAGCAATATCTGACTAACTGAATAAAACAAAATGTCTGTGAAAAATTAAAATTCCAGAATTTCTTCAAAGTGCATAAAGTCTCTGTATTGAACATGGACGGAGCATCTCTCAACGTAGCTGTATCCAACATTATCTCGCTGTAAACTCCCTCTTCTTCAGTGAGGTAACTTCCACCCAATTTTCCCTCATTCATTGAGCAGCAGTTTACTTTAGAGCTCCTTAATTTGTTAAGTATAACATCAATAGTTTTGCCTGGTGTATCAATTATCGCACTGCACGAGAAAGGACAACGATATATCACCAAATCAATATTTTGACCCACCTCTACCTGAAACCTACAGATAAAATGTCTCTCGTGTTACTGCCAAGAAAGTTGACAAAAGCGTGTAAAATAAACAAGGTATTTAAGGTAACCAGTGCTGGAGTCTGTAACTGATATTAAATGAGCCCTTCACAAGAATCTGTAGCCTGTAGATTCTTATCACTCTACACCAATGCCACAGCTTCCTGCCAAAACGGCGTTGTCTTGGTTTCTGAATGACTGAAAACGATCTCGAGTGACGTCAACTTCCAGAGCTCTACTGATTCGTTTGTTTTTTTTGTTGGTGAACATGTCGTACCTCAAAGGTTCCAGCCTTCAGCAGGCTGACCTGGTCGTGCTGCGACAGGTCTCTGAAGCCCGGGATCTTCTTGGCAAACTCCACCACCTCCCTGACGGCCGGAGTGAAGCTGTGGGAAAACTCCTCCCACACCTCATGGCCCGACTTCTGCGGGTCCACGCTGGGAGACGTGTTCATTGGGCAAACCTGAGGACATGAGAGGGACAGAAGAGAATAGGAGCTTTAATCTTTGCAAATTCAAAGTGCAGGTATTGTGATGAACTGTCACTCTTATCATTTCCCTTTAATTTTCGCATTATTTTGCTGCCATCAAGTGGCTAAATTATAGTCACTTCAAATTTAAGCATAAATAACCTGGAAAAGTATTTACAGTATTTACAGATTCACTCCATATTTTCTTACTGGTTTAATAGATACATTTTTATTTCAATAACGATTTGAAAAATTTCTCTTGTTGATTGTTGTTTAATTTGAATTAGCTGCATTTTTCTATATCCTGGAGTTTTAAGTCACATTTTAATATTTTCTTCAACATTTTGACTTGGTTTTGTGTTCGTCAAATATATGAAATTGAATTCATTTGATAAATTTTCTTTTCTCCTGGTCTTAAAAGTTGTACTTTTAGTTGTACTTTTTGCTATTTGAGGCATGTTCACTGGGTTTTGTTTACAAGATAATGTGAATTAACTGTATTTGACTCTTATTCTTTCTCCTGAATTTTAAAGTTACACTGAAGTTTTCTTTCCCAAATTAAAACATGTTGAATAAGGAAATAAAATATACAAAGTTTAAGTCCAGGAAAAATTATCTAATATAGCCAGTTGAATTCATTAAACAGAAAGCAAATTCAACATGTTTTTTGTGCTTGTGAGGTGTAGATGAGCAGGTTGCTCCCTCTCACCAGATGCATCCCCCTGCCTTCTCGCCACTGCTGCCCACTGTGGGCTGTGTTGGTGGCATCCTCGGCAGCTGACACCCTGAAAGCTCCATGTGCGTAGGCGGGACAGTGGCTGGCAGTGTTGCGTGACAATCTGAATGGACAGTGGGTGGCGCTGTTGTCCTGTGGACCCTGCAGGCCCAGGCTGGAGGAGGAGGAGGAGGAGGAGGAGGATGGGTCCTGTGCTGCTGTGGTGGCCACATTGTTGTGGTGGTTCCACGTGTCCTGATGCTCTTCCTTCCAGCGCTTGGCCTCGTACTGATCGGCGCTGTTGTCCACGGAGCCTGCGGTGGGCGGGGCCTCGGCGGTCAGGCTGCTGTGCTCCTGGTTATACATGAAGGTCTCCTGGTGGGCTCTGGTCACCGAGCCGATCACCTCCTCCTCCCCACTGTCGGACGCACTTGGCGAGGCCGAGCTGAGGCTGGTGTCCATGGCCACGGCGGGCTCGGGGTCCAAGCTGGAGTCTGAAGGGCTGGAGCACGGCGAGGAAGAGGGGGAGGAGCCAGCTTCCTCGGAGGTAGGTTCTGTGGCACTGACGGGCAGCGGCTTGGCGATGGGCAGCATCTGGGTGCTTTGCAGCTGGCTGTGCAGCTGGCTGTTGTTCATCATGTTGTTCATGGCACTCTGCATCTCCAGCAGCATGCGCTGTTTCTCACGCTTCGGGATTCGACCAAAACGCACAGCTGAGCAGAGAAGAGATGATTTGGATGAGGATGGAATTCACACTGAGCTGGAAGGATACTTCATTAATTCAATTCAGTATGTATAGCACCAAATTACAACATACATTTTACTTTAAAAGCCTGTATAAACAAAATATCTTCTTTGTCTATATAAATGTGAATAAATATAATGAATCATGGGAAATGTTGGATTTAATAGATGAATTTAATATTAAATAATGTTTGTTTTGGCCGAATACTTCCCAAAGTGTTCAGTGTTAAAATAAAAATGTTAAAATTTCAATACAAAAATACATAAAAACAAACTCAGGTAACTCAGGTAACTGGGTCAATGTATTTCATCCCGCCTCTGTCAAAAACAGTTTAAGACGCTCATTCCCTGCACCAAAGTCCATTGAGAAAATTGTGATTTTACTAAACAGCACACAGGAGTTTGTTGATCCACTGCAGCCTCCATCAGTGACTTCATATGTGTTACTTTGATGTTTAAAATCCTACATTAAGATTTACCTAAATAAAAATGAAGCAGCAGCAAACCAGTCGCTCCCAAGCCCCCGCAGGCTAAAAATGCAGATTTCCTCAATGGACTTTGGTGCAGGACGAGTGAGTGGTTTATGAACTTGAGTTTGCAGCAGATACTCACAGTCTCTGGACATCCCCACCATCAGACATTTCTTGAAGCGGCACTGCTGGCAGCGGTTCCTGTTGATCCTCATGATGGGGCAACTCTCGTTCTTAAGGCACTTCTTATACTGGATGTTCTGCTGGATGCTCCTCCTGAAGAAGCCCTGTGTGTTCACACAGACAAAGAGCACAGAGAGACGCATGAGACCAGGGTCAAACTCTACACGTCTGCGTGTGTTTGCACAGGTCAGCTCGGTTCTAACACACAAACAATGCACATTGCACTTTAAATACATTCTTGGCCTCTGCACTGGGAGCAGCATCGCTGCCCTCTGTTTTTTAGTACAACTGCTTTCATTTGCATTTGTGCACATGTACACATATGTGTGTGTATAATATATGTAGATATGCAGAAGTGTAAAGAAAATCGTATATACGTACATGCATATATACTTTCTTAATGCAACTTTGTTTGCTCTCATTGTTCTTTATCTTACTGTGTATATTGCTTATATTTTTTTTATTTTTACTTGTGTATATTTTGTTTATATTTTACTTTTATTGTTTATATTTTCTACTAGTTCTAGCGTAATTGTATGTACATTTTGCACAATCGTGAGCTGCCACACCTTCATTTCACTGTTATTGCCTGCAATAAAGCTTCTTGATTCTTGATTCTTTTATCAGAGGACGTTCACACAGATGAAATACAGCTGAACGGGTTGTGATTGGGCTCACGATCTCCGTCTTTCAGCAGTGCTGCTGCTAAATACACCAGACTCCTCTGTTAAATATTGAGATTTTAGAAATGTCCTTGTTAAATGCTGGAGATTAACTCATGTTTTCAGGATTTTTAAGTCTTTTTAACCAATCTACAGTTCGGCAGTGTTCGGTTTGATTCATGTGTCGGACGTCGCGCTCGTGACTCTTCTCCAGTGACGACACTCTCTGACCAATCAGTGGCCTGCAGTCTGTCCACGTCACATTTTAGTATCAACTGACCTCACTTGGAACCTCGTCAGAGTAGGTACTAAAAAAGTACCAGGTACCGAATACTATCACTAATGGAAAAGAAAAAAAAAAACACGAGTCGAGTCAGGCCATGCTAGAACTGTAAAATGTGTCAATAAAGTGTCATTTGTAAAAACTACGCTACAAAACCACCAAATGCCCATAAGCTTTTCCCAAACATTCAACACAGGGACCCACTTCTTAAATCACAATATAATTTTTAAATCACAATATAATTCAATTAAATTCAATTTTATTTGCATAGCGCCAAACCACAACTCCCTTTTAACAGGAAGAAATGTCTGACAGAACCAGACTCAAAGATGTGCGTCATCTGCCTAGACAGGCTGGGGTGAAAGGAAAATGGGGGACAGAAAGAGGGAGGGAGGTGAGGGAGAGACAGAAGAGAGAGACCAGGAGCAAATATACAACAGTTGTGTCAAGTTTAGAATCGGTTATGTCATGTTTATAGAAATACGGTGTCATTTATACAAGCAGCAGCAGAGATTATAGTTTATAGTGATGAACTTTTAATCAAAGCATATTAATAATGACAACAAAACTACTGTTAGTGTTAATAATAATAATAGCATCACAAACTGGAACTTATACAAAGCTTGACAAGAATAACTGTGCTTAACGTAGCCACTAACTTACAGTCATATCTGTAACAACTAATATTATACATTAGAATTTGTAAAAATGAACAATTTCTAAGGCAAGTTTGGTTAAAATAATTACACTTTCACTTCATGCACATTATTTAAAATATTAGAAGGGTTTTCAGGGGAGAGGGACCCAAAAGAATCTCCAGTGATCCACATGTGGGTCCCAACCCAGTCTTTGAGAATGGAGTGGAGAGCATTACACTAATTATTGTACAAGTACAATGTGTGTGTGTGTGTGTGTGTGTGTGTGTGTGTAAGTGCTTTTTCTCTAATGCATACTGTGCTGCGACTGTTAAACTTCACTGCTCCCCACAGTTAACTAGGCCATGCAGCAATGTGAAGTATGTGGGGGAGGGGAGAGACGTGTGTGTGCGTGTGCACACGCGTGTGTGCGTGTGCTACTTTCACACAGCGTCTGTCTGTAGCTGTGCAGATGGCTCTGTCCACAGTGACCCACTTCACACCAGTCCAAAGTCACGTTGTTGTGTCGCACTAAATATTATTCAGATTCAGAGGTTGTTCAACGTACTCTGTGTGTGTGTGTGTGTGCTCATTTTTGCTACCTCCTCAGGACCTTCTCTGTCATAAACACTGAGTTTGTCAGGACCAGCAGTCCACACGCCGTCAAAACCTGGTCCTAGTGAAGCAGAACTTTAATAATAAAAAGTTCTGGTTATGGTTGGTCAAAAAAAGTGCCTCAGTGTGTGCGTCTTTGTTGTAAATGTCTTGTTGTTAAAATGTTTACTTAGTCTAATGTTGGTATTGTATAAGAATTTCTTCTTAATCTGTTCTGCCTGGTTAAATAAAGGTTAAGGTTAGAGTTAGGGAAAAGAGCTTTAGTGAAGGCTGCCCAACACTTTCTTTTAAAAAAAAACTCATGTTTCCTATTCCTATTTTTAGATTTTATTTGTTCATTCATTCAACCATTACTCCTTTTGTTTTTGCTTATTCTCTTTCTGTACTTACATACAAGACTTACATTTACAAGACTTACAAGACTTAGATACAAAACTAAAACTACTGTTTTAGTTTTGCTTTTAATAAAATTTCAATTTATTTTTGTTTAATTTTTATTTCAGTACGTTTATGCTTTTTTCCTTTATCGGTTTATTTAATCTGATTTTTTACACCATCCAGTCTTTTAGAGTCTCTTAGAGTTTCCTCTGCAGACTGGTGAGAACACTTTGTGGTGCATTTTATGTGTGAAAAAATGCTTTATAAAGATTCAATGAAGCTCTTGACTGAAAAAGAAATAAGTCAACGCAGTGTTCCAAATAAAGAAGCTCCACAATAACTGTCTCTGTGTGTGTGTTCTTGTATTTGTTAGCTCTTTAGGACCTTTTCTGTCATAAACACTGACCTTGTCATAACCAGTAGTCCTCATGAAGACCAAAACCTGGTCCTAATGAGACAGAACCTCATTTCAGAGGAACTGGTTAAGTTTAGGGCTGATTTGAATTGTGGTGAAGGAGTGAAGGCTGTCCAAATGAATGGAAGACAATGCAGAGTCCTGAGAGGAATAGCTATGCAAATATGTGTGTGTGTACCTGGTATTCCTTACTCGTGGGGGCCTAATTCTGTTTACACAGTCACATTATGAAATAGGGACAAAAAAGGCAAGTCTCCATAACTTAAATTACTACATTTTAAGGTGAAGACATGTTTTTAAATTAGACTGAGGTCAGGGTCAGGGTCAGGGCATGAGTAATTATGGTTAAGGTTACAGTAAGTCTCCAGGAAATGAACTTAAGCCAATGCAATGTCCTCTGAAGTCATGGAAACCAGCGTGTGTGTTGCTGCTTCACAGGACTGTCCTCACCTTGCAGCCCTCGCAGGCATGGACGCCGTAGTGGAAACCAGAAGCCACGTCTCCACAGACCTTACACAGCAGCACCAGGCCATTGATTTCTGGTTACATCAAAAGCCAAAATAAGACACATTCTTTCAGTTCAAGCGAAAAAGCAGAAGACCACAAGGGAAGTGATGGCAGTAAATCCTGCTTCTCTGTGACAATTTTAAATATTTTAGAGTGAGATGCAGTCTTTTCTGCTCTGTCTTCTCTGTTTTTCTCAATTTAGTGATTTAATTCATCTTAGTTTTGACTAATTTTAACCCAAAAAAATCACTTTAAGAGCAGATAAATCTTAAAGAACACAACATTTGATCATAGATGACAAGTACTTTATTTTGTAATTATGGTTGGGTTCTGTCAAGTGGGTGTATTTTATTTAATATCTATTAATAAATATAATATAGTAATTGTACACTGCAGAAGGGGAAAACTAGCAGTGATAAAGCGTCAAGGAAATTCTGTGGAGCTTATATTAACAGCAGGGCACTTTATGGCAGTGGTAGCCGTGCAAAAAATATTGTGTGGCAAGAAAAGTGTTTTTTACTCCAAACAGCCCTAGTGGCTGCATGTGGGAACACGCCACAATTATTTTATTTTAATATTTATTTTCTTGATTGATTGAGCCCATAAAATGTCAGTAATGCTTTCCCAAACTTAAACATGCTGTTCTCAAATGTGTTAATTTGTGCACAAACCAAAAATGTATACATTTTTTATGATTTATTTGTTAAATGGAGCAAAGACTCCACTGAAAATATTCACATTAAAGAGTTTGAAAACTTGTTTTTTCATCTCAGGTGATCAAATGTAGTATGAAAATTGTTGATGATTAAGAAGTAATTGATTGATAATTGATTAATTGTTGGAGCCTTAATCTTGATGGAGGAACTTGAAACAAAGGTGAATTCTTATCGAGAACTAAAATCACCAGTTTGTGTGAAGAAATGTTTAATTTATATGTCAGTGATTTAATGTTATCTAAAACACCATCTTTCTGACATTTACAAACATTTAATCAGAGTTCATGTCCCACACAAGACCAGTGAGAGGGTGAATTAAAAACAGCGCGTGAAAAGACACAGTTGTCTTACTTGTGATTCCACATTTAGCAGAGGAAGAGGAGCGTCCGCTTTTCTGGGTCCCTGGAAGGTTTTGACCACTGGCCAAGAGTGTGGGTTCAGCCGCCTGAGCCTGCTGACGGCGGCCGGGTGAGGAGCCGCGAGGCGGAGAGGACGACTGGTAGCTGCCGTTGGAGGAGTCGCTGTGGCAGGACTCCGGGCTGGAGGCAGAGCTGGACGAGCTGATGTAGGCTATTACACCTCCTGGTGTTACATACGAGAGAGAGAGAGATGAGCCATGACAACAGAGACTGCAGCAACACTTCACTTTGTACTGGGAAAAAAACTGCGATATGTACAATTTGCATGTGTTTTTGCCTTTTCTGGTTTAAACCCTGACCTTATTAGGCCTAATCTAAATTAAATAGCAGGCTTAAGGAGGCAAAACCTTATTTTTTGAGGCACTAGGTAAAGTTAAATGTAGGGCTACAACTATGTACTGATTACTAAATTCATCATCAATTATTTTGATAATTAATTATGTTTGAGTGGGGTTTTTTTCCCCAATAATTAAAACAACATTTTTGATTTTTCAGCTTCTTAAATGTGAATGTTTTCTGGTTTCTTTGCTCCACATAAAGAAATCATTAAAACAGAATAATAAAAGACATTTTTGAACATTTTCAGGTGAATTGAGCAAATAAGTATAAATATAATTGTTAGCTGCAGGTCTAGATTTCAACAAACCAATTAGGGACTTTTAGCTTCAGCTTTAATTTGAATAGAAAAGGACCTTTTCTGGGATAATCCTCGACCTTGCCAGGACCAGTAGTCCTGGTGAAGACCAAAACCTAGTCCTAATGAGGCTGAACCTAATTTCTAAGGAAGTGTTAATTTTGGGAATAAAATATGATTAGGGATAATGCTTTCTTTTGGACTGTTGACCTAACGAGAACAGATGTGTACTAGTTGTCTAAACGCCCGGCAATATTATGCACATGTATGCGTCTGTGTGGATGATCATCATTATCAAATCCTCACCAAAGCCAAAAATGCAGATTACAACACCTCGTTACAAATAGACACAAATAAATGCATTCTCTCACACTGTTACAGCAACATTAACTAGAACAAGAAAGGAAAAATACTGAGCTCTCGAAAGACAAAAAAACAAAAGAAAATTATACAGTTCATTCTGCAGTTGAAATTATTGGGTTTGTTACAAAAGACAGAGCATGCAGTCAGATGAATAACTCCAGTCCAGTCTTATTTAACTGTTTAACTTCAAAATGACTAACTGCATCACTTCTCATGCTCCCGCCCGCTTCCCTTTCCTTTCCATGAAACTTAAACCCCCATCCATCACAAGCTCCAAACTGGTTTCTGCTTAAACCAACAAGCTTAACATAAAAAGGGCAGGTCATCCTATGACAACAGCCTCCACAGCCAGTAAGAAACAGGCAGACGGGGCCTGAGCACAGGCTGACCTGGTGTCTCCTACCATTCACTGATTAGGTAACAGCCATTACATAACCAGTCAGCTTCACCGGGGTGTGTGGAGAAGGTAGTCTGGTCTCCACCAACCCCGCCACCTCCCATTCTCACCCACACAACGAACAACAAAGCAAAATCTAAATGGGTCGATTTTACCTTCACAGCACAGATATTAACTGATATATATTATATTAAGTCTGCAGTTACAATTGCAATTCTACTTACTCAAAAGAATCCATGTATGAGTTGGTTAGTTTTAGTGTTTTGTGTACATTTATCTTATACTGTGTGTTTTATATTCTGTTTCGTTGTGTTTTTGTACTTAACATCCACATCCTGTCTATTTTATGTATATAATTATATTAAGTCTGCAGTTACAATTACAGTTCTACTTACTCAAAAAATACATGTATAGCGTCAGTGTCTTATATTTTTATTTATCTTATACTGTGTGTTTTATATTCTGTTTTATTGTGTGTGTTTTTTTTTTAGTGTACATTCGCATCCTGTCTATTTTATGCATTTTTATGATGTACAGCACTTTTGTTATTAAATGTGCTATTAATAAAAATCTGTTAGGACTAGAAAACATAAATACACAAAAGCCTTAATATAATAATAGAATAATAGAGTTTTAACCCAGTTAAAAGTCCAGTCCATTTAACACACTGTTCCTTTGTTCCTTTAACACAATCCAAATTTTGCACACATTTTTGAAACTAAACTGATGCCAAATTCTGGAACTATTTTTCCGTGCGGAACACTACAAAAAACACACAAAGCACTGGTTAAACCGTCGCCATTTTACATATTTAATTGTTACAAAAAAAAAAAAAAAAAAAAAAAAAACGCGCCCCCACGTGGAGCATGCATTTTCTTTTCCCGGGAAAAGTGGGTCACCGCGAGCTACTGCGAGGAACCTCACGTGTATCCGCGGCCAGACCCCACGCCGTCAGGCTGAGGCAAATTATGCAACGGCGACGTCAGCGCGTCGCGCGGCCAATGAGCGGCGACGCACGCGGAGCGTAAACACAGGTGCACATGGCTAGGCTGACGGGTCCATGTGAGCCGAGGCGACTGCAGTGCTGCCGGAGCCAAAATCCTGGGCAACAACAACAACCACCACCACCACCAACACAGTGGCACTGCTAACCCACTTTAACTCCAACTCACCAGTACACGACACAAAATGGCACCTTTGAGGATTTTTTTTTTTTTTACATACAACATTGGCACTTAAAATGGCGATACAAGACCATGCTAATTGGGCTAAACCAAATTCGGGACTCACCAGCTTTGGTCGACTCCATGTCCTGTGGGTTTTCTTCCTCCTCCTGTCACCTCAGTGCAGAAGCCGTGTTTCTGTCGTGGGTGTTCAGCAACTGGAAAGTCGCTGAATGAAGCCGAGCAGAAAAGAAAGCTACAACATTTAAACCGATTAAACGCCGTTTAAAGAAAATCCCAGATTCCCCCCCCTCCAAAAAAATATAATCTAAACGGTAAAGCTTTCGCCGTGTCACCGTGAAACAGAGAGAAGACGGAGGGAAACGGAAGCAGGGAGTTGTCAAATTAAGAGCTTGTTTTTTTTTCTTTTTTAAATGGAAGCAGCAGTTGGTCTGTTTGACTCCACAGTCTGTTCCATTCAAAGATACTATGCTGAGGGCGAGGACTGTGGTCCGTGCAGAGGAGAGGGAGCAGTGTGTAACCATGTGACCCACTTCGTCAGTGGCTCCTCCTCCTCGTCCTCCTTCACCACAGCTCTGCACCGGTGTCGGTGTAACCCACTGACATACTTTCAAAGGCACTTGGAGAGTCCAAAAAAACACACCAGCAGCGCAGTTTGCCGTGGTTTCAGTGTTTGTGACCTTTATTATTATCAGTATTATTATTATCTGTGAAGATTCTCAGTCATCCAGGTCATGGTATCCAAAAGTGTAGCAACAAAAGAAGGCAACTGGACCCCGCTCATCCAAGGGGCTTCTTCAGTTCTGTTTGACTGGTGGAGAGTCTGGGACTTATAGACTCTGTCAGGTTCTTGGTCCATGGGATGTGGTTTGGACAAGAAGGGGGTGTGAGTTGTTAACTAAAAGGTTAGATGAGTCGTTAAGTCATTAACGACTCAGTATTATTACTAGTTTTAATGTCCTCCCACATGCCATTCACCTTGGACTGTCGGTGAAAACATACAGCGTAAACTGACCAATTCTGTGTTAGACCTTTAGTCTCACTTCAGTCCAACCCATCACCACAGAGGTTTATAAAAGTAAATGGTTTGTATTTATATTGCACTTTCTAGTCTTGAAGAACTCTCAAAGCTATTGCTATTGAATTCTGGAGGTGGTGATAGATGGTCTACTGTATATACACAGTACACACCTATATCTCCTGTCTCTCCCTCACCTCCCTTCTTTTCTTTTTTCTTTCTCTCCCCCCTTTCTGTCGCCTGTCCCCCATTTTCCTTTCACCCCAACCTGTCTGGGCAGATGACGCACACCTTTGAGTCTGGTTCTGTCAGAGATTTCTTCCTGATAAAAGGAAGTTTTTTCTCTCCTCTATCGGGTTTCTTTTCTCGCTGTCATATTGTAAAGGTTTTGGCCTCACTATGTACAGGGCCTTGAGGTAATGTGTGTTGTGATTTGGTGCAATACAAATAAAACTGAATTGAATTACGAAGTACGAATTATGTTGTAGAAAGGTGTGAACGGGAAGTCGTGTTGACTAATTAATTCACGTTTTAAGGAGAAGTTTCAAACTTTTTCTCAGTCCTTTTCAAGCATAAAAAGAAACTTTTGTAAATGAACATTTCTTCATGTTTGAAATAAACTATTTTTTGCCATTCACACCCATTTACTCACACTGTCATACGTGCAGCACATTTCCTGTCAGGCATCTTTCTGACATTCGCATGCTGCCAGCATGGCCACCAGGAGCGACATGGGATTAAGTGCCTTGCCCAAGGACACATCAACATGTAGACTAGCTGAGCCGGGAATTGAATCAACAACCTTCAGGTTGAAAGACGACTCACTGTACCGCTGAGCTACCACGAGTTAAGATAAAATGAAATTATTTTGCCTCATTGACTCACGGTGGCATTTGTTTTGTTTTTATCTTGCACACCTTGACTTGTTTTGTTTCCTGTGTTAGCTCTGTGGTTTGGATAGTACCTGCCTCGCCCTGATGCTAATCACCCGAGTCGTGAACTCTGACACAGAGGGGAATGTTAGTGACAAATTAATCAAACAACACATTAACTGTGTGCTGCGTATATAGATCCGCCCTGACACACACACACACACACACACACACACACGCTGGCACATGCACACATTCTTATACAGCATTCTTAGTGAGGACAATCATAGGCAGTACTTAAAATACACAATATTATATTGTCATTTCAATTTTATTAGTTATTTTACATAACAGCAACACAGGAAATTGACAACCTTGTACTCCACCACTTGGGCAGAAGTATTTTGAAAATACTATATTTTATTTTGATACATAGACTCATAGACGTAATGCATTCATTGGCCCCTTTCCGCAACATTAAGCTACTAAAAGTCTAACCCTAAAACTTAAAACTTAAGTAAATCTTAAAGTCTTAATGGTGCGTTCCATTTGTAGTTTAGAAGTTGTTGGTGAACCTGAGTTCCGATGTAAATGGAGCGCAGTATAACGTTTGTAAAAACTGAACCTTCCTCTCAAAGATGGGTTTGAATTTAAAAATTGTCCTCACAACCAACCACAGACATCGCACTGACTTCCAGTCATTTTCAATTAATGACTAACCCTGGCCTTAACATTAACCTAACCACAATTTAAATCTTTGCCCTAAACTTAGCGAGTTCCTCAGAAATTAGGTTCTGTATCATTAGGACCAGGATTTAGTTTCCATGAGGACTTCTGGTCCTGACAAGGCCAGTGTTTATGACAGAAAAGGTCCTAAAGATGTGAGAAGAAGAAAACACACGCACACATCAGAAGAAACAGTACAACACACAGACTTTAACAGATAATAGAAAATGAGGGGGAACCACAAATAAATAAGAAATTAAATATTAATAAAATACGGAGAAAGAATAAGGTTTGGGTCAGGATATTTGTAAATGGCTCACTCTGTTGTACCAAACTCCATAGAGAAAATCAGTGTTTTAAGCTCGCAGGGACACAGGAGCTGCTGGTCTACTGCTGCCTCGTGTGGTCACTTTGTGTCACTGAGGTCAATCCGAAGAAAGGATTTCAAACACCAAAGTCACAAAATAAAACATTTAAACTTAATGATGGAGGCAGCAGTTGATCAATAACTCCTGTGTGCTGTGATGTAAAATCAAAGATTTTCTCTATGGACTTTGGTGTGGGAGAGTGAACAGAATTACACACAAAGTGAGGGCTTTACAAAGTCAATCCCAGTAATCCCAGTGGTGAAGTTTATATCAGGTAAATGTTATTCTCGAGCATCGGTTGAAATATCTTTATTTTTCCACCAAGACTGGTGTGAAACAATGCAGGTGGTTCACCTGCACTAACAACCGGAACCAGTTTCAGGTTAGTTTCACCTGAGAGACACAGTCTCCTGTTGTGGGAGTGTCGGGGTGCGTTCGATTTCTAGTCGGAACTTGGAATTTTCAATGTCGAGTGAACTCAGATTGGGTTATGAAAATTAGATTTGTGTGTATGAAATTGTGTACGACTTGGTATTAAAATCTATTTATAAAAACCTTTTTTTTTTGGTCCACCCTTAAATTTATTAAGCTATTGTCACCAACACATTTATGGCTGTTTAACCTATTTGATGACTTAATACAAAATATTATGTCTGACAAACACTTTGATTTTATAGAAGCACAGGACAGTTTTTCTCCATATACACTGTGAGACAATTAATGTTTATTTTTGCAATGAATAGTTGAAGATATTGACTTTATTCTTATGACATGTACAGTATGTGTGTGCGGACAGTGGTTCAGGTTGGGGCAAGCGTGGCCCAGGGCTTTACCATTTCAAAAACATACTGTACTGTACCAAACTGAACTGTGCCATGATGGAAACAAGGCATTAAACACAAACAAGTGGATCTTCAAGGACAAAAAGTTGGAAACCTCTATTTATACGATGAAAATGTGGATTAGTGCGGCTTTTTTAACTGAAACATCATCGCATTTAAACCGTGGACGTTGACTTAAAATCCTTAATTATTAGCTGATCTCTCCTTTGTTTAAGGTCTTGGACCAGTGGGTCCAGTTTGGAGGCAGGGTTCAAGAACTTCCCTCCCACATCAAATTCTTACAGAGTTAACATGACCCCAGAATGAGCAGCAGGCAGGTCTTGGCCCACTTTCACAAAAGATGCAGCAGCAGCACACATTTCCCAAAGAGCACAAACCCCGGCTAATGTTTCCTCACCACAATGGAAGCTTTTAGGAGTGAGGCCTCCCTCACGCCACCATCCCACTCTCCACTTTCCTTCTTTTGGATTTTTTTGCGGGGCAGGTCGGGGGCCCGAGTCGACGCTCAGTCACACAATAGTCGGGGGGGAAACGTGAGAGACGCCGATTGTTTCCATGTTCTCAGTTGACCCTTTCACTCGGCGGCTCAGGGAGAAGCTGTTTGAGCTGAGGAGCGGGACGTGTTGTCACAGTGACCCACTTCCTTCAGTCAACATGACACTAATCAAGCATTAGCTGTGGGGAAAAAAAGTGATTACAGTGGCTTCAGATCACACATGATAGTTCAGGGCTGCATCGATTAATCATCACACATTTTAAAAAAGAGCTTAATCCTTTTGAGTGTTTTTATTTAGTAATTATTTTCAGATTTCTTTGCTCCACATAACAAAGAAATCGTTAAAACTGATTTCTGGACAAAACGAGATGTTTACGAACATCATCATCACCATTTCAATGGAGCAAACGACTAAGTGATTGATTGAGAAAATAAACAACAGGTTGCAATTTAACCTAAAAAAATAGATAGTGATAGCGCTCCTATAACCGTATTAATTTAAATTAAAACTGCTAGTGCAGTACGTGTTCAGTGTGGTTTTTCTTTTTTGTGGAATTTTGTGTGTGAAGGCAAAGATTTTTAAAGCTCCGGTTGTTTCAGGGGCACAGTGACCCATCAGTCCTCCTCCTCCTCCTCCTCCTCTTCCTCCTCCTCCTCATAGAGTTGACCATCTGGCTTATTAAATCAAGTAAATGAGCAAGAAGGTTCTTGGTCACAGAGATCACTACGAACCCGAGCATCACTGTAATGGAGCTAATAATAGATCCACACTGATGAGGCCGTGTCCGCCTGAAGGAGTCGTGATAAATGCAGCCAGAAAGTCCTTGACGCAGCTCTGAGTCCAGAGTGCACATGACCTCAGAGTGGGTGTGGACGTTTCCTGGTCCTTCACAGTGACATGATCATAAAAATAAGGTACCTGCTAGTTTGACAACAAACAAAGTCGACAGACTATGTTGGAGCCGATGGGTGTTTTAATTTCAAGTTCATGGTTATCAGCTAATATAAAAGTCCATTCACCTCAAAGCTTCTAAATTGATTCCAAAAATGTATTTAAAAAAAATAAAATAAATAAAAAAGAGCATGGCTTCAGTTTTGATTGGCTTCTCCGGCCGCGTCTTCTTTGATTGTCTACGCTGGACTGAAGGACAAATATTCAGCAGCTGGTTAAACAAATAGACTGAATTCAAACAGGTCGTTCCAGTTCAAAAAGTGAAGCTGTTCACATTTTCCATCCACTCATTTACTCTTCTGTCCCCTCTGATCTATATTTATGTTCATTTGTATAACAATAACGCTAATATCTATGTACAGGTTAACTTATATATATGAATCCATATATGTGTTAATTGGTGTCATAACACTGTTATTTTATTTACTTATGCTACCTATCTATACTATAACTGACATATACTAACTATAATATGATATAAACATAGAATATAATTAATAAAAATAACATCTGCTATAATATAACATATTTATACCTAATGTTGGGTCTTTTTTTTTCAGTGTTGTGTTGCTATTCCCTTCATTTTCTTTCCTCTTTGTGTGTAATTCTCTTGGTGCTGTATTACTGCTGGACTTTTAATTTCCCGAGGGATTAATAAAGTTCTGAATTTGAACGTGACTGGTCAAAATGTCTTCACACCAGAAAAACCAGGAATGTGACCAAACCCAACTCTGACAGCTTCTCAAAGCCAAATCGAGTTACCAATCATAGTCATCGTGCACATTTCTAACCCTGCGTGCATCTCAGTTTGGCCTGGAATGGAAAGATCCCCGTGACACATGTAAAGGTCAAACGTTTGATCCCACAGTCACCGCGTCTATTTCACAAACAGCCAACACCTCCGCGCTTTTGAAGGCACACGCCACCGGAAGGAGAAATCAATGTGCATTGATGTCTGCGCTGGTGAGGTGAGGGTTATGACAACACATGCCAGTGTGGAGCATCGTAAGCTGCTTTCAGACTCACACTGAACCACAGAGGGAGACAGACAGGCAGGCAGACAGACAGACAGACAGACAGACAGACAGACAGACAGACAGACAGACAGACAGACAGACAGACAGACAGGGCTTTCAGAATCTCACTGAAGTCATGGTCAAGTTTCTTTGAACCAACTCTTGTCTGATATCAACAACACACATGCTGGTGACACTAAATCACCATAACTGGGACGTGACTTTATTTCGGTGCGAAAGACGTCCTGACTCCATTTATTCACTGACAAACTGCCCGAGCAGACATTAAATCCACACCTGCTCAAGCCTATAGTATCATAAGAAGATCCATTCACTGTTAGACGAGAGGAAACTGGAGTTTGTGAACCACCCATTCTCCCACACCAAAGTCCTTGGAGAAGCTCACAGGTGGTCTGGTCGCCCACTGCTGCCTCGTGTGGTCAGTTTGAGCCACTGACATAAATCCGAACTAAAGATTTCAAACACTTATGACACAAAATAGCAGCTTTTATCTTACTGAATTTTGAAAACAATGACATTTAATAATAATTTTCTCCTCCTGTATGAAGATGATGTCAGTAGAGACCGACCGATATGGATTTATTCATTTTTTTTCCCCCCTCCATCCAATTATTTGTAGCCGTTTCATGACCGCCACATAATAAAACGTTTAACGTTAACAAGACTAATTACCTGTCTCTCAAATCTACATTTTATGTTTGCACGGCAATCATGTACAGTGTTTTCAATAGTGTATAAAATACAGGGATGCACAACATTGGTATCGGCAGATAAAACTCATTATCACCAAACACTAAGATCCCTCCTGTATGGTTGATGCCTAAAACAGTAGACTGAATAAGCTGCTGCCTCTTTTACACAATGAAGAGATTTTATATCTACATCTGTTGTGAGATTAGTATGTCAGCTACATCTGGAGAGTCAAAGTAACAGTGAAAACTATGTTTTTGGTGTCATTATTGGCAGTAGTTTTTTTACCAATTACTTTTCAAAATCTTGCCACAATATTTTACCCAAATGTTGACTCCTTTGGTGACTACAGAGCCCAGGAATGAAGCTCACACTTTACTCTTTTCCAACTTCAAAAAAACGTAACGCAATTTAGAATGAAACATCTTTGGAGACATCCAGCGTCAACTGTCTCTTTTCAGTCGCATCGTACATTTGTCATTTAAAAACCACACATTAAAGACACACTTGGCTAGAATTATTTTGAGCATCCCGATAGATGTTAGTGTGTGCGTGCATCACGAGTTGTATACCTTGTATATTTGATATCAGATGGGGCCAATTCCTGCCTAAACACTCAAACTTCCAGACTATTTCCAAAATGGGAAAACTGTTTAATTTGCAGGAATTTCATAACTGTATTCCCGATTAAATAAATCAAAGAAAAGTTAACTTTATATAAAGTTTTAGTGCCTTAACAGTTTAGCAAGTTTCTGAAAACAAAAACATGAAATTTGTAATTGACCAATGTCTATTTAAAACTGACAAATAACCAAATTAATCAGTCAACAAATCTAAGCCTGTGTCATCAGAATCAAACCCAAGAGTCCAGAGTGTCGCCATAAAAAGGGATGTTTATTTGTTTGAATGTACAGACGAGCTCTAACGATAACGATGCAGCTGCAGGGTGTTGCGTCTCTTCCAGGCGGCGCGGCGGGAGCCTCCGATGGTCCCGTGGAACTTGTGGCCCTTGCCCAGGCCGCGGCTCTTCTTTCCTGCAGACGTCAGGCCGCGCATCTCTCTGTGCTTGTGCACAGCCTTTGTGATCCACTGCGTGTCGGGGTTGCGTCTGATGGCCTTGTGGAAGGGGTCGATCAGAATCACCTCAAAGAACTTGTAGGTGGAGTCTTCGCCCACCCAGTAGGAGTTGAGGACTCGCAGGGCTCCGCAGTGACGACCAGCGCGCTCCTACAAAATAAAAGCATCAGGGATGAGTCTCGCTCAGATCAATGTTAAAATCAAACCAGTGCAATACGTTGAAATAGACAAGGCATTTCTGGGTTGCCATTGCTTTTACTTAAACAATCCCATAATGCAGCACTCTTCACAAGTACACCATTTTGGCATGAAGCCACACTGGAGAGATATGCCATTTAATCATTGCAGTTTGAATGTTTTTTTTATAATTAGTTCACATTTTTTCCACATCACCATTTTCACTATTTTTTTTGCCTCATACTAAACAAAGAAATCATTAAAACTGAAATTTTGAACAAAACATTTAATGGACCAAACAATCGAGAAAACAATGGACAGATTAAACAATTAAAATACGTAACATTTGAGGAATGTCATCCAAAGATAGAAGTCAATCGAGCTTCTGTTTAATCTTCACTGTGCAAGATTGTACCACATGATGCATCATCACCACGACACCAAAACATACAACTATATTCTAAACGCACAGATAAGAAAACGACTTGGAACTGTTTTAAATATTTGACTTGTGCATTCATGCTTTTATTGCTCCTTTTGTGTCGTCTTTGCACAGCTGATGTATAAATCAATCGCATACATTGAACAGAAACATGTAAGCCTTGGTAGTTGAGTCCTAGATGACATTTAAAAAAAGAAAAAAAAAATGTCTATAACTTTTTTATTAATAGTTTAAACATCATTACATGTAGAATACTTAACATCCAACTCAGGATTAAATGTGCAACTGACAAATGCTTTCTATTCTGAAACAAGGTCAACACAGCAATTAATGCATAACAATTACTTTGACCCTTTTATCTCCATTTGTTTTTTAAAAATTTAATTATTCTCACATATAATTTGACAATCTTTTTCCTTTTAAGCCCAAACTCAAAAGCTAATTATAATCTACAAAGAATGACTGACTCGTGTTTACTGTGCGTCATCAGCAACAATCAAAACATACTCCTGCTTTTTTAAAGAACTGATGTGCTTCTTTATCTCAACACTATCCTTGTAAATAAGTTTTATGACATTATTGCTGTATAATTTAATTGACCGCTCAGGTTTTACTCAAGACAAGAGCGGGTGTATAAAGTCCTGACGGTTAACATAAGAGCCAGGGACAAGCAGTGAAAACACAAGAGACAGATCAGATTTTAGCCATTTAAGGCTGACACATTAGTGTACAATATAATCTGTTTGCCGTTTTATTTCCATCTGGAAACAAGTGTAAACTACTCAGTGCACCAAAGTCCATAGAGAAAATCTGCACTTTAATCTCACTGGGACAAAGGAGCTGCTGCTGCCTCGTGTGGTAGGTTTGTGTAACTAAAAGAGTCACAATATAATGTGTATAAACTAATGGAGGCAGCAGTGGCTCAACAGCTTCTGTGTGCTATTATGTAAAATTGCCTATTTTGTCCAGGGAGCGAGTTTATTAACACCAGTTTGTCAAAAAGGTGTTGGACAAGAAACATTTGTAGGAAATCATGAATTTAAACAGATGTAGATGAGTGTGTTCTGGTAAGTGGGCAAAATCCATTTCCCTGTGTCCTCACTGGCAACCAGGTTGGATTTTATTAATGGTCTCATAAGACTTAACTAGACCATCTTTATTCTTGCTTTTAGTGTCTGAAACTACACCAATATCACAGCCTTCTACTCATACAGATATCACTACATTGTAGCGTTCAACATCTTTAAGAACATAGCCGTTAACCAGACGTGAACCAATGCGTGAGGCACCTAGCTATGTAGCCAGCCGTTTCAAACAATGCTCAACTGCGTGGAACACAATTGCGGTGGCAGACGTCTCTTCACAGCATGTGACCAGGGTTTACAGATCGTATCAGGTTTCACTTTTTCCAGATATCTGATGCAGTGATTTAAGTGAGACAGACAATTCTTGCTCGCAAAATATCTGCAACTCAACTGTGAACCTCAGAGTTCTCAGCAAACCTAATCTTCTCCATGTGCCACATTCATTACTCTGCAAAAACCCAACTGTCAGCTTCAAATGTTAACAGGAATTAACATTCGACCTTCATCGGTAACCTGTTATACCAAATTAATTGATACACTGGGCAATATAGCATATACTGAAACCTTCAACATTCAATGCCCCACCTCAGAAACCCACTTCAGGTGTAGAACACTGAACATCCACATTCATCTGTGGTTTAAATATTACTCATTGCTTGCGTAGTGTGATGTGTGACAGAGCTCGTACCTCAGCAGTGGACTGCAAGCTGCGGGCGAACTTGATCTGGTTGACACCGTGGTGCACGGGTTTGCCGTAGGTCGCTCCCTTGGGCACAGGACGTTTACGCCCTCCGCGGCGCACACGGATACGGTAGATCACGTAACCTGTTGGAGCAAAACAAAAACCCGATGAGCAGGGCCTGGAGAGGGCGATGACAGACGTCACACTTGTGACTGGGCTCCGCACTCACCCTGCTTGGCCTTGTAACCCAGTCTACGGGCCTTGTCGGGTCTGGTGGGTCTAGGAGTACGGTGGAGGCTGGACAGCTGACGGTACTGCCAGCAGCGGACGCGAAGCAGGAAGCGCATCACGTCCGACTGCTTCTTCCGCCATAACTCCTGCATATACCTATACGCTCCCATGTTGACTTATCTGGGGAAGAGAATCCGATGAGTTAGACATAAGCTCAGCTCTTTGAAAATTAAGAAAATGATCAATACAGCACAAGCATGTGTTTCCAAGTGGTGAAGTGAGAATGGCAACAGTCACAAGATATAAAGGCTATAACACCAAGGTAAATTTAAACCAAAATCAGGTCTTTTCAGTCAGATTTCAATGTTAATTGTTAAAAGTCACCCGATGCCAGTGTCTAGCCAAAATTAACTTCTGATAATGGGGTTCCCATAGCACCTCAGTCTCTTTCTGCAGATACACTCTGCGGGTGCGTCATCTAACTCAATTGAACTGTCACATCATATCAAAGAACTGTCAAAGAGGATGAGACTCCAATGTAAATTAATAGTTGTATTAAAAACAAGGTCAGTTTTAATGTACCTTCCAGCAATTTTGTATTTAGAAATCATGGTTATAATCTAAGAAAAAACATAAAAACTCAAATTTCATGACTGTCAAAACCAATCTGGATAAATTCTGAATACACAGAAATACAGGTCTTTCAAGCAATGTGAACAAGGTCCAAGTCATTCCATCATTAAAATAGACTCAACTTCATTTAGACACAAAGCATCACTTAATTCAGATTAAATATCAATGTGATCACACCAATTAAGAGTCAATTTCAAGCTCGACTCTGGTCATAATTTTACATAACAGGATCAGATCTCAGTACAAGAGGAAGAGGACAGCCATTTTACTATGCCGTTAAAGGCAGCCATGTTCACACTTTTAATCAATAAAATGCTGTGTAAACTACAAAATACACCGGAAAGTAAACACTATATGCATACACACCACACATGTGTACAACAGACAAGAGCAGAGCTAACATGCTAATGCTACTTGGATAGCAACTGCTCACTTTACTGTTATGCTGACAGAATTTTATACGAATAAACTGCGCTTTCCGTTTACCAAGGTAGTAAAACGCGAAAAATGTTTAGTTTATTTTTGAGAGACGTCAACACAACACGTCAGCTCACCACCGCGGCCGGCGATGGCAACGGCTAGCGGGGCAACTGCAGCTCAAAGCCGTTAAATCAGGGCTATTATCTGTGTTTTTCAGAGCACACTTCAGTAAAATTGCCACACATAATGGATGTTAAATGTGTCAATGATCAATAGCCAAGTTTAAACAGACCGATGAAGACGGAAAATGGACGATCTTAATGGATTTCGATTCGTGCAAAAGTATAGAAATACTCGCTTACATGATGGCGTACCAGCCGGAAAGAGAGAGCGTCAGTTCCCAGCATGCCTTATGGAAAACGGCAATGACGTACTTCCGCTGTGGTGCTCATGGGAAATGTGGTCATAGATCCTAGAACTGCGCTAAAACACCTTGCACAACAACAATCATGGGGCTGGAAACAATTAATCGATTACTCAATCAATCGTAAACTATTTTTTCATAATCGATCAATCGGTTTCAGTGTTTTTAAATAGTTAAAACACATTTTCAGATTTTACAGCTCATTAAATGTGTATATTTTTTGTTTCTTAGCTTCATATTACAAAGAAATCATTGAAACTGAACCATTTTAGTTTGTGGACAAAACAAGACATTTGAGAACATCAACATTTCCAGGTTTGAGAAACACTGATCAACATTTTTCCAAATGTGCTGATATTTCATGAACCAAATGATTACTTGATTACTCGAGAAAATAATTGACAGATTAATCAATTATGAAAATAATTGTTGCAATAGAGTTGCGGCTCTTCAAAAACAATATTTTATTCCAACCAGCAAATTCACATACATTTTAAAATTCCACACGAAATTCACTATGCTAATCTTACTGATATTCATGTTATTGACAAAAATCAAAGTCACTTTTGTCCAAAATCTCAAACTTTTTTCTGGTTTCATGTATTATATTGGGACAGTGGGGTACGAGAGCATAATCCAGCAAAGGCTGTTTTTATTTATTTATTTATTTTTGATACAACAAATCCTGAAATATAAGACACACACAAGAATGATCAGCAGTGAAAGACAGGGTTGAGACTGGGTTACTGTGGAGAGGCAGAAACTGTGATACATATTTTGATTCTATGAATAATTACAAAAAAAGAAACTTTATGATTGTGAAAATGTAAATACATACAGTATATATATATATGAGTCACTGTCAAACAACCAACGCTGTCATTAACTCAATTAATGGTGCTGGGGTTTATTCACTGGCCACTTTATTAGGTACACCTTGCTCACACCATGTCACCGTCAGAAATGTCAGTTTGATTTTTTAAACACTGGATGTTGAGGTTTAAAAGTCTCTCTGTTTAACCATTGTTGGACAGTATGGGTCATGCTCTATCCTCTTGCAGCTTATATCAGACATAGATAGGCAGGATGGCAGCTATTTTGATAATCCATTATTCAGTTTAAATGTTTTTTCAATTTTTGCAGCATCTTAAATATGAATATTTCCTGGTTTATTTGCTCCATATGACAAAGAAATCATTAATGAGATGTTTGGTCAATCGATTACAGCTTTGTTTTTAGGCATATAATTTGAAGCACAAAATACACCAGTCTTAACCTACGCGGTTGAGAAAATTCAGCCAAGGCAAAAAGAACTTTTGTAGAAATGTAATGCCAACTCCAAACGGTGGGAGGCAGTAATGCGCAAAGCAGAAACAACAAGAGCTAAAGTGACGTGACAAGTGTTGTGCTAGCAGGGCAGAATGGATGCTGTACCCGTGATGCTACTTTCGCAATAAAACCGTTATTCTTCTAATTCGACTACGGCATTTTACCTGAATGTACCGCGGAGAGAGAGTGTTCACACCCGGACTGTTAACGGTGCGTTTCCGCGTGACGCTACGGCTAAGCGGTTAGGTCAGCTAAGCTAGGCTAAACAACAACAATATGCTGCTGTCATAGCCACAGCTAAAGCTAAAGCTACAGCTACAGTTGTTTCTGTCAGCGTAGTAATAGAATCGTGTCAAAACACAGGAGTGAGTGATGTGACGTCGAATGCTCGTGCACCCGCAGGCTCGTCATGGGAAAAGGCTGCAAGGTCGTGGTTTGTGGACAAGCAGCAGTTGGGAAAACAGCCATTTTGGAGCAGCTGCTCTATGGAAATCACAGTGTGGGTAAGAAAAGAGCACAGTGATGCTCATGTGTGTGAAAACATCCATTCATGTGGCTCAAAATGAGAGATTACCCATTGATTTAAATAGTGAGTAGATTGACTGATTAAAGAAAAACATAATAAATCAAAGTATGGTCATTATGCTTTATTATATATTGAATATTTTAAGTACATCTATCTATCATCAGTTGGCAATTCAGTATAAACGTATTGCCTTATATTGAACACACTATAGAGAAAAAGCAAAAGAAAACAAGGTCCTTGTGCAGATTAAGCTAATAGTAGAGAAACAAATAAAAACTTTAAATGAAATAATAAAAGCGATTGTCATTATGTTATTCAAATGTTTTTGTCAGTAAATCGTAATTTACTGTGAATTCTGCACTCATCCATGCTTTTATTGAAATTGACCTTTCCACAAAACTCAACAGGTACAATCTCAACAAGAAAGTAGGCACACAAGTATAAAACTGCATAAAGTCAAGGCCTTGGAAAAAAAAGGTTTTCTGTTTTTGAAAAAGTCTGGAATTTTGGGGAAAAGGGCAACCATCTTAAGAAAACATAATCTAAACCAAGGGTCTCCAATGAGCAGCTCGCAAAGGTTTCTATAATCGAGCGTAAACCTGCTTTCCTGCCTCCTTCTAACACTAAATGATTATTTGCGAATTAAGTTGTCAATCAAGCAATTGCCATAACTAAAAAGTTGGGAAATTTCTGCAAATTTGGGGACCCACAAAAATAAACATTCTCCCACGACCCAGTTTGAGCAGCACAGGTCATATTTCCACACATATTTAAGTTGAAATACAGCTTTGCTGCCATACTTTACTGAAAGTGCGTTTCCTTTTCCAGGCTCTGAGTCCAGTGAGACGCAGGAAGACGTGTACGTGGCCTCGGTGGAAACCGACCGTGGTGTGAAGGAACAGCTGAGGCTCTACGACACCAAGGGCCTAAATGAAGGCCAAGACCTGCCCAAGCACTACTACTCGGTGGCCGACGGCTTCGTACTCGTCTACAGCGTCGACAGCCTGGAGTCTTTCAAGAAAGTAGATTTTCTGAAGAAGGAAATCGACAAATCCAGAGATAAAAAAGAGGTGAAAAAAATGACTTTAAAGAATCTTTCTCTAGTAGATATTTATGTCACAAAATGTACGCAAATTGCTTTTGTTGTCTCTGTTAAAGGATATTCAGTGGAAAATCGAATTTCTGATGTTTTCTGGTGTGTCCCCATGTCCTTCCCGTATCTAAACATCACTAAAGTGTCACAATAAACACTTCAGCCACTTCTGACAAAGAAGGGCTTCTCTGTTTACCTGAGCTCGAGCAAGCGCTTTTGAAAAGTCCAGTTTAGTTACGTAACTAGCACATTTGCCGTGCAACGAACCCTCCCCCGAACAGCTACTTCTGGTCATGGACGTGAACATTCAACCTGAAGAAGAAGAAGAAGCACCGCAGAGCAGTCAGTCAGCTGGTAGCTGGCCAATCACAAGAGACTCAGTGTTCTGGGGGGCGGGGCATTAGCTCAGAAACAGAGTGCCTGTTCAGAGGCTGGCAGAGAGTGGCAATAATCTGTCTTAATCTGAAGAGACTATGAGGTTTTTGACCATAAATATTATTTAATTTATCTAAGTAGACAACAGTAATCTGGATTTTTGGTTCAAAAAGACCATTCTATGTGACCTTTAAAAAACATTTCTTCTGAATTGTTCAGCTCCAACAGTTTGGTAAATAAACCTTGGTGGTAATCCTCCTAATCTTTGTGTGTGTGTGTGTGCCGTGTCATCAGGTGACAGTCGTGGTGTTGGGGAATAAGACGGACCTGCGGGAGCATCGGCAGGTTGACCAGGAGGTGGCGCAGCAGTGGGCTCGAGGAGAGAAGGTGAAGCTGTGGGAGGTGAGCGTCACAGAGCGCAACTCCCTGATCGAGCCGTTCACGCAGCTGACGAGCCGCCTCACTCAGCCGCAGAGCAAATCCTCCTTCCCTCTGCCGGGACGCAAAAGCAAGGGCACGCCGTCCAACGACATGTGAAGCTCTGCCCGTATTCATATGGGAACATCCAGCAGGAGAACATGGGTACACCCCCGTTTTTACACTTCAGACACGTTCATTCACTTACATGCAACATCAGAATCATGGAGGAAGCTTGAGAGAACAAGGCTGGAATCACAGTGTGTTTGTTCTGACACAAAGTGGGTCGGATAAATAGATGCTGACGAAAAACAGGCCTTTCATTAATTTACTCTATGACATGTTTAACAGTGTGATACACAACAGTGTGGTCGTATCAAGTACTGACCCAAAGAAGCTCACAGAGAACATGGCTGACAAAAAGCCCTCTTTCTACCGAGTGGTTCAGTTTAGGTCAGCTCAATTAATCTGTCAGTTTTCTCAATTAAATGATTAATTATTTGAAATGTAGAAAAATGTTGATTGGTGTTTCCCAGACCTCAGAATCATGATTTTCTTATACGTCCTGTTTTGTTCTCAGACCAAATGTTTACTCTTTATTTAACCAGGATAAAACTCATTGAGATTAAGAATCTCGTTTATAAGCGTGTCCATGACAGGCAGCAGCACAATTTACAAGTCATAGACATTAACAGCAAGTTTTAAGACCATAATAAGGCCATAATCTTTTGACCTGTAAGAAATAGACACTAAACAGAAAAAAAGTGCGAGTGCTCAACAAATGTAGGCTTAGTGACAATAAATATAGTCAATTAACTGATTAAAAATGGTTTAGTGGGTGATTAATTGATTAATCGTTGTAGCCCTCGTTTGATCAGACTTGCGTTTTCACTATGGGGTGTTCAGACTGGATACGTAAATGCTGTAGCTATCTGCAACAGGTATGTAAATAGCATGACGTCATACTAATGTGACACAGTTAACAAAGACCTACAATGAAGAGTTTATTACAAGAAGGAAACCTGAATGGAAAAACAACACTATTTGTCCCAACTGTTCATTGTACCCTGACAGAGGGGTGTCAAAAAACTGGGAGAGCATGAATCAGTTATCAACATTTGATGATGGAAACAACCCCAACTGAACCAAACTGGGCCACTTGGTGGAAATTGGGCAACAGACTTCCCTAATAATAAAATTCACCCTCATAGTCTATGATATCTGAAGAATACGTTTGTTGCTTTAACTCACAGTTAGAATGGAAACTGAACTTTGTGTGGCTTTGAAAACCTCTCACTCTTCCAAAACCGAATCCCATAGAGAAAACCAGTGATTCTACATCACAGCACATAGCAGTTGTTGGATTTACTGCTGCCTCTGCCCGTAAATTCAACATTGTTATTTTGTGATTTCTGTGAGAACAAATCCATTTTTCAGATTAACTACAGTGACACAAATGGACCACACGAGGCAGCAGAAGACCAGCAGCTTCTGTGCTTCCATGGGCTAAAAACACAGTTTTTCTCTATGGACTTTGGTACAGGACAGTGAAAATGTCAGAAAATGTGTTCAAAGTCATTCATTCATTCAGACTTTTATTCAGGTGATGCAAACTTACCACACGACCAGAAGCTTCTGTGATTCCAAGAGCTAAAATTGCAGATTTTCTCTATGGTCTTTGGTGCAGAAAAGTGAGGGGCTGTTAATACAAACTTCAGTTTCCACTTAAAGCATAAAGCAGGAGCAGATTTTATCAGCATCCATGTCTCAAACTGGTTTATCACAGGAGATTTGTACAGTACAGTCATCTCTGACCTCATATAACCACACATCGGAAACTTGAACTAATGCTAATGTTTTTGTTTTAGTTGAGATTTTTATTTACAGGTTTTTTTTGTTTTTTTTTCTTTTTTATAAAACCAAACCTCGGTGTCAACAACAAACCAAAACCACGTCTTAAGCTTTTCTCTCACCCTCAAATTAAAGCTCTTTCATTCCAGCGAGCAGTCAAATCCTTCATTAGTGGGGAAAAACATCCATTTTTTTTTGTTTTCAAAAAAGCACTTTAGCACCAAAGACTTGACATGTTCCAAATGCAGATGTTTTGGTTTGACACGTTTGCACTAGGGGTAAAAATCAGTGTACTGAGTCGACTGTTTTTTCATATTTGTTTCTTCTTTGCTCATCATCCCATATGCACTTTTCACTGAGGCTATGAATGGATCTCTACACACAGATGAAATGAACGAGAGAAGAACCAAAACTGACCCAGATTTTTGTCTCCATCCTGCACCAAAGTCCATAGAGAAAATCAGAGATTTTTCACTTGGAGAAACCCCGGGCTGCTGATCTGCTGCTGTTCCACTGTTGCCTCGTGTGGCCAGTTTGTGTCACCAAGGTGAATGTGAACGAAGGATTTCAAACACTGAAGTGACAAAATAACACATATGAACGTAGTTATGAAGGAAGCAGTGGATCAACAACTCCTGTGTCCCTGTGATGTAAAATCACTGATTTCCTCTATGGACTTTGGTGTGGGAGAACAGCAAAGGTTTACAAAGTGAAATCTCATCTTCAAATTGGAAAAAGTTTAATAAAAAAGTATAGAACGAAAATGTTCTTACGATGTAGATTCAAGTAATTTTCATGACGTGAACCATTTATTAAGAAGCTTTTCCCCCAGTGTCCCCACTGGTGGCTACATTTTTCGTTACAATCAACCCAGCAAATAATGTGCCAACAAACCACCGTACGACCTGTTCCAGTGTGAATGTGAGGGGACAACAAGTGTGGTGACACCTGGGACGTCAGTTAAAACAAAATGAAGCGGAATTTTAAACTTTGCAGTTATTTAAAAGGTTATTTCTCTCATCGGTCTCATGTTCAGAGTTTAGGCCAGGACATTATTATTATTAGATTATTCATCTCAAGGGATATTACCTGGATAAATAAAAGGTAAAAAGGAGAGACTTAAAAAAAGACTTTATTGATCCCAAACCTGGGAAATATTTAAAATAACATTTACTCATCTGTAGAGACTCATTCATATCATATGATTTTGGGCTGCAACTAACGATTATTTTCACAGTCGATTAATCTGTTGATTATTTTCTCGATTAATCACTTTGTTGTTTTGGTCCAGAAAGTCATATTTTGTCCACAAACCAAAATTATTCCGTTGTAATTTCAGCCATCAGAGGCTGTGAATTAGGAAATAGATGGCATTACAAAAGATTACATTGATTATTGCAAAGATTACAATAATTTAAAGCGATCATTGAACGGAAACTCGACATATTACATTTTAGCAAAACAACAAGCGCCTTCTTCATTGCATTTTGACCTCGTCCCGTCTGTGTCACATATTACATATTTATCGCAATAACGACGATCACAATGCTTTACCTTGTCATGATTTCATAATGTCTGCCAGACATTAGCTGCACTTCCTGTGTGTCCAGCCTATAGAATCCAGTAGGGCTGCTAGTTGTGTGTGTGTGTGTGTGTGTGTGTTTGTGCCTTTTTAAAACAGTAGGAATCGATGTTGAGAATAAATATTTATTTTTTAACTAATTTATTTTTGTCACTTTAATGAGCCACATTCCTTGAATGATGTAATGGATGAGCAACGCTGTCTTCCGAGTCTTACATGTTTATTAATAATAATAACAACAACAATAATGATAATGTGATGTGCTGCTGCTGATAGAGCAGAGATTGTAGTGAGACAAAGTTATTGTGCTAACACTAAATGGTTCTGTGCTCTGAATAAAATACAGTCTCTTCATATTAAACCATCTCAAGAGTTTTATTTTGGCGGGGCAAAATAGTTTGAAATGAGTTTGGTCGTGTTGTTTACATGTTTACAGGGTGAAAATTTAACAGCTGTTCATCAGTACACAACACAAACCACAACCGACGGTCCCTGTTCAGACAGCAGGGGGCAGCAGGGGGAGTAAGTTTACAGTGGCAGGGTTCGCAATCGGAATCATGCTGCGACATGTTTCATCTAGCGTTTAAGTATTAAAGGGTTAGTTCAGGTTGTGTTTGTATGAGGTGCTGTTGATGTTTAACCTGCTCACTCCCTGCACCAAAGTCCATAGAGAAAAAGGCCAATTTTACATCACAGCACACAGGAGCTGTTGATCCACTGCTGCCTCCATCAGTAAGTTCAAATGTGAGTTCTGCATTTTAAATCCTTTGTTCAGATTTACTACAGTGGCACAAACTGACCACACGAGGCAGCAAAAGACCTGCAGCTCCTGTGTCTCCATAGACTAAAACGATGGTTTTCTCTATGGACTTTGGTGTGGGAGAGTGAAAGTGTCTTGTGTTAAGTGTCTAAATCTGCTTTTAATCGTGTTCCCAGTGGCAGCCATGGAATCAGTGACAATGTGCCTGCCAGGTTCTGAATGCAGGGGGCGCTCACAGTCAGTACCTCATACAGACAGACTTAAAAAAAAAAACAAAAAAAGAAAAAACCCTGAACTTTGACCTTAATATTGATCCTTCAAGCACAAGCTTCAAAACAGCAACATAAGAGAAAATACATTATTGTCAAGTGTGATTATAGTTGGGCTAAAGATAACTGGAAAAAACAAACAGAGAGACGGGACATAAGACTTCAATTCTGAGATTTAAAAAACAAACAAACAAACAAACAAACAAAAAAAAACACCCCCACCCCGAGTTCACACCTCCACTTCTGTCTGCACCTCATCCCACCAGGGGTCGCTGTTGTGATTATGTGGCGTAACGTTTGGTCCACTGTTTGGCTATCCTGTCATGTTCAGGTCTGTTTGTTGTGTACTGTGTGGCGATGCTTCCTACCAGAGGGTCCGCTGTAAACAAACAAACAAACCACACACAGTCAATACATTTTTTCATCCATTTAGAACACGCGTGTCAAACTCGTGGCTCCGGAGCCACACGCGGCCCGCAACGCAACCGTATTCGGCCCATGAGATAATATGTCCTGACTGCTCGCCTGAAAAAGAAATGACGTAGAAGCACTCGGAGAGCGCAGACCTCCACCAAAGCAATCATAAAGTGTTTTCTGTCATAAACACTGACCTTGTCAGGACCAGTAGTCCTCATGGAGACCAAAACCTGGTCCTAATGAGGCAGAACCTCATTTCTGAGGAACTGGTTACGTTCCAGGGTAGGATTTGAATTGTGGTTATGGCTAAAGTTAGAGATAAGGCTTAGTTTAGGCTGTCCAAATGAATGGAACTGTGTATGTTTGTGCGTAACTGGTGTTCCTTATGTTGTGGGGACCTAAATCTGTTTCCACACTCACATTATGGGGACTTGTCTTCCTTATGGGGACAAAAATCAAGTCCACATAACGTAAATTACTACATTTTTAGGTGAAGACACGTTTTAAAGTCGGTTATGGTTAAGGTTAGAGTGCCTCCAGGAAATGTATGGAGGTCAATACAATGTCCTCTGTAGTCATGGAAACCAGAGTGTGTGTGTGTGTGTGTTTTCTCACCAGGGTTGCAGTCGGTCAGCAGGGAGCAGATGGACAGCAGAACCTTGGAGATGGTGAGGGCAGGACTCCAGTTGTCCTTCAGGATGTCCAGACAGATCACGCCCTGACTGTTGATGTTACAGTGGTAGATCCTCGTGCGGAACGTCACCTGGACACACACACACACACACACACGTCCATCAGCTACACATGTCTTACAAACTGGTCTTCACTAAAGACATTTGGAAAATAAACCAACGTTATCAGTCGGACATTTTCTGGAGGAGCGTTGTGAAATGTTTACTCGAGAGCCGACAGACGATGTACCAGAAAACGCCTTCAGCCTCATAGGCATTCAGTCCTTCACTCCTAGTCCATTAGAGAAGCAGTACAGAATAAAAAAAAAATTAAGCCGAAATACAGAGTAATATCATGAAACATTTAAAAAGTCCTCATTTACTCTTTTAATTTTGTGTGAATGTTTGAAAACGTGAGGGGAAAGTAAATTCCTACACTTTCTGAATGAACTTTGGTTGTGACAACTCCTTCACAGGTTGGGAGCTGCTGATTTCTTGAGGTTGTGTGCCCCCTAGTGGCACATATGAACATGACCAGCTGCCTGATGACATACATACTCTATGTACATATCCAAAATTTATCAACATCAATGTCAGCGTGTGCAGTGTGAAGAACTGCGATAAATTAGATTGCTCCTTGTGCTAGTTTTGTCCGGACAAGAGCAAACCACAACAGCAGATACTAGTTTGTTATTTGTTTTTCTCGTTTTCATTATCCGCTGTTACTATTAACTGAATCTGTTGCTGTTCAAATGCAAATAAATATCCAAAATAAAAGAGTGAAAAAGGTTTAGGAGGAAGCTACAATCATCACTCAACACCTCCAGACATAAATGACCCATTAATAAAATAAAGTCACCAAAATATACTATCTTAGCAAATATCAGATGAATACATTTATCCATAACTCTTATTTTGTTGTATATATAAACAAAACTTATAGTTATATAGTTATAATGAGTTATTTCTGTATGTTTTTTTAATAATGGATTCATTTTGCATCATGAATACCTTTATATCGACAACTATTTATTGTTCCATATCAAAACAAAACACTTTTATTTTGAAATTATGTGAAATATCACCAAAAATAATATTATTTTCCCCTTACTGACCAAACTAAACCCCCCAGGTCATTTCAGTTTGTGGCTAATGCTTTAAGCTCATATATGCCGTCTCCTTCTACAAACAAATGTAGATTAAAACATTATATAATTCACCAATTTAGTCATTATTTATCAGTAATCATTAAATTTCAACATCTGTAACTGAATAAACATCGTATTAGACGTCATTTAGTGATGATGCTTATTGCACTCCATTGTATTATAAAAAAAATTGAATTTGTGTAAGATTTTTATGCATTTCCTGATATTTTCCAGGCAGTAAGTGACATATGGAACAATAGAACGTATAAAAAGCATGTTGGGATTTATTAAATGATTATTATTTTATTGAATTTTCCCACTGGAGACAACAAATGTATGCATTTATTGTGCTGTTCACTGTGTTACGATTTGAGGGCATATTTGTGTTAAACATTTTCACTAGACACATTTAAAATGTGAAAGGTTTTTTATGATATTGTGTATTTAAAAAATATCAGAAATCCGTTTTTTTAGCTAAGAATAAAAGCCTTGCCAATTGTATTAAGGTTTTTCAAAATAAGGGTAATCAAGTAAAATTGAAGAGAGCTGTTTGATTTTTACTACTCATTACTTTCCCATAAGTTTATTTTTGTTTGTTTTAATTTTGTTTTTTTTCATGTGAGTGTACAGTATATAGTATTGATATTATTACATATTATTTTTTGTTATATAACATGTCTGTGTTTAGTATCACGTTTTATTGATAGTTATTTAATAGTTTTATTAATCTTTAAGTCAAAAATGTCCACTTTTTTTGTTACCATATTCAATATTTATTTAAAATGTGATCAGTCAGTTCAGACTGTTTGATACCTGACAGCTGATTTGTCCTGTTTTATGGCTTTAAAGGAAACAATAAAAAAAATCATGAGAAGGTCGTTTGTCCAGGAAATAAGTAGTAGAGTACTAGTTAGATAAGTCATGTTTGACCTTGGGCGGTTTGAAGGGGTAATCTGGTGTGAAGGCGATGTCCAGGAAAAACACTCCTCCCTCGTAGACGGAGCCTGGAGGACCTAAGATGGTCGACCTCCACTCGTAGATGTTGTCTCCTTTGGGGCCGGCGCTGTGGACACAAACACACGGGAGACATTTACGCCGCGTTAACAAGTAAATAATCAATCAACTTACAGATTATTAATCCACCACTGAATGAATCACCAGCTACTTTGATAAGCGATTGATCGGTTTGAACTCATGTGAACCAGGACCAGGGCCGGCCCCAAGGCATCTGTGAACTCAGCAGCTGCTTGGGCCCCCCTGGTCACCGGGGCCCCCTTTTAGTGTGTGCAGAAAAAAAAAAAAACATTTTTAAGAAATAAAGAAATCTAGATATCTTTATATATATATATATATATATATTTAAATATCTACAGTTATTTTAGTTTCTATTTTGAAGTTGTCCATTAAGGTTTGACATTTGTTTTACATCTTTAAAATCAAAGTCATTAAACTGGTTTACTTTCTTAATTCCAGTTCAGTATCACTACACTTAGTGTTTCACTTGGAATATAACAGTGCAAATTAGTACAAGGCCACTTTTGTGATTTTACTGCCCTCTAATCAATTAAAATCCATTTCAGCTTTAAAAAAAAAAAAACTGATACAGTGAAGTGATATTAAATTGTTTTTGACACACCGGGTATTGATTTGTTTTATTGATAGTGATATTTCATTTTTAACTGATCCACTTTGTGGATTAGAATAAAAAGAACAAAAGAAAAATCACTACAGCTATTATGAGTGTATCACTATAAATGATTTCAAAAATATCGTTTTGTGACAAAAATATTGTTAACGTATCGCATCGTGACTGTTGTGATATCTTACTGTGACTCAAATATCGGGAGAACATTGTATCATGACTTTAATATTATATTGTGACTTAAATATCATGATAATATCATATCGTGACTTTGTGATAATATATTGTGATAATATCGCATTGTGACTATCGTGATATCTTATCGTGACTTCAAGATCATACTGCGACTTAAATATCGTAATATCATATTGTGACTTGAATATTGTTATAACGTCCAATCATGACTTCAATAGTGTAATAATATTGTGTCTTAAATATCGTATCGTGATTTAAATATCGTGATAGTATTGTATTGTGGTGTCTCTGGTGAGTCCCACCCCTGTAAGGGCCCCATAAAGGCTTGGGCCGGCCCTGGTCAGGGCTGTTTTCAGATGCATCAAATCAATAATGTTTCTCTGTCCACAAGGGCCAAACAGAGGCTGAATATTAATATTAATTACAAAAAAAAAAACATAAAAGAAAACCGTTAAATGTTATGTACTACAGCTTTAATTTCTGATTTCCTCCTTCACCTTGAAACAGCTGTTTGCCGACTCTGATGAAGTCGCCGTGGAAACTGACAGAAACTTTGATTCACCTCTTCATTAAAACACTTTGACGTACGCCGCACTTTCCATCATCCGTCGTTCGCACAACGAGCGTCGTAACAGGTCAAAGGACAACGCGACACAGTGTGAACACGAGGGCTGACCCGAGGCCAAGAGCGTACTGGAACACACACACACACACACACACAGAGCAATACACCCACATACCACAGGTCCCTCATAGGAATGCACTGCGTTAACAGTGAGTTAACAGGATTCCTGCAGGGAGACGCTGACCCTGGAGGACGATTTACAGTCACAAGAGCAGCAACAAACAACATGACATGACAGATATGGTTTCATCAAACACACCGAGGGTTTTTACCCGAACGACAACAAAGAGAGAGAGAGAGAGACAGAGACACACACACGCAGGCTGGTTTCCATGACTTCAGAGGACACTGCATTGACTTACATTCATTTCCTGGAGACTTACTCTAACCTTAACCATAATTACTAGGGTCCTAACCCTGACCATTTAGTCATTTAAGTTAAGGAAGACAAGTCCCCGTAATGTGAGTGTGTAAAGAGATTTAGGTCCCCACAACATAAGGAAAGCCAGACACACACACACACACACACACACACAAAGGCCACTCTTTGTGAGTCAGTAACATGTCATGTTATCACTGCGGTCATTCACTTACATTTCAATAGAAGAAAGAAATCATTTTTTAAGTATCGGCTCGGCTCGCTTGGAACAGAACAGGTACTTAAAAAAAAAAAAAAACAAAAAAAAAAAAAGCACACAAGCTACTAGATACTATAAAAGAGTAGAGTCAAACCGTGCCAAGCTGAGCTGTTCTGGAACTGTATAGTGGAAAAGCCCACCAGTGAGTCTTAGCCAAGTTTACCAGCCTCCCTCACTCTTACTCAAAACATGAGCTTATGTAATAAAACCCACATATTAACAGTGTGAATGTGACTCGCTCTCTCTCACTCCCCCACACCAAAGTCCATAGAGAAAATCAGTGATTTAATACATGACAGCACACGGGCGTTTTTTAATCCACTGCTGCCTCCATCAGTAAGTTCAACTGTGTTATTATGTCACTTCAGGGTTGAAAAATTCTTTATTCAGAATTTTCCAAGTGACACAAACTGATGTTCTCTGGACTTTGGTGCAGGAGTCTGACGGTGAAATAAAAAATGTTCTCCAACTCCAATCCAATCCAGCTTTATTTATAAACCACTTTAAAAAAAAACACAGGTGACCAAAGTGCTGTACATAGACATGAGGACAATTACAAAAGCAAAGCAATTAAAGATTAAAGAATTAAAGTAAAACTAAAAATAAATATCAGTCGGCCTGACTGACGTGCAAAGACAATACATTCCAACATCTGGCTGTAGATGTTTTGTCTAAATCATCTTTACTTTATTTTATTAAAAAATGTGTTTTTATACTGCACTTTGTATACTTTAAGTAGATTATGTATGCTGTATGTTTTAACTGGTTGTATCTAGGGCTGCATCTAACAATTATTTTCATGACTGATTCATTTATCGAATACTTTCTCAATTATTCCGGCACTGTTTGGCCCATAAAATGTCTGAGAAAGCTGTTTCTCAAACGTGGGAGTGATGACGTTCTCAAATGCCTCGTTTTGTCCACAAACCAAAATGATTCTGTTTTAATGATTTCTTTTGGTCAAACGGAGCAGCGACACCCGAAAATATTCACATTTAAGAAGCTGAAACACACACAGGCCGATTAATCAATTGTCAAAATAGTTAATGGTTAACTTAGTAATAGATTAATAATCAAATAATCGTTGCATCTCAATTAGTTTATTCCTGGTTAAATAAATTACAGCTTTCAAGACCAGCTGGTTTGTCACTCCCACATAGAACCACACCTCATAAAACCTGAATTATCACTTTAACGCGTGTAGAGGAATTTACCACACAGATATTACTTTGTATTGATTTCTTGGCAAAAGTGTGATTTGACATGATTTAGTGTAAAAGCCTGACTAATGACGATGACACAGATGAAAATAATCGGTTTCTCTGTGCACATTATCTTCATTATCCCTCATCTGAAAATAAATCAATTTTCTACATCTCAACACCCGTTTGGCACACGGAGCTTTCACACGCACACGCGCACACACACACGCTCGCACACGCACACACTTTCATTTTCAATCATCACTACCTGCTAACTCCACTGTAATGACAGTGAGAATCGCTGTAATAAGCCTGACTGAGACAACATAATGACTCCACTTTACTCGAGTGCCGAGAGAAAGAACAACCAACCCCCCCTTCACACGCACGCACACACATGCACGTCCACAACACAATAATGAACCTGAAAAGCACGAGAACTGAACAGTCGAGCGTTTCACACAAAAACTCCTCCACCTCTGAAAACAAGGACCGCGACACGCTGAACCCTGACAATGAACCCGTGTCCAAAGAGGGGGAAACAAATAAGTGTCAGTACTGAATCTCTAATTATCCGTACATAAAATACACCGCAACATGTTAGCGATATTCACATCTGTTTATTTAAAAGTGGTAACTTTGCAAGTCTGGTTGCTTTTTCCACCTTTTTACTCCAGATAGGAACTACATCGTTTTTACGACACCACTGTAAACATCCATCCGCCGTCTGCCTTTTTATCTTCACTATAGTAAAAATCCACTGCTGACGCTAAAGTGAGTGCGTTAGGGATGGGTCAGTATATCGATTTGACGATACTGTATATCGTCGTCCTTCCACATGCAATACATTTATTAATACGCTGCCGCATATATCGATATTTTCATTAATAAATTAAGAAGCTGCCATAATGTCAGGGAAAGCTATGTTTAAAGATGCCCCAAATAGAGAAATCCTGCATTTCTAACTTTTCATGGACGCTTTGTTTTCCTCCCCTAAGACAGATATCGTGATGTTTCGCCGTACGATTGTCTTCCAATACATTGATTATCACAGAATCGTCGTATCGTGACGTTATTGGTATCGCGCTTTGTGCGACTTCCTCCTTCTCACCTTGCGAGGCTGGTTTTCCGCTAACAGACAGTAGGGGGCAGTGGAGACAGACGGCAATGAAGCAGAGGCTGTTAACTTAGGGTAAAAAAAAAGAAATCCTGCATAGTTCTGCTTTAAGCCTCAAAAAAAGCCCTTTAAAGTTGTGAGGACGAGAAAATGTCCTGACAAATACAAACACACACACACAGTAATGAAATGAAGATGAGGGAACTGATATGAGATTAAAAAAAAAAAAAGGAACTTCTACTTCTATTTACTGCCAAACAAACACCTCTAATAACAGAGAGGAACTTCTTCAAATTTGTGCAGCAGCAGCTTTCAGTTGTTTGTGAAGTAAGAGCAGAGAACAGAGCAGCCACTTCCTCTCCAGGGAGGAAGCTTTTTATAGATGCGAAGAAGCTGTTGAGAAAACCTCAGAAGTCTCAAACACACAGGCTGCTAACTCACTGCAGAGGTGTGTGTGTGTGTGTGTGTGTGTGTGTGAGACCACGGCTCACATCAGCAGTGAAATTACCATCATCATCATCATCATCATCAACAACAACAACAACAGTGAGGGAAGCCGAGTCCACTCAGCTGACCAGGTCGTCAAATAAGACAAAAACATTACTAAGTGTTTCAGTGAAACTCATTTAGGAAAAGGAATCTGTCCAACCCTATTTAGAACTAATTACACAACTATACTGAGCCTGGAATGTCAGGAATCTGAGTGACACCCAGGGAGAACATCTTCACGGCAGATCTAAAAACACAGAACGCCCGGGACGTCGAAGCAGAGCCAAGAGCAGAGTCAAAGTCAGTGTTACAAGGTCAGCCACAAATACGGTTACTCCTCTTAAACACACTAATCATTCAAACAGATTAACAAACAGCCAAACACCAGTGATCCAGATGCTTCTAAAGGCATATTAATGCAGCGAAGCTGCACACGGGGGGTCACTGACCTGCAGTTTGGAGGTGGATCCAGTGTGATGTCGGCCAGTTCCTTCTGAATTCTGCAAAAGGCAAAATGAAAGAGCGGGAATCAATTTCTTTCAATGAAAGAAAACTCTTCATGAAACTCAAAATGTAAAACTATTAACTGAGGGAACAAGTCTGTCTTTGTCTGCAGCTGCTGGAGGATGTTGATACGCAGTCATCATCACGGGAATAGAAAAGGAGAATCAGCATCGGACATATGAGGCTCACTCTCAGTGAAAACGTGGCTGCCGGCTGGGACACCAGGAAATCAAATTTTAGCCACTTAATAATAAAAAGCTCGCCTGATAAAACCTACATCAGCTTGAGCCAATTGCATCTAAAGACTATGTTTTCAACCTTTTCTGAGCAGAAAATCAAGTTTGTAAAGAGCTCACGCTCCCTCACCAAACCTCATAGAGAAAAATCAGCGTTTTTACCGCTTAAGAGTCACAGGAGCCGCCGGTCTACTGCTGCCTCATTTGGTCAGTTTGTGTCGCTAATATGAATCCAAACTAAAGATTTCGCACACCGATTTCACAAAATAACACATGTGAACTTAACTGACGGAAGCAGCAGTGGATCAACAACTCCCATGTACTGTGAGGGAAAAATCGCTAATTTTCTCTATGGGCTTTGGTGTGGGAAGTAAGCGGTTTAGAGGGGGACACAAATGTCAGTCGGAAAACAGTCCAATGACAAGTTAAAGTAGCAAAAATAACTGGCATAGGTTATTTTTGTTTTTTTAATCGGCTAAAAATCCAATCTATCCCTTTAAGGGTGCGTTCACACCTAATCGTCCTCTTGGTTTGATGGACTGTTTAATTTTTTACATTCATAAAGTCAAATCTCACTCAGTGAAAAGGACAAATTTCTCGCAATTTCTACATCACGAAGCCTCGGCAGGTTAGTGGTCACTGGTGATGAGTAGCCCCACCCCCGAAGGACAGTAGGTGGCCAGTGAGGCTCTGACAGAACTGGGAGGAGAACCACTGATAATCAGAACAGAATCCAACCTGGGATGTGCTAGACACTGTCCATCAGCGGTTCTGCTCCTGGTTCGTCCCTTGGTTTCAGACCCAAACATGTGACATCAGGGGAATCAACGGTCCAGGATTTGGTTCAACCAAACATAACAACGAGTGTATGAATATGAAGCAGTGCAGGTGAGTGAAACTCGGCCGTGGTCCTGTGATCAGTCACCTCTTAGCGCTGGTGGAGAGCAGTTTGGACGCCTTGCTCATGCTGGCTTTGCTGTCTCGTTTCTTTGGGGGAGATGTTGCTTCCTGCTGCTGCTGCTGATGATGATGATGATGATGGTGAGTTGAGGATGAAGAGGATGAAGAGCTGGTGCTGGCACGGGAATCTTCATCCGACATACCGAGCCTAAGGGGGGCGGATCAGGGACACATTGTTTTAGAAAGCAAGGGCAAAGGTCACGTACAAAACAGGGCATTTCAGTAAAACAGCAGTTACTCACTCAAACAAAACACTGCTAAAACGACAAGTTAATTATCACGAATAACAGTCTGTTGGTGCCCGATTATGGACTAAATATTAGAGACACTTGCTTGACAAAAACCGCGTCATGTTATCTTAAATACATACTGTTATTACTAAACAAACAAAAGTTAAGCGTTTTCTTAAGGGACCCTGGCATTAAGTTCTCTTCAAATGTAAAAGCCTTTACGCTGCGACCACAAACCCCAGACTCCATACACATTTCTGTCATTTTAACTACCAGACCCGTGCTGGTTGTTGACCCGTGTCTGTCAGTGCGAATGTCCCCAAGTGTGACTGTCACCCGGGACATTTCGCGCTAATCGGCGAACATTTCTCTCCCTCTTAACGCTCACTTCTGACCTCGGCTCGTGTTTGTTCTCGGCCGAGTATTTTTAGCTCCGTCGGGCTGCGACAAAGGAAACGATCCGGTTAAAGAGTCCGGCTGATGGGGCCTAGCGCTGCCTGACACCGCGGAGTGGAGACGGGACCACACGACACGACACGAGGCGTCTGCTCCGGACCGAACCGAGTCGGTGAACAGGACGTACGTGGGCGATGTCGCAGTTGTAGCAGGGGACCCGCGACACTCCGAGAGAGGAACCAAACTTTGTGGCGAAGAAGTGCCGGAGCGAGCGGCGGCAGCGGTGTCCTCAGTACCGCGTCTAAACCCGGAGTAAACACGCAGAGACACCTCGCGCCCCCATTTAAAGGCTTAGCTCGCGTTTTAAAGCCATATCCGTCGACACGCAGCTGATGTGAGAGGATGGACCGAGTCGTCCACGCTCCTCTGACGGTGACACGGCTTCACCTGCAGTTTCCCGCTGAAACACACGCGACACATCGCATCTGATCAAACACAAGACGAGGCTCCGACACTAACGTATCCTAATAGTTACCTTTCTTTGTGTGTGTGTGTGTGTGTGTGTGTGTGTGTATTAGCCTCCGCCGCCTGGACCCACCGAAGCGCCTGCAATAGAGACGAACAGCACTTCCGCTCAATGTTGTAAAAATAACAGCACAGGCATGCAGCGATGGGAAACGTCCATTATCTGAATATGAGACTAACAGCGACACCTAATGGTGATACCACAGATCGCAACAAACAGAGAACAGGGAGGCGCGTGATATATATATATATATATATATATCACGCGCCTCCCTGTTTAATGTGAAAAATGCATGTATCACGTTTCATTTTCACCAGAGTCGAGGAGCAGCAGCTAGCTCTTTTCAAAGTTAACCAGATTGTACGATGAGTTTCCGGACGTGTCGTCCCAATAACATATCGACGTGTGACGTGACAACACGTTTGACATGGAAACACACGTGACGAGAAAACATGTTTGACGTGAAATCACGCATGACGTGAAAACTGTTTGATCTGATATCACGTATGACGCGAAAACACGCGCAGTGACAATACGTATGCTGTGACAACGTGTTCGACGTAACAACGAATTTGACGTGAAAACACGTGACGTGACAACGCGTACGACGCGAAAGCACGTATGACGTCAAAACGTGACAACAATGACGTAACAACGAATTTGACGTCAAAACACGTGACACGACAACGCGCTTGACGTACCGATGAATGTGACGTAATGACGCAGAAACATGTGATGTGATAATATGTTTAACACGATGACACATTTGAATGTGTAAAGAAAGACACAAGAACAAGCATTAATGATATCAATATAACATCTGCTCTCACTACATTTATTTATTTATTTATTTGGTGCTTTTATTTCGTTGGGTTTAACAGCCCACTTCCTGGACTATCCACACTATGAACAGGATCTTGATTACTTTCCTTCTGGACGCGTGTCTCTCCTCGCCGGAAGTGTTGGTCCAGCAGCAGACAGACGTCCTGACATTACGATCATCAGTCTGTCAGTGTGAAATAATAAACGTAATCCGTTAAAAACAAAAGCATTAACTTACCTGTGTCTCTATGGTGACAGATTAAAGGGTTAGTTCCGTTTATTTTGAAGTATACTTGTATGAAATACTGACACTAATGAGGCGTTCAATTTCCAAAATGTTACATGTTTGTTTATATTTTACAACATTTAAATGTAAATTCTATAATTTGTCACTAAACACTCTTGGGTTAGCTGACTGTTACTGACACAAATGTAACACTATACATTACACATATTATTAGAAGATTAAACAAGTAAACCAGTTTAATGACTTTTCAAAACTTAGAACGGATGTGCAAATGTGCACTAAAATGAGCAACGTAAGATAAACACTATTTAAATATCTAGATTTCTTTAATGTGTTAAAATCTTTGTTTTAGTCCGCTTACGCCTTGACGAAAAACATGAAAATATGGACAGCCCGTGGCCAACTAGTAAGAAATTTGGGCTTGTAGCTGGAGGTTTGTGGTTCAAATCCCAGGTCGGGCCAAGGTTTGTGTGTGTAATAATAAAGAAAGGTTAAATGCAGAGGTCAAATTCACTGTCACTCATTGGCGTGAATAAGACACTGTTGTCAAACACAGGCTGTTTGTGTTGTCTGATGTATTAAAGCTCTAATAATAACAACAACACGTTCATGTCTTACATCTCACTGCTGGTTCTTCTCCATCCTGTCTTCCTGCAGTGAGTGGAGGAAGAGGAGGAGGAGGAGGAGGAAAGGTGGGTGACGGCTGCCCCTCCCCCTCTTCCTCCTCCTCCTCCTCCTCTTCCTCCTCCTCCGGTGTGCCGACCATAATTAACTCTGCCACTGTTGCTCCACTTTGCAGAGCAGCGTCCTCAGCAGCTGAGAAGAGACGACCGTCGACGACTCACTGTTGAGTTTGTTCTCTTTTAATAACACACAGGTTATTACCTCCTTCGGTGTTTCTCCTTCTTCTTTTTTTTTGGCAGCAGTTTGCAGTTTTCTCCTCCAGGCTGTCAGATGAAATGAGAAGACAGAGGACAGGGACGTTTTTCAGTGTGTGTCCCCCCCTCCCCCAAGTCTCTTCTGTGTCACAAATCATTGTCTTCATGCTCAGTGAGTCATATCCATAATCTGTTTGCATAACAACTTCTGGGCACAAAGATGTTTGTGGTGATGGGATAATAAGTGGTGCAAACAAACATTGTTTGTGTAAGGAAATTGTGTCAATGTGCAAATTTATGTGCAGAAGATGCAAAAGTAGAAAATAATAATAAAAAAAGCCGTTATTGTCACTGTAAAAGACAATGATAACACATCACAATTAACATTATTCAATGCTGTTGTGAGCATTTAGCTAATGTTTTGACCAAGGGTTTATAAAACTATTGTTAATGTCACTAATAACTGTTTAAACTGCCGACATTTAAGAAAGTTTTACAGTTGCTTCCACCTCATTTATGTATAATAGTAATTATTACTTAACTATAATTAAGCATTTATTAACCATTATTACCCTTAATTGACAGCCCTTGTGACTCTTAATGTAAAGAGTTAAACTCTGCATCCCTTAAATAACTACAATTAAGCATTTATTACTTTTCCCTGTGATGCCTAATGTAAAGAGTTAAGTCATTCCACGATTGTTGAATGGAAGTCGTCACACTTCGGACATGCACAGAACAAATCAGGTTTTCTGTACAAATCAGGAAGTGACACCGATAATGTCACTTTAAAGAGGATATTCAGGGGATAAATCAAAATTCTGATGTTTTTGGTGTGTCCCCGTGTCCTTCCCGTATCTAAACATCACTAAAGTGTCACAACAAACACTTCAGCCACTTCTGAGAAAGAACGGCTTCTCTGTTTACCTGAGCTCAAGCAAGCGGTTTTGAAAAGTCGAGTTTCGTTACATAACTAGCACATTTGCCGTGCAACGAACCCTCCCCCAACAGCTACTCCTGGTCAGGGACGTGAACATTCAACCTGAAGAAGCAGAAGAAGCACCGCGGAGCAGTCAGTCAGCTGGTAGCTGGCCAATCACAAGAGACTCAGGGATCTCGGGGGCGGGCATTAGCTGTTCAGAGGCTGGCAGAGAGCAGCAATAATCTGGCTTAATCTGAAGAGACTATGAGGTTTTTGACCATAAATATGATTTAATTTATCTAAGTAGACAACAGTAATCTGGATTTTTGGTTCAAAAAGACCATTTCATGTGAGCTTATAATTCACTTCAAACACTTTTAATCCTATTTATGACTTGTAAATGAACAATGAATGTCTGGTGTTTTTATGTTCTAAATAGATTTTAGATCATTTCAGGGCCAGAAATGATTTGATTGTATTCTGCTGCAACAACAATAAAGGCTTTCTGATCCAATTTCTGATGTCTGTCTGAGCTGCTAACAATAGCTAAAACTGGCTGGCAATGGCTAACATTGACTAACACTGGCTAACATTGGTTTAAAATGGCTAACACCAGCTAACAATTGCTAATATTGTCTGGCAATAGCTAACAGTGACTAACACTGGCTAACATTGTTTAAAAATGGCTAACAATTGCTAACATTGGCTAGCAATGGCAAAAAAGAACTAAAAAAATGGCCATCAATGGCTAAAACAGGCTAACAACGGCTAACATTAGCTAACAATCACTAACATTGGCCAGCAATGGCTAAAAAAGACTAACAAGAGCTAAAAAATGGCCATCAATGGCTAAAATGGGCTAACAATCGCTAACATTTGCTAGCAATGGCTATGTTTCAGACTTCCCAAGCCGGAAAACATGGTCAACTTGCAGGTGTAAATGGAACACACTAAAGTGCATCACATAACACACACAGACACACTCAGTCACATTAACAGCCAGTGTTTAATTGAGTATTCAGTGAGTATTTATTGTTACAAGGCAGTAAATGTACAGCAAACTAATACTATCATCACACACTGTGATGGACTCACTCTGCCGCAACACAAAGAACAGCATGTCCACTAAAGGAAGACGCATCCTGATGCCATGCACTAACACTGACCATGGGCTGAAAACAATCAAAACAAAGAAAACAACAAACAAACAAACAAACTGTATGATCCTTTTTTACACAAATCCATCACATAAAGTGGGAACAGCACACAGTCTTGTATGTAAAGAAGGTACAATGTTATACACAATGCAGTAACAATAAAAACAACAGCATTGACGAGAAGAACGAGAACAGTATTAAAGCTTTTCATGACCATATCAACATTCAGTGTATTGGAAAATACAATCCCAATAGACTCTTTGTATAAAAAAGAAGCTTTTCAAGTCAGCGTGGAACAAATAACAGTTCTTTTTTTTTTCCAGGGGCAGAGGCAAAGGGGGGAGACGATGGGGATGTGGGGGGTGGGTGGGTGTGCTTCCATAGATGTGGGAGGAGGGGTCTGTGTGTGTGTGTGTGTGTGTGGGGTGGGGGGGCTGTGGAGGAGTCCGGCTGCTCTATGTGGCGTAGCGCTTGGTCCACTGTTTGGCTATCCTGTCGTGCTCGGCTCTGTTGGTCAGATACTGTGTGGCGATGCTTCCAACCAGAGGGTCAGCTGTGAACACAAGAGGAACCCACTCAGTGACACACACCAAATCCAACCGTCATTATTTTAACACGGTGAGACGTATGAAGAGACAACGCTCGGGATCTGTGGACAAAGTCACTGCAAAAAACAAATATTTAACTAGTGAAACACAGCCAGGCTTTTATTTTGAAGTTGTCACAAAAAAGTCAATTTATCGGTGATGTTAAACTAAAAGAGAATGCTGTATTTTTTTATAGTGTTTTTACTTTTTTAAATGTAAAAGGTGTAGATGATACATTTCAGCGAACCACCTTCTCTGCAGAACAATCTTTGGGACGCGTGACGGTGGTGGAGACGGGAAAATACAGATTTGAGCCGTGGACATTTTTTTTGTCCCAGGTGCTCGGTGTGGCATGACGACAGAGGAGGCAACGGAGGCAAAGGAGGCAAAGGAGGCAACGGAGGCAACGGAAGCAAAGGAGGCAACGGAGGCAACGGAAGCAAAGGAGGCAAAGGAGGCAAAGGAGGCAACGGAGGCAAAGGAGGCAACGGAGGCAAAGGAGGCAACGAAGGCAACAGAGGCAAAGGAGGCAAAGGAGGCAACGAAGGCAACAGAGGCAAAGGAGGCAAAGGAGGCAACGAAGGCAACAGAGGCAAAGGAGGCAAAGGAGGCAACGAAGGCAACAGAGGCAAAGGAGGCAAAGGAGGCAACGAAGGCAACAGAGGCAAAGGAGGCAAAGGAGGCAACGAAGGCAACAGAGGCAAAGGAGGCAAAGGAGGCAACGAAGGCAACAGAGGCAAAGGAGGCAAAGGAGGCAACGAAGGCAACAGAGGCAAAACGGAAGCAAAGGAGGCAAAGGAGGCAACGGAAGCAAAGGAGGCAACGGAGGCAAAGGAGGCAACGGAGGCAACGGAAGCAAAGGAGGAGTTTTTTTTGAGTTTTAGAAGTCACTTAACAACTGTCGTGATACATTAGCGATAACAGGAAGTCGTCAAACTTAGGTTATTTTGTTTTGAAAAATTAATTGTAATAATTTGTGCAGGGGAAACAGGAAATGACGTATGATAAAGCACCACTCTGAGGGTTTTACAAATCGATGTGGAATCTTCCAAATAAAAATCAATACGAGTCAGAAAATCCGTTTGTTTTTTTTTAACCCAGTCCAAGTGTGGGAAGCAGGAAGGACGGAAAATGGGATTGTTTGATTTTATTTTTTCGCAGCACATTTAAAAAGAAATTGCAGCATCATGTGAAGGTCGTGAGGAGCAAAAGAGGAAAAGCTTTTTCCAGCCACACACTGGAGAATCCCCTCTGCTCATGCATCACAGAGAAGCCATCTTCCATCAGAGCTGTTCGCTCGCTGTTCGCTCGCCTCATTCTCTACGACCCACATGTGAAGTCGCCTTCTTCTTTCCTCTGCTTTCTCCTGCTCCGTCACATTCTTCCCGCAGTTTTTAAACTTTCCAACAATCATATCAGTAATGATCAGCTTTTATCACCTTTCCATCAGGAGACGTTAGCGTTAGCGCTGGTAGCCGAGGCCCGGCGGACGCCCATTTAACTGGGAAATAAAAAACCAGATTGAATTATCCGTTCCTCCAGCTGTGGCCTCGGCTCGCTCGAGTAAACCGGCTCGTAATAGATTTAATTAGCTTTAAAAATGTTGACGTCTCAGTGAACGGTGTCAGCTGTTTACAGGACTGTGTTTATCCAGCCAGCCCCCGATAAATAAATATTGATCGGACTGTAAACGACGGCAGCAGCAGAAGAGCCCGCGAGAGACGTTTCCCACCAGGTCAGCCTGTCAAACTGGCACTTTCTTTTGTCTTAATCACAATAAACGGCTGACGTTCAATAGTTAATCAGCGTTTATGGCGCTTTTATTACGTGTTTGAAATTGTATTATTTTGCAAAAGCACAACATGGAGACAGGATTGTGCAACGTCAGCTAACTGTGCTTTCTATACACACATTTAATAATAAGACTGAATGGACCTGTACCTGTCTGGGTTTGGTGGCAGGAAACATGATTTCTTCTTACATCACTGACAGTTTTTAATCAATTAATGTTTACTAACTATTTTATATCCTTATTTAACTATTTAACACCTCTCGCGACATCTTTCATGATTTTTGAGTGCTAATCGTGGCTTTAAAAGCAATACATTTTTTTCTTAGCCAATATTAACCACTTTAGTTCAGTAGTTAATCACAACTTATTAGATTTGTATTCATTCATCATGTTTCAAAATCTATTATTTTTGCAAAAACAACTCTTTTTAACGATGTATAGCAACTGCTAGCAGAGAAACTTCCTAAACTCACTTGGTAATTCAGTTTTTTTGTTACTTGCACAATTATGAGTCAAAAGATTAGAAGATTTTAAATTAAGAACGCAAAGTTTTCTGTTAATCCGGCCTCGTTTCATCCACACAAAACCCCCCCGAAAAGACTCTAAATGTCACACCAAAACAGGAGTAGACAACGTTGTGCATGTGTTATAAAGCATGCGTACTGTCTGGCAACCTTTATTTTATTTAAAAAACAAAGCTTCATTTGTATACGCATACATTACAGCGTATATACTGTATGTACAGTCACAGAAACGAAGAAAGTCAGGGCGACGAAAGAAAGAAAACAAAAGTAATCCTAAAGCGAAAAGACCAAACAAACTCCAAACACAAGAAGGCAACGACAGCAACAACAAAGAAATGCAACAGCGAATGTTTTCCTAAACTAGTGAATTTGCCGTGAACACAAAAAAACAAGGGTGGCGTTTTGAAAAACGCCAATACCATAAAAACTTTAGTGGATTCAAGGCAACAAGCCTGACTGACCTCTGAGGAAACTGCTGCTGCTGCTGCTGCTGCTGCTACACAGAGCAAAGCAACACACTTGTGTATGAAATCCACCCAGTCTAACTGTGAAGAGACGTGACAGGAAGTGTGTCCACACGTGTGTGTGTGTGTGTGTGTTTTCTCACCAGGGTTGCAGTCGGTCAGCAGGGAGCAGATGGACAGCAGAACCTTGGAGATGGTGAGGGCAGGACTCCAGTTGTCCTTCAGGATGTCCAGACAGATCACGCCCTGACTGTTGATGTTACAGTGGTAGATCCTCGTGCGGAACGTCACCTGCGACGGCACAGTGATGGGGGGGGGGGGGACAGAAACGTTTTTTGTCAGTACAGTCCTGCTAACTCGACAGCCCGACGTTCGGGACAGGAACCAACGGGAACAGTGCGGGAGCAGGTGCAGTTGTGCTGCGTTCCAGTTACGTCGGAACTCGGACGTAATGATGAGAAGTCGGTAACACAAACGTATCACGTTTTTGGACACAACTAAAAATTAAAATCTACCAAAAACTATTGGAAAATTGCGATATTTTGTGCTGATGTTACAAATAAGCAGTAAACTTTTGATGGATTAGCAAATGATTTTTCAGTCCAAGTCCTCACTCTCACTACAGCTGTTACATGTATGATTTTTGCAAATAGTTGGAATACGGTGACAATATTGTATCATGACTTAAATGTTGTGATAATATCCTATCGCGGTGACTCTTTTATTTTTTTTCACATGTTCAGCCATTGTTTCAAGAGGAGAAAAACACACACCACTTTTTTTAAAATTAAATTCATACGTCAGGACCAGAAAGTTCTGGATCAACCAGCTAATTTCAGTGTGAAAGAGCTTTGAGTCAAAGCCACTTCACACTTTCCTGCTGAACCTGACACTTTCTGTGGATCCACCTCAGTCAGCAGAGTCCAACATCATTAAGAGATGACCTTTGACCTCCGTGTTTCTTCAAGACTGATGATGCCGACCAGGACTGATGGACCAGATGTGTTTGTTCTCCATCTCCCTCCCTCCTCCTTCTATCTTCTTTCATTAACTCTCCGTTCCTCCCTTCACATCTTCCTACGTGTGAGAAACAAACGATGTCGGCGTGCGAGTCGAGGCTGCGTGGAGGACAGATGAAGCGTGGAGGACAGATGAAGCGTGATGGACAGATGACAGCACCAAACCAGGAAAGTCATGATCGGATCCACTGTTGATATGAACACTGATCTCATTAGGGCTGCAGCTATCGAATATTTTGGTAATCGAGTATTCTATCGAATATTCCATCAATTCATCGAGTAATCGGATAAAACATACTTTTATCCTATTCCTCCTGTTACTTTCGCTTTGGTGCGTTTGCTCATTTTCGCTGTATTCGCTGTTTTCGGTGCCGGCGTCTGCCATTCCGTACCGCTAAACTGTCCACACACGTTACTCAAAGCTCGCTTCCGTCTTCTTCCACTTCGTAGGGGATGCATAGCCTGTGATGTAAGCACGTTGTATCACACTTAAAGAATCCGTGCGAAACGTGAGCTTTAAATTTAATTAAACGAGGCTTCGAGGCAGAGGAACTTCCTCGATCATTTTTTGTAATCGAGTTACTCGAGGAATCGTTGCAGCCCTAGATCTCAGTGACGATCAGCATTAACCAGCCCTCTCGACCAGAATGACATATTTTTGTCATGTACTGTCTCGTGGCTGGTGGAGGTTTGGGTTTGTTTAGTTCCTGTTTTCTTTTGGTTAACTTCCTCTTGCTCCCAGTTGGTGTTTCCTTACCTGTGTTTTCCTGGAGGCTGGCTGGGAGCGTAATCACCGCAGCTGTCTTCACCTGCTTCATCAGGTTCTCCCTACTACCCGGACTTCCTGTTCCTCCTCGTCAGCATGTCATGTATTCCTCGTATGGTAACTCCACGTCATGCAGCTCAGCTAAACAGCTACAGCACTCGTTTTTGCAGTTTTCTCTTGTTTCCCATTTTTGCTGTATTATTGACTCTTCCTTTCCTTTTTGTAGAGTCCTTAGTTTAATTCATGGACTGGTTACCTTTTGTTTCTCGCGAGTCGTTATAATTTTATTCCGATCAGGCTTTAATTATTATTACCTGTGTCCACGTAAACATAGCTAGTGACATAAAACTCCCTTGACGTGTGGACGGAAGCTTCTACTTCTCACTTGATTTACTTGATTTTAAACGTCAGCAAACATTTTCCCATTGAGTTAATGGTCTCCATCACTGGTTTCAGCTCTTCTTCAGCAGAACATGATGACATATTAGTAAATGATGTGGCCATTCAGAGGAAAATGTGACGTGAGGAAGAAGACAAAGTTCAAACGAGCGCAGATGGAGCAGAGGCGCTCTGCTTCACATTGGATGAACACGTGAATGTCCTCGAACCTTTAACGTGAGCGAGTGAGTGTCGGCCTGAACATGAATGAGTGAGTGAGTGAGTGAGTGAGTGAGTGAGTGAGTGAGTGAGTGAGGGAGTGAGGGAGTGCAGGGGCAGCTGCAGCTGTCAGACCGGTGACCGTGAGCCACTGAGCTGCTGGATGACACGGCTCACAGCCGGCCTGGAAAAACAAGGCAGCGGGAGTTTAGAGCAGCTCTGTTCTCCCTTCAGCTGACGCTTCCAGGAAACATGCAGCTTCAGCCAGTCAGGAAGGAGCGAGGCAAGAAAAAAAAAAAAAAGGCCATGGGATTCTTTGATGATGATGTTCCACACCAGACTGCCAACGAAACACACAAGGCTGCGACTAAAACTCCATTAAACTCAGTGTGTGGTGAATATTCCACGTTTTTCACACATAGGAAGCTTTGAGGAATCCACTCAAAGATGAGAAGAAACACCACGTCACTTGTTACACCCCAGTCCTCGCTGCTCTTCACTGGCTCTGTTTTGACCCAAATCCAGAGGAGACGCCTCGACTGCTCCTCGGTCTGCTGAGGGGTTGAGGCTCGCACAATCAGTGGCGTCTTTTAAATCACTTCTTAAAACCCATTATAGACTGGCATTCTTGTGACTTTGTCTTTTATTTATTTATTTATTGCTCTAATGTCTACCTGACCTTTATATTGACAGTCTAACACCCATTAAACCTTATTTTTTAATTGGACTTTTTTGCCGATATCCAATATACCAATATATTTACACGTTTTTTTCCCCAAATACACCTGCCGAGGTTATTTAGTCTCTTCAGTAGCGGAATAAATGAGATATAGTTCACACTGTCACTTAATTATCTTCAGTATGCATAATAAATAAACATAGAAATAATTAAATGTTTTAGTCAGTAGTCACATCGGGGGATTTGTTTGTTTGTCGATATCTGCTAATACATTTTAAAGTCAATGGCGGCCGATGAAACTGATTTGTTATTATTTACAGATATTTCTGTTTCACTTTCAGAAGAGCGGAAACAGTGTGTGGAAGAATTTATGGTTCTACACCGTAGATGACAAAGTATTTTATGAGTCAATATTGGATTTTTCTCAAATAACAAAGATAAAATGCCTTTGCTTGCTCATGCTGATGTCACAGAGTAATTTCCAAATTAAATACATGTTAATTAGAGGGCTGTCCAAAGAACAAACAATTGGCAGAGTGGTAAAATATTGTCCTTTCTCCTTTTCAGAAAATGAAAAACTCCACTCATACAATGCTTTTCTAGTCCACGACCATTTAAAGTGCTGAACGCTACAGTTTTTGCCGTTCACTCGCACAATCATGGGTCCCTCATACCCATTCACACGCTGCTAGCACAGTATCCAGCACAGGGATCGAACCCCCGGCCTGGAAAAGGCCAAGGTCGGGGCAAAGCTCACCTTGGGCGGTTTGAAGGGGTAATCTGGTGTGAAGGCGATGTCCAGGAAAAACACTCCTCCCTCGTAGACGGAGCCTGGAGGACCTAAGATGGTCGACCTCCACTCGTAGATGTTGTCTCCTTTGGGGCCGGCGCTGCATTTGTGAAAATAAATAGAGGGAAGACATTGAATCAACACAGCAGTGTGTGTGTTTAGAGAGCAATAATGTTACTGTTACTGTGTAACTTAACTCCCTGCGTGCAGCCACAAGTACGTGGGTAAATAAACTGTGTGTGATTATCAGCCGCAAAAAGCTGCCATTTTGAAGTCAGCGTCCTCTTGGTTTGTCAACCATTTTCTTTTGCTCACTGCACCAAAGTCCATAGAGAAAATCTGCGTTTTTTTTTTACATCATGACACACAGGAGCTGTCAGTCCACCGCTGCCTACATCAGTCAGTTCAAATCTGTTATTTGTCGACTTTGGTGCTTGAAGTACTTTGTATTTACCTAAGTGACAGTAATTTAGGAAACAAGGCAGCAGTGGACAAACAACTCTGGTGTCAACACCAGCTAAAAACGATTATTTTCTGAATGAACTTTGGTTCGGGGATTGAATGGTTGACAAAAGTGATGTAAACATCAATTTCCAGCCAATTCAAATGGGAAAATAAAGAAACAAACAGAATCAAAATTCATTTTAGACTTAGACAGGGGAGGATTTTATTTGGTGAGCCTTTTCATGAGAAGATTACTAAATTACCAAATGACCAAACTATAAAGATAATTAATTCATTGATTTGAGTGTTTTTTTTTTTAATAATTAAAACAAGTTCTATTAAAATGTGAATATTGTCCAGTTTCTCTGATCCATACAACAAATAAATTATTTTGTTTGTAGTCAAAACAAGAACATCATGATTTTGAGGTTTGGAAAAAAGGAAATCAACATTTTCTGACATTGTGTGAACCAAACAACTAAATCGAGACAATAACCAACCAATTAATCCAACTAATCAGGCAACACTGTTGCTGTTGTGCAAAGGCGGAATGGAACCACAGAGGTTTTTTTTTTATTACATTTGATGGAAAGCTGGCAAACTGATGACGTAAAGACAAACAAGACATTTAAATATCATGTCACTGAAACATCAGTTGAGCTTCTGCATTTCTCTGCGCTGCAAAGCGGTTGGAAGCATCACATCTGAGGAGGAACGTGTGAACAATGAGGAAACCACGACCTTCCTTCAGAGCAACAAGTGAGATGTTTACAAGAATAAATGGCGGCAGCAGCCAAAGGCAACCTTTTATCACCACCTACTGAAGCTCGCAGTGACACAGAGTTTGGCACGATTGCTGGCTTGATATCACTTTCTCACGTCTGATACTGATATCACAACCGCGAGTATCTACTGAAACCAACATCAGTCTGACACAGTCATTTTAGACCTTTTAAACTACAAAAGCTGCAAAGAACATGACGTTAAGCTACATATCTCACTGACGTGGTCAAGCCCGCGCCGCGCCTACCAAGAAAAGCTGAAACGCAAGCCTGGCTTTAGGGCTTTAGCATTCCAAACTGAGCCGTACCATGATGGAGACACAGTCACTGTTGATTTTATAGCACAAATATGCAGACTTCCGGAAAACTCTCTCACACAACAGGTGCAAATTGGACACACATGATCCCCGAGTGCGTTACAGAAGACAGACGCGGCATGATTTGTGAACAAACGACAAACAACAGAGGTGCTGAGCGGCAGCAGAGCTTTTGTTTCGTTACTCTTCATCATCAGTGGCTCACTGTTGGACACACACACACACACACAAGCACAGCTGCAAGTGCAGAGGCTCTAATCCAATTCCATTTACTACTGGAATTAGGCCAGACACCCCTGTCGCTTTCATATATTACTTTTACTTTCATCATTTACAAACAGAGGAAGCCAGAGAGAGAGAGAGTGGAAAGAAAGGTGGCAGCATCAATGTGAAATGAGTGTGTGTGTGTGGAGCTGTTCATGTGAAACAGAGGCCCCGTTGTAAAGCACGGGGCCACAGCAGATCTATTTCTTGTCGCCGCGTGTTTGGACACAGGGAGGAATTATGGGCGCGCACGATGCTAACATGTTCCCCTGGACGGATAAAAATAGCTCAGAGAGCGATAGTGTGCCAGCTCTGACAGGCGGTAAATCCCTGAGCTGGCCGTGATGCAGTGGCCTGACGCGACTCGCAGAAGAAATCTGTGTTTATGTGTCAAACGGCCTTTGAGGCCCGTGGAGGAGCAGAGCGGTCAGAGTTGATCGACGCGCGACTCCGGGACTGAAACCACCAAGCAAATCTTGACCCACAGCTTTTAAACAACTACTAGGAGTGATAGTTTTTTAGCTTTTTGCTTTTTGCTTTAGGAGATACAGTATACGTGGATATAAAGCTGCACACAGGTTGTTTCTCCGGACTCATAAATAGTGAGACTTGTTTGACTTGTTTGGTTCCGTTACCCTTAGAAATGAGCAAAAACGTAAATATCGCATTAAAAACCTGGTAAGGGAAAAACCTAAATTTCAAACAATCTCTTAAACGCCGCTAAAACATTTTCAGGCTCTTATGAGGTGGTTTTTCAGACGTGCCAATTTAAACGTTAATTGGAAAAGTGGATAATGGGAAGACTTTTTTTTTCATTTTTACACGTCAACGGCCATGACTTAGGGGGTCACATGATCAGTTCACTTCAGACAAGAAGTCTTACGAGATTAGACTTAGAGATTTACAGCTCATTCACAAAACACCCTTCAATGGAAACACCTGCAAGTAGGAAATGTACTTTGTTGAAATTTTGGAAATATTGCTTTTATTTTGCAAAAAACTGCAACGGAAAATCTGTTTTGGATGATCTGAAAATTATTACCTTTAATTTCAGATAATACTTGCTTTATTTATTCAGCTTTTTAGTGTTAAATGTGTTGGAAACAAAGAAATTGACTGTAAATATGGTCAAATTCTGATAAAACCCTTAAAATGAAATAAGTTTTGGGTCAAAAATAGTATTCAACTGGGATTAACTTCTGTTTGGACTGTTAAACTTGATATCTTTAAATAAGAACTGCTTTCTCTCCAGGGCTGAGGAAATCTAGGAGAAAATTAGGAAAAGTGGAAAATGTACTTCTCTTCAAGGTGTCCCTCTTTTGACTGAATTTTATCCAAAGCTTTGTCCACATAATATTTATTAATTGGTTTTTCATTTTCTAAAAGTGGGGGGAAAACACGCCATGATTTCTGATTTATGAAACCAACATTGTTTCTCGACGTTGTGACATGAGTTTGGTTGAATGTGCTGAACATGAGGACGAAAGAGCAAATCCAGGCTGGTTCAGAAACCCCATGATTAGTCACATCCGACTGCGATGTCACAGCTTCAGATCGTCCTCTCGGCCTCTTAGAGCTGGTCAACCACCGACTGTTCTCTCCCACAGTTCCCACAGTTCCCACAGTTCACTCTGCAGCATCTGGAAATGTTCAGGCCTCTGTTCCTGCAACAAGGAACAACCCACTCCAGCAGTGGATAAAGGAGCTTCTGAGTTTTCACTGATATTTCTTCTGTGGTCTGTCAGAATGATGGAGGACACAGACCTCCGAGGGAGTCCTCAGGGTTTGTCTGTCTTGTTCATTCAAGGGAAGCTGCTTGTCTTCTTTATCAGATAGTGGGGATTCATCTTTAAAATCGAGGGTGCACCTCAAAATACCATCACTTACTACGGCTTTTAATTATGAAGCCTGGACGTGAATCATGGACCCGTCTTCTTCTCACTGTGTCAATTTCCACACTGTAAGCCGTTAATAATGAGCTTGAGGCAATCACAGTGTCCCGCTAAGGAAGACAAGGCTGTTGACTCCACAGCAACAAAAGTTGTCCCTAGATTTTCCTTTATTTAATTTAAATCTCTACTGAGGAAGTTTTTTTGGCAAGAAAATTTAAAAAGCTATTTCCTATAAAGGCAGAAAGAAGTAGAAGTCAAAGTCAGATGATCTAGGGCTAATTTTGACTTAAAATTATATTTTATTCATGTAAAACGCAAACAGCCTTTCGGAGAAAATATAAGACTGGGCTGGGACGCATAGATGGCTCTCAGTAGATTTCTTTGCAGTCCTAAATTTAATTTATAGAATTGGTTCATATACAGTATGTATCAAATAATTAAATACTGTACATAATAAATTTACCAAGCGTCTCTTGGAAAGGATTCATTTAAAAACCGCAAGGAAGAACCGCATTCTTCCTTGCCTCATGTGGCAGAAACAAGAGTGCGCCACCAACTGGATTGGAAAGTGTTGTGCGACATGGAGCATGCAAGTGTGCGCGGTCATGCACTCACAAAATAAAGAGGCGTCATTCGCGTTTGTTCGCAAAAAAGACACCACAGACACGTGACACCACACGTCAACGTTTACGTTTTCACCCAAACCATACGGGAAGCTACATTTTCTTTTTAAAGTTTTATTTAATCACCTCATTGTATAAATTGTTGTTTTTGGGTCAGCTTTACCTAGAGCACCATTTTGGTCCACCATGTTTTGAGTTTTGACGTTAACAGAAAGGAAGCGTGAGGTGAATGATATCCTGAGGATGCACGATATACAATCATATGCCGATGACATTTTTCTTTTCCCTGCAGAGGCCATTTAGTCGCTCCTTTTGTGAAATTAACATAATATTTTTAAGATATACATTTTCTTCATTGTAGAAAATAAAGAGTGAGGGCACCAGCATAGAAGTTATCAAGGTAGCATCTTATTCAGTCTACTGTTTTAGTCATTAGTCATATCGGGGATATCCAATAACGCATTTTAAAGTCAATATAGGCTGATATTATCGTACAAAATTCAGCTGTAACATGCAGCTTCACCGATAAATGTACGTTTAAGTAACAAAAAGAGGACTTTGTCTTATCTTCACCTGTGATTCAACAGGTTTTCATTTTAATTGTTTGCTTAAAGGTGATAAAACCAGAGGTTTGGGTGAAACAACACCAGTTCTTTAAACATCTTTCACCAAAAACTGCCATTGATTTCGCACAAATTCAAACCCCTGATAGAAACAGCTGTGGTTTGAACAGAGCAGCAGTGTCTTCAGTCCATGAGTGACATCTGCACTCGGAGTGGCAACATTAATCATTTTGCCCTACGGGCATATTGATAGTTGCCTTAGCTAATCAATTCAGCTAATGAGGCTGAGTGACAGAATAACTGTCAATCCCTGTCAAGTTTCAAAACCTGTGGGGGAGGGAAAGGTTTGAGTTCAGGGTTTGAGTTAAGTATTTCAAATGTTGCATTTCTGTCTCCTTCTGGATTTAATCATCCATCCATCCACAGTCTGCTCTGAAACCATAAAATATTTATTTTTTAAGTTCTGAAATAGGAATATTTTCTGGTTTCTTTGCTCCATATAACTCAGAAATCAATAAAACTGAACAATTTTGAGGTTTGGGAAACACCGATCTACATTTTTGGACATTTTATGGACCAAACAAGTACCCGATTCAAATAATAAACTTAAATAATGGCCAAAATTTTTAATAAATGATTGAAACAGTTTTTGTGTTATTTTCAATAATTAATGAAACACATTTTAACTACACTGTACCTTTAAAAAATGACTTTAAAAAATGACAAAGGGCTCATATTCACAAAAACTGAAATTGTAATAAGGGGTTTTACGTTGTAGTTTCTACAAATTCTTCCTACAGCTTTTTCCTCACTTTCGAGTGTCTTAAACACGCGTCAAACATTCTTTTATTCTTGTGAGCGTGAAACAAATCAAACAGGGCTCAGTAAGTTTGCTCACAGTGGGTTTGACTCTTCTGAATCCAGCCCACTAACACAGTGTTGTTATTGTACAAGCACCTCAGCTATGTGTCGACGCTCAAGGGCACTGCGCAAATGTCAGTGACTCACTGGGGAGTGAACAGAGACGCTCCAGCACACACAACCATTACAAACTCTACAGGTAAATAAAGACACATAGCGGTCGAGTGAGACACTGAGACATTGTCCATATAGGAATTGACAAAAGTTCTACATTTATACTGTGAGTGTGAAGTTTATTTTAATCCTATTCCTGTGTAAATCCTGTAAAACCAGGACCAGCTCTTCTCAGCCCAAAACCCAAACTCAGCCTCCATTATCTGCAGTGAAGAAGAGAAACCGGCTTCATTACCATCGACTTAGTCGTCGTGATGGATGGATAATCCTTCCTCCCATCCCAGATTACAAGCTAACTGGATTAAAAGCACTGTGCACTTCAAAGGTTTAAAAAAAAAACCAAAAGACCAAAAAAAAGCCCATCAACAGTCCGATACTAGCTGAACCAGATCTTTTGATCGTACGGAGGCGTCCATTTACATCAGAGGTCGGAACTGGGAGATCGGAGATCATTCCAGATCAGAACTCAGAAAAAAAGCACATGGACACCAACATATCTCGGACTAACCATTGTTAGCAACAGGGACGCACAATATTAGACTTTTGCCGATTTCCAGTATGGCGATATATTGCCAGTGCTTGAGCTAATAACCAATATGATATATACTGTATATAAACTATATCAAGTTCACAGCATGTTCCACATGTCATTTTTTTTGAGTGTGCTGGTTGGATTATACACTTGCTCAGCCGTCTTTGCTTAGGCTTACGGAGTGATGCATGCATTCATGTCATGTAGCGTTTAATTGGTTTATAGGTTAAGGCGCACTGAATGTAATGACACAGCGAATGCAACACGATGACGCACAACGTAACGACAACACAGCGACTCAAGGTAACGGCGCAAAATGCAGCGTTGCAACACGACGACGCGGTGACACAAAATAATGACACAGAGACGCAACGTCAGACGCAATGATGCATGTGGACACACACACATATCTCGGACTAACCATTGCTGGCAATAGGAACACACAATATTAGACTCTTTTGCCGATATATTGGTGTGCTTGGAGGACAACACATTATCCACATGTCATCTTTTATTAGAGTGGTGGTTCTCAGCCATCTTTGCTTAAGCTTATGAAGTGACGCATGCATTCGTTCCATGTAGCCTTTAATTCGTTTATAGGTTAAACAGCATTGAACATAATGACGCAGTATGACAACGCAGCGACGCAAGGTAATGATGCAAAACCTATTTTTCCGATGATGGCTTTTTCCTAATTGATTCATAATAGTTTAAACGAGAATCACGATGTATCAGAAAATAGATGGTTTCTCCCGCGTCCATGTCAGGTCTTTTAATTACAGGTAATCTCTAGGTCTTAGGGATAATCTTCTGTAAAAAAGAGGTAAAATTCAAAAATAAAAGTGCTTTTAAATCATTTTTTTGCTCTAGAGTGTTGACTTGTGCACACATTGCTCAACAGAAGGTCCAGTGTAGAGTAAGTCACACCTTTGAACCTTTGTATCAGCATTAAACTAACCACACTTCCCCATTGTCTTGAATGGGTTGCCTAGCAACACAGCATCCCTGCAGTGACTGTGAGCATGTGCGTGTGTGTGTGTATTTTTTGACTTATTTATTTTGCTGTGAGGGGCATTTCCATGGAAACAACAACAACCGTACAACGCAGACACAACAGCGCTGCTCAACTGTCCACAAAACTGTTCGGCTGACAGAATGAAACATAAAAAGCCAATAAACCACCGGACGGTCTCTCGCATTCATACTCGTTCATGGCTCATGTCCTCCAAATAAGTCCTTCGGGGACAAATCAACACACATTAAGCGATTAAATTAGCCGCCGAGATCATATGAAAGGAATCAAGGCACAGATTACTTCCTAAACATTAGTGACAGCTCATGGGCCGACGTCAGATCTAATCCCCTCTGTGCGTGCTCCCTCTGATGAGGCCCTTAAATAACGAGTGTGAGATTCTCATCAAAACAGAGCAGCTGGAGATGAATTAGGCTGTTCACGCTTTGTGCCTGATGAGCACTGACAGTGCAGTCATGGGAAAAGCTCATCACTCCCAACTCAGTTACCTCATGACTTATCTTTATGAAAGACAGTGACAGACCCAATGGTTTTTCTTTTTTGTTCCACCATCTGATTAATGCTAACATGGTAACGCGGAGCAACATGTGACTCCATAATAGGCCCAAATACCAAGGGAAGACACTCGTTATCCTTTAATTAGACAAGTGCAACTGCAAATGTGTCTTTCCCTTTAAATAAAAGGCTTCTTTTTAAACTCATATATAAAAGCGAGCAGCACATGAACGCTTATTGGTCTGACACAAAATAAACAGCCCATAAACCCTGTAAAAATGAATGGATGATACCAAGTCCAAGTGGAAAGGGAATTTGACTTGTAACCAAAATGTTGTCGGTTTGAGTCCCCATCAGGTCAAGGGTTGGGTACCTTTGAGCAAGGTATCCAATCCCCATTGCTCACTGTTAAGTGGACACTCTAAACCAGGGGTGTCAAACTCATTTTAGTTCAGGGGCCACACACGGTGTGATGTTAAATTAATAGCATAATAACCTTCGAACAACAAAAGCTCAAAATGTTTCCCTCTGTTTTACATTTAATGGTGTATCTTTTTTTTTACATAACACATTATGAGCAGATTAGATTCGAATCATAATTTGATTATAATGGGTGTTTCACAATTCATCCAGCGGGCCTGATTAACCCCTCAGACGGGCCAGTTCTGTGTTAGACTGCTCTAAACTGACCACAGACCAAATCTCTGCCAAATCGGTATGGCGACCCCTAGAGAGGAAGAAGCCCGACAGTACAAAAGCAAAACAAAACTGACTGTAAATAAATTAAAAATAAAAGCAGCAACAATATTTGACCTTAACTAATATTTTCTTTGAAAGAAAACGTCACTCACTCACGATCTTTACATGAGGGTTGTCAATCCCAGCTGATATAGGGCAAAAAGGGGGCCAATTAAAAAAATGAACTTCTGTATACCAACCTCACCTGGATTCTCTTGAATGTATTTATGTACCTAATGATAATGTCTATAAATTTCATTGTGAGGTGTATTGTGAGATAATTACATCTGATAAACCTTATCAGATGTAAATATTTGTATCTACTTCATGCATTACTTTGGTATCTTAACATTAGATTCTTCACATTAACATTAAGACGAGTCCTGCCATTGTTTTCGTACTATTTTTAACAACCTACTCTGATGTGTGTAGATTTTCTCAATGACTCGGCGCGTCTTCAGTGCTGCATATTACACCGTATCCACTGTGACAATTTAGGCAAATGATACAGTTGGCTGTGAGTCATCCCTCCTTCATGTCCACACTCGATCAAGCAATAAAAAAGGGGGGGTAAATGTGTTTATGATAACCTTTCCATCGCTGTAGCAGTTAATGGCTGCCATTATGGAGTAGAAATGGTAATTCATTAACTCTTCTCCAGCTGTGAGAACCTGCAGCCAATAAAACGGCACAGAGACGAGAAATTGAAATAAATAGAGGAACACAGGAAAAGGGAAACACAAGAGAAGAAGAAGATAGTTTGGTTTGCTGATGTCTACTTGTGTGAAAACATAAAATTAAACGCACAAGTACTGAAACACACTAAATCAACACAAAACTCCTGCTGAGTTCAATCAATTATGTGTTCATAAGCCTTTCCTTTAACACAATAATCTAATCTAATAAATGTGATCATGAAAGGGAGCAAATGTGGAGAATTAATTGGATTAGGGACTATTTTCTTGTTGGCTAATCTCTGGTTCTGAGGAGAAAGTGCTTCCATATGTCCATGTTCACAGTGACAGGAGCCGCTTATCCTAAGACTGAAAATAAAAAATATTATAACCACTTTTAGAATAATTTGTTGATTTTTCTAAATTTAGTTGACTACTGACACCATCTACGACCGGCCTATGACATCATAACTACTCACCAGCATCATATTATATACTGTCTTTTTGTATTAAGGAAATTAGAATATTGGATACTAAAACCTGGTAATAACTTTAGTGTTGCAAAGGGGCGGAAAATTCCCGGTAAATTTCCATGAGAGCTTTAATTCAGGAATCCCAAATTGGAAACTTTGCATGGGGATTATTGAGAATTAACTGGACATTTTGGATAAGTGACAGAAACTGTGTCATATACTGACTTTCATGACTGTACAGTACCATTTTGCTCTGGTAGCCCAAGGGAAGGGTGCCAAAGAATGGGATCGGTTGGGACTGGTTAGTTTGGTAATATTCCTAATGGAAACAGAAAAAAATCCGAACCAAATCGAACCATTCCACTCACGAGGAGTACTGGTTTTTATGCCAAAAAAAAAGGTCCTAAAGAGGTAACAAATTCAGGAGCACACACACAAACCAAGGTCACACAGACCTGCCAGCTCAGCTCACCACTGTGACTGAATATCCTGAGATACCCGTTAGACATTCGCCCGTTCACATCACATGCAGAGCTGATGGCAGGTCACTCTCACCGACGTTCACATGCTCTCCACGGGGGAATCGACGAAATGACTGAGGGAATTTGCTACGTTGCAATGAACGCAAGAATATACCCGGAGAGCAGCACTCGAGTGCAGCGCCGTGGCCTTCGCGCGAGGAAACGCGGCCCAACGAGAAACGACGCGAGGCGACGTTTAAAGGGGGAAAACCTAACCGGGCTGACCCAACCAAACCAACCCCCCCGGTGGCCTCCCACAGTCATCATAGCAGCATTGATTAGGTGGCACTCTACCCATTGATTATATGTCGCTCCCACAGACTGCAATCACTCACACCCAGAAACATTTAGTCCACGTATAATTCACTCCGTCCTCGTCGTCACGATTTTCTGATTCCTATCAACTGATGTGGATCACAGGACTGTGTACGTGACAACATGGCTCCTGTGAAACATTTAAATTAAACAGCACCTGCACCTGGTTTCACCTACACACAACAAAAAAACGTCTCGTGGACCCAGGTCCTGAACCCAACAGGAAGGTGGAACAGCCATTTTGACCCACTGATTTCCTGATTCCTATCAATATGTAATCAGTTCATAAAATCCTTACATCGCCGTACAGCTAGTGTGGCCATTAGCTGTTAGCTTAGCTGAGATTAGCCAACAAGAAAATAGTCCCTAATCCAATTAATAATTCAATTAATTTGCCACATTTGCTCCCTTTCATGATGGAATTTATTAGATTAAGAAAGGCTTATAAACATGATAATTGACTGAATTCAGCAGTTGCCGATTTAGTGTTTCAGTAGATGCGTGTTTAATTTTCACACAAATAAACATCAGCAAACCAAACTATATTCTTCCTCTTCTCTTAGGTTTCCCTTTTCCTATGTTCCTCTATTTATAATTTTATTTTTACTTTCTCGTCTGTGTGGAGTCAACATTGTCCTCTCGAGGGTTGTAGTCTAGTTCATTTCGATCCTTAATTGTCACTTCAAGTCAACGTAACATCACCACTGTCCTCTGCTGGACAACGTTTTCAAATGGATAGTGGATATTTTCAAACTGAGCAGGTTTTCTAAGCTTTAAATTAGCCTGGCCAACACCAGACAGCATCTCAATCTAAACAAATGCAGGGGGCGCTACTACCCTATGCCACTTTACATAGTGTATACAGCTTTTTACACTGGTTTTTACACTTGTTTTATGACTATACACACTGTGTGTGTTTAGGAATTGCATTTAATGTCTTTATTGACTGAGCATATATTGACTGTTTTTATGTATGTGGGACGCATCGGAGAAAAAGTTCTGTTTGGACAGAAGTTTTCTGATTCGCCTCCCACTTACAAGAGTGTGGCTGCAGATCAATGGAAACCTTTAATTAAGTGGGAGATAAAAGTGGTTGTTTGTCATGAATAGATTTGGTACTTTTGAATCAATACAGGAACCGGCACCTGAAGGTCACTACCATTTATGCATGGTACCTTTTTTTTTTTTAAAATACTTTACTCTCTTTGTAACAACAAAAACGTGGTTTATTTGGATCCCACAGAAGGAGCTGCAATGGTTCCCTCACACCTTTTCCTACTTTGTAGTGATAATTGTAGATAATCCTTAATCCCTGCCCCGCTCAGCTCTTTTCAGCATAATGCAGCTCCTGTCTGATCGGGTGCTTTTTGACCAGTGAGAATGGGGTATGAATGAAATCAACAGCCCAGTCAGGAAGCTGATCCTCGGTGTGTGTGTGTGTGTGTGTGTGTGTGTGTGTGCGTGTGTGTGTGTGTGTGTGCGCGTGTGGTATCTGCAGAGGACAGGAGCTCAACACGGACCTTCCTGCCAAAACAGTAATGGAATCTCGCCGTAGTAGCCTCGCTCTGCATCCTCACTATTTGACCTGCGGCCGGGATTTCTCTGTTTCTGCACATGTGAGCCGTGGCTATATGAGGTCACCCGTCCCAGTTCCTCGGGGATTATCCACAGGGACAAACAACTTTCCCACACACACGCTTTTACACGTCCGACACAGAAAAGACGACATTAAACGTGTGCAAAAAGCTCGTGAGCTGTGTACAAACTCCAAACACAAGGAGAAGCAGATGATGATGATGATGATGACAGGTTATGATACAGTCTCCCCCAACACTGTGTATTGGTTGTGTACATGTAAACAAGGGAAATGCGTGAGTATTACTTTATTCACTTCATTACAAGCAGCTTTCCTTTTCCTGTGTTTAGCGTTGACACTTCATGTATTGTACTCGGTGCTGCTTTTCCAAAGGCACTTTTCCTAACGAGGACAGTACAATCTCCTATAAAGCCTGCTCTGGTTGCCCTGTTTGAGTTGTTTTTAATAAAGTGTTACAGTGGAAGTGGGGCTAGACCTTGGAAATATTTATATACCAAAACAGAGCCAATGTATTTAACAGCGTTATGCCAGTTTAGCAGCAGTTCATGTTTCTTCGAGAACTTCCTTGAAAAGTCAACCCCCACCGTGTGCCGAGGCTTGAAGGTGATAGCTGCAGAAAGCGGACCGCATTAAGAATTCAACAGCCGGTGCGGCCACATCAGCTGGAAAACCAACCGAGCCATGCATGGAGACAATTAACCCGATATTTACTGTGCAGAGGAAGATCCTGCAAGGTACAGGGAAAATTTGCCACTCCCCCCTCCCCACTGTGGCTTCCTGTGAGACACACCCTCTGATTAATGGCAGCTCAGGGCCTTTGCCAGTGCAGAGGCTGGTATCAGAACTGAAAGGCGAGAAGCGTCAATGGTTCCCACAGGCTCCATATCGCTGCATCTGGCACGCAGGTGACCTACAGTGGGTCGGCCACAGCAGCTGCAGCTACCTTGAAAGTCCAACTATCTCTGCACTGAGCTGTTAATTAATCTTATCAAGGGCAGACGTGTGTGTGTGTGTGTGTGTGTGGCGAGGACAGGCGAGTGAATGTAAACACTCTGACAGGCGCTTCAGATTTGCAGCAGAGATGGATCAGAGCCGCCTGAGGCAAAGACAAGGGATGATTTCAAACATAATCCACAAGTGATAATAAAAGAAAACACTATTCTAACGCCCGACATGGTTTCGTCTGCTGACTGAGGTCTTATCCACATGGAAACGCAACTTTCCATACGTGACCTATTTCTTGGTCGTTTTTGTAAACATGCAATTGCTGCAAGAAATGTCTTCATACATATGAACACCCGTAAAATGACTCTAAAATGGTGCTATAAAGGCCCATTTATACTCTATTTACATCTGTTTTATGTCTGTCTGTTACCTCTGTCACTACCCTACATTGATCTGTGCATCTTCTACACAATAATTCCTCTAGAGGGCGGTGTCAAGTGCTAAGTTGCAGGCGACCACAAGCAGATTTCGTGGCGATGGAATGTAAGACCGTTGAATGTCAGTCATCCCATTAATGGGGCAAATTACTCTGTCTCTGTCTTTTGTAGAAAATAAAAATGGGCCTTAACGATGCTATGAAAATACACCCGAAATGGAGAAGACGACATGTAGCACTGTGTACAACAATTTTTTCAAAATAAAGGGGAACTAAGGAAAGAAAATAAAAGTTAACATAAAAAAAAACAATAAAACCAAAACTGATTAATCAATTACTAATCAAGAGTTTTTCTAGAAAAAAAAAAAAGAGTATGAGGTCATTCTAACAGGTCTGACTGTCTGTTCATGATTTCAGTATTTCTGGAGTCATTTTGAATTTTCTAGCAAATAGGAATATTATTTACTGGCATCAGTTTGATTTTTTTTACGGGAAAGCGATTGTTTTAAGCAAGACTTTGTGCGAAAACCATCCAACGCTAAATCGTTAGTTTGGTTAGAGGGTGCAATTACCTAGTTATAGATAAATTTGCTTTATATAACAAAGAAATCATCAAAGCTGAATCATTTCCAGGTTTGGGAAACACCAATCAGTTTATGGACCAAACAAAAAAAAAAAGATTAATCGAGGAAATAATCATCAGAATAACCGATGATGAAAGTATGCAAATAGTCCAGGCACAAAAATAGAAGACGACGCCGACAGCGACAACAAATGCAAGAGCAGAAGATTCTCATTTTTCCAAAAGATGCATTTTTTTTTTTTTACAAAAAACAGCATTTAAAGGCTTCCAAAAAAAGCTGATTCAGTGTGAATAAAAAACTGATACAGTAAAAAACTTTGACAGATTCTCCTGAACACATTCTCGTGTGCACAGGCGCCGAAACACACTGCAGTCCGATTTTAAGGCGGCCGCGAAGTGTGTGTGCGCTACAACAGTGGGGCGTGTGGGTGCAGCCTGGCTCTCACTGCACTATTGATTCAGCAACACTGCAGTTTAGAGACGCCTTGGCTGGATTTGAGAGATGGAAAATAAACAGAGGAAACCTCCACGGGAGCAAAAAACCCACACAGAATCGGCTCAAGAATACAGATTCACAGTGAGAGACCACAGCCTCCCCAACGACGGCAGAAGACTTCAGAGAAATGCTTCGCCTCAACAACTGAACCTCTCACAGTTTCTCCTTGCAACTGGTTCACATTTTAAATCAGTGTCGGGTTCATCCACTAAGTTTGACTCAATTTAAAAGGTCCAGTGTGTAAAATGTAGGTGAAATGAGAAGAAATGTAATAAAAGAATCATATATTTGATTTTGGCAGAGATTGATTTTTTTTTTTTTTTCACAGGATGCAACCTAAACTGGCACTAAGATTAAGATTACACTGTACAATTTAAAGCGACCCATTAGAAATGAGCAAAGGGGATTGGGTACCTTCATCAGGGAATTGGCACTTGCAGTTGCAAGCCCAATTCCCTTCCGCTCATCCATGTCCTGCACATGAAATAACTATACTTCATTTTCATTTTTCATGTGGACCACCATGTTTTTACAGTAGCCCACAGTGAGGTGAAGGAGATTCAGCTGTTACAAATTGGCAAATTTTTTACACTGTATCTTTAAATAACAGAAAAATGAACTGACTGATTAACGTCAGTGTTTTCGATGTTAAGTTGAGAGAAACACTTTTTGTTGCTCTTTACGGACGATCACTGTCACTTTCTATCTTTCTCTCCCTCTCTAACTATCTTTGGTGTCACCGTCTTCTTATTCTTTTATTTGGAGTTTAAAAAACTTTACTTTGTGTTTTTAAAGTTTGGACAGAGCGCGCACACTCCACGTCTTCTTCTCTGTTTTTCTGTGTATTTCTGCAGCAGAATTCCGGCCACTTACAGGCCTGATATACTGTATATACATTTAGAGTTATTAAATGGGAATGGGAAATGTAGGGTTTACAGGATTTGGAAATTGAACCAAACTATACCTGATTTATAATTATTTGTTTAGCCATTACAATAGGATGCAACATATACATGTATCTCCCTTTAAAGCTGTAAATTATATATTAATTTTTCCTTTTTTTTAAACAAATGATCACAATTAGGGCTGTAGCTAACAATTATTTTCATAATTAATTAATCTGTCAATTATTTTCTCAATTAATAAAGAACTTATTTGGTCCATAAAATGTTGAAAAATGTTTTCAAACCTCAACATGAGGATGTTCTTGGATGTCTTGTTTTGTCCACAAATTAATCAGTTTTAATGGTTTCTTTCTTATTTGGAGCAAAGAAACCGGAAAATATTCACATTTAAGAAGCTGAAAAACCAAAAAACTTGTATTAATTATTTTTAAAATAACCGATTTATCTATGATCAAAATAATCTACAATTACTTTAGTAATCGTTTACTTGACAATTTGTTGCAGCCATAGTATTGTTTTTTGGGAAAAAAACGATTAATTTACTAATCGAAAACAATCAATTAATCGCTGAAGTTGACTTTCTATGTGCATCCTGGTTAAAAATTGCAAACACCCCAAAAAATGAAAGAAATATACTTATCCGTGTGATTTAAAACACATTTCTTTTTGGGGATTTTTTTCCCTACAACTGGTTGCAGGAAAAAATCCGGTAACAACAAAATACCAGTGGAATCTAATAAACAGTGGCATGTGTTTGTTTGTAAGGCATCGATAAGTGACACAGTCAGCGACGAGCACAAACTGTGTGGTGTTTGTGTGTCACGCACGGTTGAAAGAGCAGCTTCATCTTCATCTTCCCTCCCTCACGACCGCTCGGTGAAGCTGTAACAAAGCGGGCAGATAAGGAGACGCGCCGGACTGTCCCCGTGTCTCCACTGTCACCGAAAACACCGCAGCTCAGCTCAACTGTCCCTCTTTTAATGCCACAGAAACTATAATGAACCACGAGATGTGGGTGTATGTAAAATGTATGATGTCATGGAGCTGGGGTCCGGGAGAGGACATCACATCAGAGGTGGACAACTTGTCTGCAAAAGACACCTTAGTCAAAGCTTTCAAAACAGGCCAGTCATTGCTGGATGTGGCACATAATGGATGATAGGAAGTCACTGTGTGTGTGTAGCTGGTCTTCCTTATGCTGTGGGGACCTAAATCTGTCTCCACACTCACATTATGGGGACTTGTCTTCCTTATGGGGACAAAAATCAAGTGCCCATAATGTAAATGACTCCATTTTAAGGTGAAGACATGTTTTAAAGTTAGGCTGAGATTAGGGTCAGGGTTAGGACACTAGTAATTATGGTTAAGGTTAGAGTAAGTCTCCAGGAAATGAATGGAAGTCAATGCAATGTCTTCTGAAGTCATGGAAACCAGACTGTGTGTGGTCTTGTATTTGTAGCTTTGTGAGGACCAGGACTCGTATAAACCTTACAGAGTGAAGATGAAGTAAGGACATTTGGGCTGGTCCTCACGACTTTAAAGGGCTTTTTCAGGGTTAAGAGCTGGTTTTAAGGGTTAAGGTTAAGGTAAGGGGCTGGGAAATGCATTATGTCTATGAGGTTACTTTAAATAATGTGCAAACGTGTGTGTGTGTGTGTGGGAATCAGCTCATCTGTGTGTATATCATCAGATATGCACATCATGTCTCACTGTGTTGGATGAACGATTAGGCTCTCATTAGTTATGCAAGTCCCGCTCTGTAGCAGAAACACACTGCAGTAACTTCTTACAGTGTACACACACACACACACACACACACACACACACACACACTCTGCAGAGACAGGCTCAGTCAGCTGTAACTAACTGCAGACAAGAAAAAGGGGATTAAATGGATAAGGAGGTGGAAACATAGCTGTAGAATCAGTTCTCACAACAGCAGTGATTTACACCCGCGTCATCACAGGCAAGTCTCGACACTCAGCAGCCATCTTAGCAACGCCTCCAGGAAGTTATTTTAGGCTAACAAGACCACGGCTTCTATTTAAATTCGTGAGGAGGGAGCCGGTACTACACTTCCAGTGATCCAACACACCAAAATCTATCTTTGAGGTCAGTAATAAAAAAAATACCCCCCAAAATGACTGTAAACGATGTAGTGTATATGCCAGGCCTGTATGTGGCGCTGTAACGCTGAAACACACCAACTGCTCGCGCGCACACAAACGCAAGGGTGGCATTTTGTGATTGTTTTCCACACTGGGACCAGTTTTCCAGAAATAGAGTTGAGACAAATCCAATTAAAAGTTGCTTTCAGAGCCACACTCTTGTTTCTTTTCACTTACGACTATGATAATGAAAGAAAATATATGATGTTTAAATATGGATTGTTAAATGCACTGTTTTCAAAATATATATATATATATATATATAATAACTAGGATCCCCCCACCCCCATACATGTCGAGAAGTGGATCAACCGCAATGGCCATTGTGTGGCGCTAGAGAGTAAATGTAGACCACTCCCTGTAATGCTCATGTTAATCAGTGGGTATTTTTATACCAAGTTCTACCTAAGAAAATACTGAGTTCTCCAACTAACACATTATCACCAATGTTAAAATACAGTGACGTAAAAAGGCAAAGTCAGACACAGACTTTTCACAGGAGGAATATTTATCCTCCGCAAGTCAGTCTAGCACTTTTCCACTGCACAGCACCAGCACGGCTCGGCACAGCACTGCTCGACTCTACTCAGTTTGGTATCAGACACGTCATTTTCCATTACTGTAGTTCCTCCTCAAGGTGGGCGGAGTTGTCATGGAAACTGCCATGCTGTTGTTTAATATGAGACACAAACTAGTGACGGTCAAAGCGGTTGTTTTCTTTGTAGTGAATCATTTTTCTCAGTTTTATAAACAGATGAGTTCACGGAATGGTTCAGTACTTCCTGCATGACACAGTCACTGAAGTGAAATACGGCTGAACGGCTTGTGATTGGGCTCACCATCTCCATCTTTCAGCAGTGCTGTCGCTAAATACACCAGACTCCTCTGTTAAATATGGACATTTTACAAATGTCCTTGTTAAATGTTGGTTAAATTAACGCATGTTTTCAGGATTTTGAAGTCTTTTTAACTGATCTACAGTTCGGCATTGTTCGGCTTGATTCTTGTGTCGGACGTCGCGCTCGTGACTCTTCCAGTGACGACGCTCTCTGACCAATCAGTGGCCGGCAGTCTGTCCACGTCACATTTCAGCTCAGCTTGATTGGAACCTCAAAAGAGCAGGGGCTAAAAAAGGACCAGGTACTAACACTAATGGAAAAGTAGAGTTGAGCCATGCTGAGCCAGGCCATGCTGGAACTGTATACTAGAAAAGCATCATTTGTAATTTGGAACTTTCATTTCTCCGGCACCACATCATTTGCTCACTCTCGCTTAACGTTACTCATTATTCTGCATGGAATGAAACAGTAGGTGGCGTCGTAACAAAATAGGGAGACATTTACCTAAATATCAAATTGACTTATTTCTTGCACTAAATATCAAATTGACTTATTTCTTGCACTAAATGCAAGCATTTTCAATGACCCATGTCTGTTTAGGGCCTTTTTCAAATTCACAAACTTTCAAGGATTCCAAGGACTCAAGGGAACCCTGTAGAATCAAATCTCAGCCCTCTGTATTAAATCAAACCGAACGCTGATGGACGCAGAGAGGCGATTTGTGACAATGACAATAACAACAGGCTGTTTCAGGGATAACAATGCAGTGTGTGACATGATGGTGTGCCTGTCTGTCTGTCTGTCTGTCTGCTTTGTTGTCACAGATCTGTATCTGCACACGAGGCACGCGTCACACACACTTCAAACAGCGGAAACATCCCGTCTCGCCGTCTCTTTCCTCGTCTGAGCTCAAGGTTACACTGACAATCCTCGCGCTCGTCGCCGTGTGATGCCACGTCTCCTTTACAGACTTGATAGAACTGTCAAGTTTGATGGAGAGAAAATAAGTTTCACCTCGTCATGTTTTTACAGCAGGAAAAAATCCCCAGGCAACTTAATCCTTCTCAATCCTCAGACTGAAAAAGCTGCAGTGCGTAGCGCTTGGATATTTTATTTATTTTTTTGTCCTGTTCACTTGTACTGTTCACTGGTCTTTGCAAACGTTAATAATAATGCAACGTTATTTGTTTGCTGCGTCCTTCATTTTGAAAACTGGCTCTGTATCAGACCTGGTTGAGTGAGCGTTTGTGTGTATACAGCAGCAGAGCAGGGGCGGGCGGGGACAAAGGCTGCCAAAATGTTGAATGACCAGGTTTTATTAAGCAGTAGAATTCACTTTTCACTGGACACTTATTTATTATTGCAGTCATTATATTTTACTAGCATAATAGTGATGTTTCCTTCGTCTCTCTCGACTTTAGAGTTGCAACCATAAGTCGATTACTCAATTAGTAATCAATTACTCAATGAATCTTCAACTATTTTGATGAATAAGATTGAGTGTTTTTTCTTAAATAATTAAAACAAGTTTTGTCCCTTTTTTTTAGCTAAGTTTCTTTGCTCTATTTAACAAAGAAATCCTTAAAACTGAAAAGGCTTGTTTGTGGACAAAACAAGACATTTGAAGAACATCATCATTTCCAGCTTTGGGAAACACTGTTCAACATTTTTCAACAATTTCCAACATTTTACAGACCAAACAAGTGCTCAATTAATCGATTATGAGAATAATTATTAGTTGCAACCCTATAACAGACATTTTCCTTTATGTTTAAAAGTGACAAATTACATCTCGTTTCAGTGTTACCAATTTAATGTGGTTTTTTTTGCAGTTCTCCTGACAGTTACTGGATGCATGGATGCTTTTGTGGTCGTGATCACACATCCACTACATCCTCTTTCCTCTCAGTGTTGGGTTTTTTTTTTGTTTTTTTTGTGAGAGCACAAGCTGGAGGTTTCGGTGTGAGCAGACAGTAGCTGCTGAACAGCAGGTGAGCTCAGCAGACGGCTGTTTCTCTGCAGGATGTTTCCTCATAACAAACTGGTTCTCCTCCAGTTCATCTGACAAGACAAAGCTACAGCTACTGAGCTGCTGCAGGGGCCACAATACACACACACACGCACACACACACACTGGCCTATCCACGTATCCACCTTCAAATTTAATAATTTACGTGGACTTGATTTTTGTCATCATGTGACTGTGTAAACAGAATTAGGTCCCCAAAACACAAGTAATACCTGGTGTGTGTATATATATATATATATATATATATATACTTGTTTTTATATCTTAGCGAGGACAAACTATAGACTATAGATAATTCATTCCATGTCCCTAACCTTGACTATCACAACTAAAACAAGGGCTTTTGAAATAAAAAAAAGTCCTTTAAAGTTGTGGGGCCCAGACAAAATGTCCCCACAAAGATAGGTTTGGCCCTAACCTTAACCTAACCCTAACCTCAGTCTAACTGTCTTCAACTTAAAATATAGTAATTTACATTATAGGGACTTGATTTTTGTCCCCATAAGGAAGCCAAGTCCCCATAATGTGAGTGTAAACAGATTTAGGTCCCCACAGCATAAGGAATACCAGGGACACACACAAACCTTGACCACAAGAGACACACTGGCCTAATGACACGTCGTCACCTGTGAATCTGTGTCCCTACAACATGAGTAATACCTGCTATATACACACACACAAACTTGAGGACAAAATTTAAACATAATGCATTCCCTGTCCACAACCCTAACCCTAAAACTGGGTCTTAACAATGGAAAAAGTCCTGTAAAGTTGTGGGGCCCAGACAAAATGTCCCCACAAAGATAGGTTTGGCCTTAACCTTAACCTTAACCTAACCCTAACCTCAGTCTAACTTCCAAACATGCCTTCACCTTAAAATGGAGTCATTTACATTATGGGGACCTTTTGTACCCATAATGTGACTGTGGAAACAGATTTAGGTCCCCACAACGTAAGGAATACCAGGTACACACAAACAAACTTGTTTTTATATCTTAGTAAGGACAAATCATAGACAGAATGCATTCCGGCCTCCACCCTAATCTTAAGCCTAACCTTAAAAGCAGGTCTTAACACTAAAAAAGTTGTGCAGCCCAGGCAAAATGTCCCCACAACGATAGGCTTGCGGGTTTTTTTGGACCTCAGTGTCTGAACGGTACACATTTTATAATTTCAATTTTTCTCACAGTGCTTAACAAATTCATGAGACCATCAGCCAAAGACACAGCTGCCCTAAATGAACAGCATTAGTAATTATCAAAATCATTTTTAATCTTCCTGTAATGAGTCTTAATAGTCTTAATAGTATGAAGAGTCTTAAGAGCTTCTACCAGTATGTAGAAGCTCTTTAACTGGAACTAAAATATAATTATTATTCTATATATATAATTATTATTAACAGTATTTGAATTCCTGAACAGAAATATTAGTTTTAGTGGCTGAACTTTATGCTTGGTTAATTTATGATTCCTCAGAGAAGAAGCCCCTTAATAAAAAGGTTAGTTCAATTTGTTATCTGCCAAATAAGTAACAATAACATTTTTAGTTTAAAACAAGTTTTTGAAAGATTTCAAAAATATTTGTGTTTTCTTGTTTTTTTATGACAGGCAGTCTAAGACATTTGTTAAACACTGTCAATGGAGGACACACGGTGGGGTGGCGGCTACTAGCTCTGGCGCCTCATGCAAGAAGGTCATCAGGTTCTAATGCCGGTTTATATGGAGTTTGCATGTTCTCTGTGTGTGTGTGTGTGTGTGTGTGTGTGTGTGTGTGTGTGTGTGTGGTTTCTCCGAGTTAATTGGACGCTGCTCTCTGTACATTAACATTCACTCATTCATTCATCGTCTGCTGCTTTATCCTCCGCAATGAATGAACCACAGGAGGGGAGAACCCACTATGGCTGCAAACATTAAGCTGTTATTAATCGATTATCAAATGAATGAGCAACTATTTTGATAACTGACTGATTAATTCAATCAAGTGTTCAGATTTCTCAGCTTCTTAAATGTAAATATTTTCTGGTTTCTTTGCTCCATGTAACAAAGAAATCATTAAAACTGAATCATTTTCGGTCTGTGGACAAAACAAGACATTTGAGAACATAATCATTTCCAGGTTTGAGAAACAAGGACCAATATTTTTTAAAATTAACTAAAATCATTAGCTGCGTCGTGAGTGTGAACATAAGAAACCGTAGAATAACCGAGTCATACATTCGATTTAGCTTTATAAGCAAATATTTTCTGGTTTCTTTGCTCCATATAACAAAGAAATCATTACAATTGAATGACTTTTTGGTTTGTGGACAAAATGATCATTTTAAATGTTTGGGAAACGTCAGGCTTTTCCTGACATTTAAAATGGACCAAACAACTAATCAATTGATTGTGAAAATACTCGTTAGTTGCAGCCCTAGAATCCATGCCATGTTTTCCCTGAGCTAATGTGGGATTCTTACTAAAATGCTGCCAATTCTATCATAAAAAGGATATGGTAATTATAGAAAAGACAACACTTACACACACACAGAGCCAGGAAGGCTACTAAGCACTGGGCTAATATAATGTGTCTGATGTGAGGGCTATTTACATACATATTTACAGTGCTTGTCACATTGAATTAATTACTCTCTGGCAGCGTGACAAGGATGATTAAAGAGACTGATGAAAAACAATTCCCTGATGCAGCTCCAAAAAAAAAAAAAAAATCTACCAATTCCATTTAAAGCCGAGCCAAAGAAAAAAGAAACGTGCAGTCTTCGAGGAAAAACGACTCCCAGGAGAGAAGAGCAGCACTTTTCCTTCTACTGAGGAAGGGAATGTAGAAAATGAGCCAGAGAGGATGTGAGGCGGATCTGCTGTGATCATGAGCCGGGAGGGAAAAAAGAAACAAAACTAAACAAAACAGAAGAAGCTGAAGGCTGTGGGGTAATGAGCCGCATCGCAGCGTCCCTTCATAACCCCCTCACATCTGATGTCTCTCTGCGAGCACAGCCTATTTAACACTGTCAGATCAATTAGCAGGTGAAGAAAAGGCTGAGGAGACGCGGAGGCTTTTGTTCAAACAGACACCGCGTGTGCGCGCGCGTGAGGAAACAGAAAGGTTAGTTGTGTTTTAGCACAAAAGAACACGAGTGAATCTGGGTTGTTGTGGCTAAATCAACAGCAGGGATGTGAGAGTCTCGTGGGGGGGAACCGGGAGGCAAAAAACCCCCGAGGGAGCGTTTCAAGTAGCACTGCTGCTCTGGTGCCGTGGATGTCGAAGGCCCTGTCCACACGGAAACAGGACGTACAATACCAGACAATATTGTTTCATATTAGCTCCCCGACATGGGCGGGGTCGTTATAGCACGAAAACGGCGTTCGATGCGCGACGCAAACACACAAACTAGCGACATTGTCAAAGCAGTTGTTTTCTTTGTACTGAATCATTAGAATCTGCTGAGTAAAAAGATTAGTTAAATACAAATCAGCCTTTCGGCACTTTTCCACTACACAGTTCCAGCACGGCTTGGCACAGCACTGCTTGACTCTACTCAGTTTAGTATCAGACACGTACAATTTTCCGTTACTGTAGTTCCTCCTCAGCATGGGTGGGATTGTCATGTCACGGCTGCACCAAAGTGCTGTGATGTCGCTTTTTACGCGACACAAACTAGTGACGGTCAAAGCGGTTGTTTTGTTTGTAGTGAATCATTTTCCTCAGTTTTATAAACAGATGAGTTCACTGAATGGTTCAGTACTTCCTGCACGACCGGAGCACAGACTCCGTCTGACACAGTCGCTGAACTGAAATACGGCTGAACGGCTTGTGATTGGGCTCACCATCTCCGTCTTTTTTTTTCAGATATTCAGATGTTTTCTTAATTGTGTAAAATACACATAAATAATAATAATAACTTTAGAGGGCGCTAGCATAGAAGTCGAGGCGGTGGCAGACCTATTCAACTTAGTGTTTTAGTCATAGGATCTTTGTAGGATCTTTATGTGTTTGACGATATCCAATAATACATTTTAAATCTGCCGATGACGACATTGTGTACACTGTAGTACCGTCTGCATCTGCACCTGTATGTGGCGCCGTGACACTGTCTTTGGCGAACGAAAGGCGGGACTATGACGTCATCGTCTTCCCACATTTGCGTATTAGTTGTTTACACGACGATGCGCCGTTTTCCAAAAAATAGCACAACACCGGCTTCAGGTGAACCAAAAGCCGATACAATAACTTCTGGAAAATCTTGTTCTCGTGTGTGCGAGACTGAAGATTCTCCGACCGCAGCCGAGCTCCATCCATTTGTCACAGGGGCCTTTTCACGGTGAACATTCTTCAGGGAAGAACACGGAGGTGTCATTCTCTATAGAAGTGTCTGCCCATGAAATTTCCCCCCCCCCCCCCCCCCCCCATGCCGTTTGGCTCTTTGTCAGGAAACACAATGGTTTGCTTCAGCCAGATTAGCCTCGTCTTTGAGATTGGGGAGCTGACAAACAGCCGGCAGGTGCCGTCGTCATCGCTCCAGGTCTGACAGATAAACACACTGGCCGCTTTATTTACACTGCAAACAGCCATGACGGAGTTATGGTTGGATTCTGAAAGGTGATACAAACTCAACGTTAATCGGAGAAAAGGATCTTTATATGTCTATAACACTCACTCACTGAATCAGTGAACTGATCCACAGTGATTCATCATTTCCTCCCGAATGGAAAGCATGTGTGTGATCTCGTAACAGCATACAACTGTGGTTCACTTATCATCACAGCACAATCTTTGTTAACCGTCAAATAAAGTTGCGACTAATTCATCATGAGTTATTGGGTCCATAAAATGTCAGAAAATTGTAAAAATATAGCAGCAGATCCATCCGTGAATTCTTTAGTTGTGCCTAAAAAACATACGATATATAAAAGCCCCTCCGTGAGGTTTAACAACATTGTCTTTGGTTTGCTAGCTAGCTGGGACGTCTTTGTCCTAAAAAGCTCTAATTAAAATGAGGAAACGAAGAGAAGTCGACGAGACTCCTGCTGTGAGGCTGCAGTACCACTGACAGAGACAGAGGGAGACAGAGAGCAGGGCTGTGGATAAACCAGCTCTGTGCACAGGATGTCGTTAAACTGACACCAAAATGGCGAAAATGTTGCTGAAGTGGATTGATTCTACGTTAATATTCTGTACAAACACTGACGTTCAACTGCTTTGGTCCTCACTAAAGTGTTTATACAGTATGTGTGTGTGGCTTCTACAGTGTACATGCCCACAGTGTCCATTTACAACGGAACTCATACAAAATGTTGGTATTACACTGAAAACACCCTGAGGTTTTTCCACTTGTCTGACCGTCTAATGCAGCAGTGTCAAACATACGGCCCGCGGGCCAGAACCGGTCCCCCAGAGGGTCCAATCCGGCCCACACGGTGAGTTTGTGAATCTAATCATGATGCAGAACACTACATTTTTCAGTTTCATATACCTGTGACTAAATGCTTTGTGCTTTTATAGATCCACTGTGATTTTTAATTTGTAATGCACATGTGTAAATGGTAAATTTAGGCACAATGTTGTTGAAATTGCAAATTTTCTCACAAAATTTCAGGTTCATAATATGTTTTGTAAAAAAGATAAGTCATTAAATGTAAAACAAAGGAAAAAAAATTAGAGTTCCTGTTGTTTATAGTTTATGATGTTATTATTTTACTGGTCCGGCCTACTTGAGATCAAATTGCAATGTATGTGTGAGTTTGACACCCCGGGTTCTAATGCTTCTTCAAGCTTGAAAATCTGCAGAAAACTACTTGCAAACAGGATATAACGGAATATTTAGGCACATATTTACGGCTGGTTTATTTGCGCCGTAATCTTTATCGACATTGTCCAGTAATTATTACTGACATGACGCATTTGGACTAAAATCACTGAGAAGCTCTGGTAATAATTACTTTACCACACGTCTCCGTGTAAATCTGATACGAATAGGTCCTAACAAACACAAAAGAGCCTCGAATGTCAGAGCAAACAGCTCTTACCTGCAGTTTGGCGGCGGGTCCAAGGTTATTTCTGCTAACTCCTTCTGGATCCTGAAACAAGACGGAGATCTGTGTTATAATCACTCACACACACACACAACAAGACAGTTGTATAAATCCTGACTGTAAAAATCAATCTGTGAGTGCACACGGAATACTTCATTGATTTTCTAATGAGCTCCGGTGCGCGCGGAGTGAACACAGGAATCAGTCCTGACGCACAAAATCACACCATATCTTGCATATCAGGGTAAATTAATTTAACTGTAAGGGAAGCTGGTGGGGCGAGCGCATGAAGAAAGTATTCAATCAATCGACCTCTTTTTTTCCTCCTCCCTGGTTAAGTATTTATTACATCACTATACCAGTATCCATGTTATATACTTTACATAATTACACATCAGATTGATTGATCATGATTCAGTTGCCGTTGCCATGCCAACGATGAAATATACGATGAAATATACGATGAAATATACTGTTTTAATGCACATGGTTGCTTTTACATCAATACAAATATGATTTAAAGGCGCAGTGTGTAATTTTTGGGGATGTAGTTTTGTTATTAGGCTGCCTCTGTTTAGTTTGGTGACTGGCTTTTAAGTGAATACTGGCTCTGACTTAAGGCCTTGTCCACATGGAAAAATATTGGACACATTTGTCTTTTTCTTTGGCACGTTGCCTCTGTCTGTCTTTACATACGTCACTTCCTGTGTGGAACGACAGATGGTTGCCAGGAACAACCCTTACATTTAAATATTCCGACATCCCAAAATCATGTGCAGTCACTGTATCCATGCAAAAGTCCACATCGCAGTGCATCACAGAGACACTTCATTTCTTCATCTCAATCACATAATCAGCTTCACAGGCTGCTGTCAGCCTCTAACACCTCTGCTACATTCTATATTTGAAGTTTTTTTTGTGCAGTGCAGTTGTATGAGGTGCTGCCACAAAGTCACCTTACAAAAACTACTTCAGCTAATTTCTACAACATCCTAGGAATATGTTCACCACTTCATCTCACTGTCAGACAGTGTTTTCCTACTGGGAAACTGAAATCTGCATTGCTTTGTAACCGGCTCACACTCTACACCAAAGCCCATACAAAAAGTAGCAGATTTTACACCACAATACACAGGAGTTGTTGGCCCACTGCTGCCTCTATTAGTGAATTTAAATGAGTTATTTTGTGACTTTGGTGTTTGAAATCCTTTGTTCAGAGTTACCAAGGCAACACATCTTAACCAAACCTGGCAGTAGAAGACCAGCAGCTCCTGTGTCCCCGTGAGCCCAAAAAAATGCAGATTTTCTCCATGGGCTTTGGTGCAGGAGGGTGAGCGGTTTACAAACATCAGTTTCAGTGCAGTTAAGTGTCAAGATAAAGTGGAAAACATATTCTTAGGAGTTCTCGTTGAGTGTAAGCATCCCTCAAACGTGTCTCAGGCTGGTTCCAGGCAACAGCAACAAGCTTGGGACACACATGGTGAAGTCAGCATTAACTGTGAGTCAGTACCTCATTCAGCTGCACTTGTAAAGAAATAAAGAGGGGGAGAGACACGCTGCATTATTCCATTATTGCATGACAACATGAGCGAGCATGAGGCAAACAGATACAGACGCCCGAGATGTTTTTCTATTTACGATTATTGATTTTTCTGTAAGGAGCGCGGCTACGCGGCGGTGAATAACTGTCATACTTGTGTCATTAATGTCTTTTAAAACAGCTTGTGAAATGTGCACTTTCTCCAGGGTTGAAATCTTAATCTAATATTTGTTGGTGATTTGTCTGGGGACAGTGTGCTGCAGCGACATTATACCGGAGCATGATAACAGGACTCAGACGGAGCTGGCAATGTCAGCCATGGAGGATGTTACACGCATGGTTCTCAGTCTTACAAGTCCAGACTCCAATATCCATCCTGCCAAGTTCAAACTCCCACGGATTCAAGTTCAAACACAGCATATTCTGCACCGAGAGGGAGATTTGCTTTCATTTCCATTTTCCTGCTCTTCTGCTCCTCTTGCATCATGTTTTTTTTTACATTTCACCCACAGCTGTAACTGGTAAAATGTTCAAGGACGCCACAGAACAAAGAACAAAAAAAAAGAAGGAAACTAAATAATTGACTTCTCTCATTGATTGATCCTGTTGACTGTTTGTTAACTGGGACATAAAAAGAATTTGTTATTGCAAGAGAGAGAGAGAGGGGGAGGCGAAAGACAAGGAGTCGATAACTGACATGACGGATTGTTCCAGCATCGACGCGGTAACAAATGAAAGTGATCATTTCCGTGATCGATTAGACGTTTGGTCCAAAAAAATGTCAGACGGTGTTGAAAATTTTTTTTTTTATATGGAGAAAGAGAAACCAGAAAATATTCACATTTAGGAAGCTGAAAAATCAGAGAATGTGTTTGAATTATTTAAAAAAAAACAACAACTCAAATTATGACTTGATTATTAACAATTTAGTAACCGATTAATAATGGATTAATTGTTTCAGCCCTAGATATTTGCACTACAAAGTATGAAGAGTGTCTGCAAAAAAAATACTGTATGTTTCTGCAGGAATGCAGCCAGGAGTTTACAAAATAATAATAATCTTTATTTCTTTAGCACTTCACAATGTTACAAAGTGATTCACCGGACGCAGTAAAGCAAATGTAACTGTTTAAAAATGAAACAAACTGTTGATTAAAACGACTGCGAAATCGAAACAAAGTGCAGTTTTCTCCTGTGTGGCATCAAACAATTCAACGCCTGACAGAATCAAATCAACGATTCATCTGCTAAATTACTCTGCAGCAACAAATTCTGTGATTTTTCAGCTTCTTAAGTGTGAACATTTCCTGGTTTCTTTGCTCCATCTGACAAAGAAATGACTAAAACTAAATGACGTCTGGTTATCCCTGGTTCTCTCATTCTTGTTTCGCACAGACAACAGCAAAGAGAATGTTCTGTGAGGGACATCGGAGCTGTTCAAAATGATGAAATGACGGAAACGTCTGGTAAAGACATATATGGAATGTCGAACGCACATAAAGTCAGTTACCAGACTCTGGTTGCACTGATGCCAGTATCAGGTATCAGGTCCGACGCTGCCCTCTTGTACTAGTTTACAGATAGATAGGACTTTATTAATCCCTTGGGAGTTCCCTTCGGGGAAATTACGGAAAGAAGATTGTGCCGCCTGAACAGGGACTTAAACCCTAGAACCTCAGATTAAAACACTTCAAAAAAAACAGTTTCCTCCCCGTCGGGGAATCGAACCCCGGTCTTCCGCGTGACAGGCGGAGATACTGTCCACTATACTAACGAGGAGTGGTATATGTGTCTGTAAAAATAAAATTACTGCATCTGACAAAACTTTATGCTGTCAGCAGTTGGTAAATACTTTAAGATAAGCACCGAAGTCAAAAGCACCAACACGACACACAGAAAGGATTTATTATGCTATAATTTTACTCTCCTGAAATAACTAGGCTAATCTCAGTTGTTAAACAGAATCTGGATGAAAATACCTGGAACTAAAAGCTGAAACACTGACCTCTTTGTCTTACATTCATCTATAAAGGTTTTACAGCAAAAATAAAAAGAAAGGCATAGTCCTCACTCGTCCAGACTGTAAAATGTTTAAACTGCAGCAATAAAGAGTGTCTAACGTTGTATTTTGTTCACCGTCACGGTCACAGTTATGAGCTAAGACGTATCTCGGTAACACAATCTCCACAGTTATGGAGTCGTTCTCAGCGTGAACACTTTCTGTGTTATTTTATCTGCAGTGGGGTTTTTCCTGAGGTGGCACATTTTAAAAGAGAGGAGCCGCGATGACGTAAAGTCGGTGATTCAACTGTGGCTTCATCTCACACACACGCACAGTCAAACCTAATCACATTTAATAATCGCTACTAAACTATTACATCCTGCTGCCTCGACAAATAAGTCAACATCATCTGGGTATAAGTGTCTTCCGGCGCAAGGCTCTCGCTTTGGGCTAACGATGTACAACCGTGGTTCTCAAACTGGGGTTCGTGTACCATCAGTGGTACGCGAGCGTCCTCTGGTGGGACCTGGAGGAAAATCATAAATACTGTTTTACTGTATAAACCAGCGTATGTGAAAAATCGTGTGGAAAATTAAATAGGAAAATAACAATATTAGAGTCACCTTATCTCCTGCTACATTTTAATCTAATTGCACTATACCAGTGTCTATTTTCTCAGGTGGAACTTGGTATAAGAAGTTTGAGAACCACTGGTTTATATAACAGGATCTAACACTGAATAATAACCACACTTAATAACCACCTTCTGATAAAATGGTAACCATGGAGGTTTTTTTTGTTTTTATGAAGTCATCAGTGTTGCAGGCGATTTTAAGGACAAATATCTTTTGTGCCACTGGAGTTTTTCTTTCCTGGAGCAGAACATTAACAACCAGATCAAATACAGAGGTTTTTACTGGAGGAAAAACTCTGTGGGTTTAAAGGTCCAGTCTGCGACAGCAGGAGTCTGGAAATGTAACGTAATAGTAGACAACACTGTACCAGATGCAAACTTGTCATTACATTACAGTATGTTGCCATTGGTGTGGGCTAGTGTGTACGCTTGTCCTTCTGTTAGCAACTTCCTGCCCACAGTTTTACACAGATCAATGTGAATTTTTTTTGTCATGGGTAAGTGATCCCTTTAAATTTGGGTAAGAATCGACCGACCGGTGACGTCACAAACAATGATCAAATTTTCAAGAAATACCCATTTCTTGTAACGGGCAAAACTCATAAAAAAAATGAATCACATCCCTGTCCACACTGAACAGAATTCCGTCTGTGTTTGCAGGATTAGACGCTCCATCATCAGACCGAGTTTCCCCTGGATCTAATCCGGATTATGGATTTGGTGGCAATTTAAATTTAACATAGGAAATCCCATTAAAGTTAAAATGTGTGTATCTCAGCGACATCTTCACCGATCAGGATGAATTTGGTCATGTTTATGTACGATGGTAAGAGCTATAAGCAGGTAAAGTTCTCTACAGATCCAGTGGATTGAAATGTAAAAATGTCAGCGATTAAATGGCAGAAGCTGTTTCTCAGGTCCGCTGGAGTTTGTACAGCCTGTTGAAGCTGTATCGTGGATTTTATGTACGACATGTACAGCTGCTTTACTCCAGGTGACATCACCATAACGTGTGAATATACATTATGTCTGTGGTAATAGAAAAGGGGTTCGTTCAGGGGCCACAGGGGCCTCAAGTGGGCCGGACCAGTAAAATAATAGCATAATGACCTATAATGAACAACCCATAATGAACAACCTGAAATTAATTGAGAAAAGTGAGTGTAATATTATACCCAAGTTTACTATTTACACATGTGCATTAAAACTTACAGATCAAAGTGGATCTACAAAAGACACTAAACAGTTTGTCACATGTATCTGGAATAGAAAAATATAGTAGTTCACATACTGATTAGATTCTAATTATTATGTGAAACTTTCACAAATTCATTATGTGGGCCAGATTGGACCCTTGACGCATCTGATCTATATGATTGGAAGTTAAAACAATAAAAAGTTATATGTTTAAATAAAGAAATGGTGGGTTTTGCAATTATCCTTAAGACACTGTATAATTTTGTACATGTTGAAATACCTGTAAAGGACTAGTTTAAACAGTAGTGGAGGATTCATTTTGCTTTAAAAACACTTGATTTCATCAAGGAGGGTTGTATTTAAATAATGACTGTCCGCTCAGCCCCACATATACATGAGTAATCCATCCAGTCTTTCATCCTTGGTAGAGGACTGCGCTGTCTGAGTGACCTTGTTTACATTCAATTACATCGCTATCTGATATAAAAAGCATACGAAAAACGGATCGGGTTTTTGTGATTGTTTTTGCATTAAAATTAGTCAGCACACATCATGCAGGTGAGTGCAGTGAAGGCAGCACAGGACACAGAGTCAAAGACAACTGGGGCAGTAAATCTACCTCTTGGCGCTGGTGGAGAGTTTGGCAGCGGTCTTGCTGGAGATTTTGGCCTCCTTCTTCTTGGGCTGGGTCTGGTCCCGCTGTTCAGGGCCCGACTGCTCGGGAGGAGCCGCCTCTCTCTGCTCAGCGTCTGAGCTTCCCCCACTGGTGTTGGGGCTGTCGTCCGGCCTCGGCTGCACCTCGCTGGACATGCTGACGCTGCAGACACACGAGACCGCATGCAGGAAACACACAATCTATAAGGGACGACTCTCAGATCAATCGTTTGGTCCACAAAATGCGGGGAAATGTTAATCGGTGTTTCCCAAACTGTTTTGCTTTGTCCACAAACCAAAATTATTCAGTTTTAATGATTTCTGTACTCTATGGAGCAAAGATACCAGAAAATATTCACATTTAAGAAGCTGAAATATCAGAAAGCTGGTTTTAATTACTGAAAAAAAAACACTCAAACCAATTAATCGATTATCAAAATAGTTGATAGTTAAGTAGTTAGTTTAGTAACTGATTAAAAATGGATAAATCATTGCAGCCCTAATGAAATGTTACACACTGCATCAAACCTGACGATGGAAATGTGGTTGAAGCAGTTAGCTATATATCAAGTAGTTAGAATGTCATTGTGTGAATTCTGTTAGAACTGCAGGAAACATAATCAAGAACAGCAATAATTAGGACAGGGCTGCAACGATTAATCGATTACTGAATGAATTGTCAACTATTTTGATCATGGATGAATGAATGAAGTTTTCTGACTTTTCAGCTTCATAAATGGGAATATATCGGTGAATAATTTCGGTTGGCGGACAAAACATTTGAGAACATCATCATTCCCAGGTTTGGTAACACCGATCAACATTTTCTGACATATAACAGACAAACAAGTACACGATTAATCGAGAAAATAATCGATAGATTAGTCAATTATGAAAATATTCATTAGTTGCAGCTCCAACATAACAGAAATTAAACAGATACTTCATAGATGTAGGGAATCTTAAACCATATTTCATTCATCTTGAAACTGTCTATCTCTACAACTTAACCGTGTTTTAATTCAAGGTGTTTTGCGATGAAGAAAACTCCAAAACATTAACTTTTCCACTGTCATCTTGACTCTTGCACCTCATGGGGACGACGGTGGCACGACCTGGGGAACTCCTCACGGAAGTTTGCGTTTCACTGGACTCAAGTGCAGTGTAGTGCAGGGAGGTGTACGCCGAATTCAACGGCGGCTGTTGCGGACTTTGAAAACCCTTGAACGGCTCTGCTGTGATGTGGCTTTCATTGTCTTTCAGTGTGCACAAGTTTAAAATATAGGTATTCTGGATAGGGTTCGTGGAGGTGTTACATACACTCGGTGTCGGACGGAGAAAGCACGCGTCGGGGTAACATCGAAGAAGCCCCCCCCCCCTCGAAACACACACCGACCCGACCCTCCCTCTCTTCCCTTCCCTTCGCTTCGCTTCCCCGGGGACCCCCCCCCTCTCTCTCTCTCCCTCGAGTCCCATGGCTCAGTGGCCTCGGTGTGAGACGTCTTTGAAGGCAGAGCGTTTTAAAGCTGAATAAAAACACTCTTCTCCCGCATCCAGGCTGAGAACCGCCGGAGCTGCCGCTGACCAACAGCACAAAGACAGAATGGATCCCCCCTCTCCTCTCCTCTCCTCTCTCTCTCTGTGTTCCCCAGCCTTCCACCACCGCCCCCTCCCTCCACAACAACACAGCGGAATACACCTCCATTCTTTCCGATCACATGCATTTGTTTGGGGGGGGACTCACCTTTCTGAGCAGGCTGGACGCACAGCGGAAGAAGAAGAAGAAGAAATGTCTGCTAATGTCCACTGTCCGTTCCGTCGTCCGCTACACGAACTGGCCGAGCGCTGCTTTCCGTCCGCCGCGTTCACTAACTGGTCCTCCGCCGCTGCTGCCGTTGCTGCTGGAGAATGCGAGCCGAGCCGAGCCGCGACACTGTGCTGCCAAAGCAGACGTTGCGACCAGGCGTCGCTTCCGGTGTTAGCTGGCAAAATAAAAGTCCGGATGAGCGTCGACCACGTTCGCATTGCCAAGATGGAACGATATGGCGGTTTATTTTTTCCCTCTCCCTTTACAATCTTTGATCTTTATTTTTTTCATTCTTGAGGCTTAAAAACTAGCTTAGGTGTATTTTTCTTAATTGAATTATGATTTTATCCACATGGACATGTTGTTTTGTTTTGTTTTGTTTTGTTTTGTTTTGTTTTGTTTTGTTTTGTTTTGTTTTGTTTTGTTTTGTGTTTTGGGGCATGGACGTGTCTATGAGGTGGCCAGGGCTTGCGTGCGCCACCCCTAAAATCAGATTGGCCACCCCAGGTGCCACCCTGCTTGCTGCACTGCTGCCATGATTTGCTATTTGCATGGGTTGGTTTTAGGGTTAGGGGGGCTTTTGTTGACAATTTTTAAGTTAATTGACTTATCTTATTTGTTAGTTTGTTGGCACTTTATTTTGTTAGTGTATGTGCAATGTTGTATTGTACAATTTTGGTTGCACAAATAAAAGCTTGAGGCTTTACATTACATATTTATGGTGCCACTCTGTTGGGATGACTCAAGTTATTTATTTTTAAAAAAATAAAACTTAAAATTTTAATTTTAGAAATTTAATTACTTACAAAAGAAAAGCAGTAAATCAGTTCTAAGTTGATGTACTAAGTATATACCTAAGTATTCTTTAGGTTACTATGTTTGTTTAAATTCAATCCCACCTCTGTCACTATCTTTGTCGTTGTTGTCTTCCTCTTCTTGTGTTTGGTGATTGTTTGGTCTTTTTCACTCTATGATATCTTTTATTTTCTCTCTTCAGTTGCTCTGGCTTTCTTCATTCCGTTTCTATTTATGTAATTGTATACATTGTAATGTGTACTTACTTGAATAAAGCTGTATTTTAAAAGGTTTGCACATGTGGATGAAGTCATTTCCTGAAATGATGAACAATTGTCTCATTGTTTCCATGTGGAGAACGTGTTAAAAAAGTTCACCATGAACAAGACCTTGTTTCAAGAAATCATCCACACAAAACCCTCCAAAATGACTCTAAATGCTGTAGTACACATGTCAGGCCTGTATGTGGCGCTGTAATGCCATTACAGAAATGCACTTAAAACATTTGGAGAGGAAGACGTGGAGCAAACACATAAAGTTTGTGTATGAACTCCAACAGTATTTAATACATATTCAACAAAGTCAAACAAACTCAAGTGTGTGTTTGTATTTGTTTCCTCTTCAGGACCCTTTTTGACATAAACACTGACCTTGCCAGGACCAGTAATCCTCTAGAGACCAAAACCTGGTCCCAACGACGCAGAACCTTGTTATTATACATTATCATAGAGTTATTATTTTCAGTTAGTGCTTGACTTCTCTTGCTGCCACCTGCTGTTATCTTGCTCTACTACGTTTGTCCTCACATGTTGTCGTTTTAATATAAATGGTTTCTCTTTATTGTTGTAATTCTGCTCACTTTTAATAGACATGTATTGACTTTGCTTTGCAACAATGTCTTGACTCGGAACATCTGTCCACAGACTATAGATGAAAAATACTGTGGTTTATTTGCGGGAATGTTAATTAATGTACACTGTCCCTGTTAACTAAATCAATAAAATATTAAATAAATACAATTTATCTGCTGAACTGGTTCAGTTTAGGGCTAAGATTTGGATTGTGGTTAGGTTAAGGTTTGGGTTAGATATTAACTGGTTATGGTAAAGGTTAGTTTTAACACTTTGTTTCAGCCGTCCAAATGAATGAAAGTCAGTGTGAGTCCTTTAAAAGGATTCTGTCTAGACCTGTGGAAGATAAATGTAATTATATGTGATTAATAAAGCAGTTGTGTTACTCTACTGATTTTAATGAATGGAAAACATAGTCTTGTTCCTTTAATGTCTTTATTTTGTTATTATATTATATTTTGTTACCAAACAGTACATTTTCACACACCGATATATGTGCAGGCATTTGTTTTTTTAAGTTACTTCGCAAGTTGTTTTATTTTTAGGTTGGGAATCATCACTTCCGGTCGCTTCCTTTTTGCCAAAACTTGACAAAAGAGAGCGCCTCCATGCGGAGGCTGCGTGAGGCTTTATGGCAGCAGGCTTTGATGATAGTGGCAGTGAGACTACAAAGGAAGTGGGAGTGAGAGGGCTATCATGGAGGCTGCCAATTCATCTTATCTACACTAAAGTGAAGTGAAGAATTATTTCAGAGGAAGTGACCCGTTCACAGTAACAGCCAATGTTTCACATATACAAATGCAAATATATGAAAATTACTCCTAGGTTTTGTGTTTTTCATAATGAGTTAATTTCATTTACAAAAAAACCCAAAAACAAACTAACAAAAAAGCAATGAAATTATTTAGGCTTATTAAAAAAAGTTACAGTAGTTATTAGTTACTTTACTAATTTTTCTCTCTCTCTCTTAAATTGTCTTTACTTGTAGTTTTTGTCTGTGCCCTTAAATGTACCTGTTCCCTTTTGAATCTTTTGGAAAGAACAGATGCCATGAATGTTTTGTACATGACAATATGTTCAATTTTGAACTCACATCTGCAGGGGTCAAGAGTCAACACATCAAATTTGACCTCTAAACTGTACAAATGCGCTAGTGCAATATTATTGTGATTTGTTTCTCTGCGTCAAATTTCATAGTTAAATAAAACATAAATTTTAAATTAATAATTTAAAATCTTAAATACATTTTGAATTAATTTGTTTCCTGTAGGTCTTATCGAACGGATCCGCGCTGCGGAACCTTTTATCGCTGAATGTATATTTCCTCACGGCGAGTACAGTGACGGACAGCTAGATCCGCTCCATGCGCCATTGAAAATAAACGTAGTCAAAACGGCGGTTCCGCTGTTTTTCATTTTTATATTATAACCTGTTAGTGAGTCACCGAAACTGCTTTGGTTCTGTCATATTCAACAATGGAGACTATTTTAGAGCAGCAGCGTCGCTATCACGAAGAGAAAGAGAGGCTAATGGATGCTAAAACGAAAGAAATGCTACACAAAAAGTCCACGGTATGCCAGCGGCTTCGTGTTAGCCTCAGTGCTAACCAAACACCGTAATTATGACAAACGTATGCAACTTAAAGAATGTCTTCAACTGTGTCGGTTTTGGTCTTTTTCGCAGCTCCGGGAACAGATAAACTCCGATCACCGGACACGGGCGATGTTGGATGTAAGCACTTTTCGTTTTATTACCAACACCGGCTACCGAGCATCAGAACAGGCTCTTAGTTTGAGAGTTAACTCCCCCCCCCCCCCCCCAATAGGTCACAGTTAACTCAATAGTCTCTTAGTTATTATCACTAGGTGTGAAATATTATATACAACACTATGAAACAACTTAAGGAGAAACACTATATCTACAAGTAAAAAATGTAATTAAGGAACTCAATTTAAAAATCGGCCACTTAAGTGTATATTTGAAGATAAAATAATACTAATGCATTAATTTACTTTACTGAATGCTTTGTGTACATGGGTAGAATATGTTGTAGTATTCGGCATGGAAGTGGAAGTTTCAAATATATGGAATTCTGCACTACGGTACCAAAGCTGAAGACTTAAACACTTGTAATAACAACACACCTCTTTGTAGACTACTAATAACTGTACTGGAACTAAAAGAAAAACATAATGTATTGATTATTCTAACCCCAAAAAATAATCAGGACGTTATCACATTGTTTGGAAGAATCTGCTTTAATTTGGTTTAAAATCTTAGGAAGATGTCGACCTTAAATTGTATACTGTGTTGCAGATAGCACTAATTTTCGAAAACATTTTAGACAGAGAGGCAACACCGTACATGACTACATCAGTTGATTATTACCATATCATACCAAACCACCTTCACAATCAAACAGGAGGTAAACACTAAATTTCCCAAGAAATTATACATTGAAAACCTAAGAGAAGATTATCTTTTATTAGTCCCACAACAGGGAAATGTAATGTTTTAATGCTACAAGTTACAAGCACCTAAAAGTGTTTTCTGTCTTTGACAGAGGTATATGGAAGTGAGTGCAAATCTCAGAGATTCTTATGACGACAAAGATGGGTAAGTTCTTTCCTTTAATGTAAATCTGCTCCAGTTAATTCATTATATTTGCCTTAACCCATAAACAGATATAAGAGGGACCCGTATCTCCTCCCATAAATGTACAAACTGTCCCTGTTGTCATGTCTGAACCTATTCCCAAACATTTAGTCTTTGTCTTTATTTTGTTTCAACTCAGCTTAGTCAGAGTATCTTAATCATTTGGTTTTCTTACTGGCAGGATGAGAAAGGATGAGCTCGCTGCCATTTCAGGACCAAATGAGTTTGCAGAGTTCTACAACAGACTGAAACAGATTAAGGAATTCCACAGAAAGCATCCCAATGAGGTAGATACTTGTTTTTAAATTGCACTCTGTGTCAACCTTTGAGAAATGAGTTAACACTGTTACCTGTGTGGATTCCTTGTAGATTTCCGTTCCCATGTCTGCAGAGTTTGAAGAACTGATGAAAGCCAGAGACAACCCCAGTGAGGAGGCTCAGAGTAAGGCTACATCTACACTCCTCTGTTTTAATTTCTGCTTTGGGTAAATCTACTGGCTACACCATCCTGGAGCGTTCAAGTTTGAAAATGCTCAGATGATGGTGGATGAGTGGTAGATTAATCTTTATTTTCTAACCTTTAAACTGAAGTGTAAAGATTTGTACTTGGATTCACTATATTCACCTGAAAAAGTGGTTTAAGGGGTTTAGTTACACCTAAAATATTAAAGTATTGCTTTCTATTGTTTTTTTTTACTCTCCAGCAGGTTAACTGACCAATATTAGGATGTGTCTCACTTAAAGAAGTAAAATGTGTTTTTCATTTTCCACAGACCTGGTAGAGTTCACAGATGAGGAAGGATACGGCCGTTACCTCGATCTCCACGACTGCTACCTGAAGTACATCAACTTAAAGGGAGCTGAGGTCATGGTCCCTTCAAAATCTGGATAATATCACCTCGTACCGTAAAACAAATTCTTATATTTTGTTGTAAAACCAAAGCCTTTACTGTCTCTCTGTGCAGAAACCCGAGTACATCGCGTACCTGTCGTCATTCGACCAGCTGTTTGACATCCCAAAGGACAGGAAGAACGCTGAATACAAAAAGTAGGTCCATCATGACAAGTAAATGAGATTTGATGATCTTGTGGTTACTTTTTTAAAGCTGTGTATATGATGTACTGGGCCTCAGGTGATTAATTAGTGTAGACAACCATGAGGATGTAGGCTATTATTAAATTTACTGTTAAAGTCTAGATGCCACAGAAGCCACTGATTTAGAAGCTGTCACACGTGTTGCAGCTTCACGGAGCAGGATTTTTTTTGTGCACTGGAAGGGACCTGTTTACAGACAAGGTGTAGTCAGTTTGGTTGGAATCACAAAATGAGACAATACAAAATACACGGTCCACGATACCAATAATATCACAATACAACGATTCTGTGTTAATAAATATATTGTAAGACAATCATATAGCGATACATCACAATATCTGTCTAACTGAAGAAAACAAAATGTCAGTGAAAAGTTAAAAGTGCAGTATTTCTCTATTTATTTACAACATAGAGAACAAAGTGGATAAAGTCAATTTATTGAACGTGGATGGAACTTCCACCTAAGTTTGCCTCATTCATTTGAGCAGCGCCGCTGTGCAGTATCGACACCTGGGGAGTGAAACTTGCAATGACTGTTTACTTTGGACCGTCTTAAGTTATAAATTAAAATATCAATATTTGCACTGGCGTTTCAGCTATTGTATTGCATGAGGAAGGATGACGATATATCACCAAATCCATATTTTGGTGGCACGTGTAGGCCTACTTTAAAATAAAACACAGAATTATGTAGACCCGATTGAGTCCTTCCACTGTTTGTGGTACATTAATAAAAATTAAAAGTGTCCCCCCCTTTGAAATTAATGAACCAATATTTGAGTTTTGTGTAGTTCATGTTTGAGAAAAGCTGCTGGTTATTTTAGTTCCAGAAATATTGAAACACCTTTATCTCTAAAGTAATATGTGTTCACTTTGTAAGAAATACAAAAGAAATAAAGATGATCATAATAGTCTCAGACCATCACTTGGTGTTTCCGCTCTCTTTTTGCAGGTATCTGGAGATGCTCCTTGAATACCTTCAGGACTACACAGACAGGGTCAAACCTCTCCTGGACCAGAACGACCTGTACGGCAAAGTGTTGCTGGACTTTGAGAAGAAGTGGGACAACGGGACTTTTCCCGGCTGGCCCGTAAGTTCTGCTGACAGCCTCTGCATGTGTGACGAGTGAACAGGTTTTTTTATTTCCTCCTCTTCTGACCTCCTTTGTTTGTTTGCCTTATTTCTGCACTGTAGAAAGAGACAAGTAGTGCTTTGACTCATGCAGGAGCTCACCTGGACCTTTCTGCCTTTTCTTCTTGGGAGGTAAGAAAAGAAAAGGAGACTAATGATGGAAGTGAAGTGGGAGATTGAACAGGGATGATTTCCCCCCCCCCTTCATGTTTTCAACAGGAGTTGGCCTCTTTGGGTCTGGACAGATTGAAGTCTGCTCTCATGGCATTGGGACTCAAATGTGGAGGGTGAGTGGAGTTTTCACGCAGCTGGACTGAAACTTTAAGGCAGTAGTGACGCTGGATCTTGTCAGTTTAGCTCAAAGCAACAAGATTTACTCGAGGGCATTTAATACAGTAGCCTTCTTCAGTTCTAGTAGGGCTGCAACAATTTATCAACTTGTCTGTTATTAATCAATTAATAATTTGTCAACAGTTTTGATAATGAATCAATTGGTTTTTAAATTATAAAAACATGTTCTCCAGTTTTCCACAATGTGAAGATTTTCTGGTTTCCTTGCTCCATATAACAAAGAAATCATTTAAATTTATTAATTTTGTTTTGTGGACAAAACAGGATATTTGAGAACATTTCCATTTTTGTGGTTCTTGAAACACCGTTCACCATTTTCTGGACCACTTAATCCACAAAGTAGAGATGGACAGATTAATCAGTTGCAGCCCTAATCCCGTGTGCGACCCAGTAGAGAACATGTCGGTGACGTGTGAGTGTGTGTGATGTGCAGGACTCTGGAGGAACGAGCTCAGAGACTGTTCAGCACCAAAGGCAAATCCCTGGAATCACTGGACCCTTCACTGTTCGCCAAGAATCCCAAAGCCAAAGGGCCTAAAAAGTGAGTGAGTGGGTGAAAAGACTCAGTGCAGCTCTGACGCTGACTCATGATAGTGTTGTTATGTAACCCATGACATTTTCCTTCCATCACTCCTGCAGAGACACCGAGCGAAACAAGGAGACCGCCTTCCTGGAGGCCCAAGTGTATGAATACGTGGAGATCCTCGGGGTGAGTGACCCGTGTCCTCAGCGTCCACTCTGCCGTGGACTGTAATGTCAGAAGTGCTCACGCGTGTTGGAATGTGGCCTGCGGTTACAGGAGCAGAGGCAGCTGACGCACGAGAACGTGCAGAGGAAGCAGGCCAGGACGGGCGAGGAGCGCGAGGAGGAGGAGGAGGAGCAGCTCAGTGAGAGCGAGAGCGAGGACGAAGACAACGAAATCATCTACAACCCCAAGAATCTGCCGCTGGGCTGGGACGGCAAGGTGAGTTTGGACTTTAGAGTGAGACATTTTTCTGTCCAAACTCAAAATGCATTCTTTATTTTTTTTTTTTGTCAACACCAGACATAGTTAGACTTTGATGAAGCAACTTATTTATCGTCATCATCATCATCAGTGGCTCTCTTACTTCTTATTCATACATTTAAATATGCAACATGCATAAAACATTACAATTTTAGCTGTAACAAAGAGAAATATGAGATCTATATAATATATGTAAGGTTTCGGCCTGGCTATGTAAAGTGCTCTTACTGTGATTTTATTAAATTAGATGAAAAATTAGATGAAAATGGAAAAGTGCAGCTCTCCATGAAGCAAAGAACATGTTCTGCAAACAAACAGTGGTGGACGGTAACTGTTCTTGTAGCTGTTTTTAGTGGTGATTACGTTGCATTTCCTGTTATTACTACAGCATAAAAGTTTTAAGTTCAATGCAGCAAAACCAAAATGAAATTTTCACTCTGCACTTACACTAAGCTGTAGGCTGAGATCTGGTTCGGAGGCCATGTGTTCACCATGTGTGCATTATGGAATGAGATATACCACCGAGTAACAAAAGCCAAACAGGAAAAAGAGTAAATTAAAAAAAGGATAGAGCTGGTTCTGTTGAAGTGTGGCCACATTCGCTCTTTCTGAAAACACGGCCGCCAGCAGAGACACAAGGAAAACAGATGTCGGCTTTGTTTGACTTAACAAAAGACAAACCTGATAAAATCTCTGTCCGTTTAAGTCCACAGTATTTTACACAATGATTTGTTTGCCACTGTGTGTCACCAACAGACGGCCTTTCTGACAGGAAAATGTCGATTTCAGACCTGCTCACTCTCTCACACCAAAGTCCATACAGCACACAGGGGACCCCGATCCCCTGCTGCCTCCGTCTGTAAATGTCGCTGTTATTTTGTGACTTCAATGTTTAAAAATCCTTTGTTCACGTTTACGTCAGTGACACAAACGTGCCACGCGATGCAGCAGTAGACCAGCACTTCCTGTGCCTTTGCGAGCTAAAATCACTGGACTTTCTCTATAGACTTTGGTGTGGGAGAGTGAGTGGTCTACACACTCCAGTTTCCTGTCGGAAAAGTCTAACGGTGAGATAAAGCTGAAAACACATTTTCAAGAGTATTAAGTATATTAAATGTGATTAGAGTGCACTTTACAGACTCCCATGTTTCGGTTGGAAGAGTCTGTCTGCTGGTGACACAAAGCACCAGAAATAAGCTTCAGATATCACACACTCGGGAAGGCACAGTTTTTATTAGGTAAGACTTGCGTTTTAGGGGCTGACAGCCATGTTTTGACCAGATCCCAGGTTTCTCTCCAGCACAGGGGGGCGCTCACAGCTCATCACAAACACTCAAAATGCTAGATGCTGGTAGAGGTTTAGTGTTTTGGGAAGTTGACTCATGCTTGGAAGTAGAAGTGAGTCTCTGGTGAATCTGTTTTTCAGCTCTTTTAAATGTGTAAATTCCAGTCATTTACTGCAAAACCTCACCTTGCTCCAACATTTTGATTCGTTTCCATGCCGAAGCTTCTCGTGTGCGTCTGTTGACTGTTGTTCTTCCCCGCAGCCGATCCCATACTGGCTCTACAAACTCCACGGCCTGAACATCAATTACAACTGTGAGATCTGTGGAAACTACACCTACAGGGGACCCAAAGCCTTCCAGAGACACTTTGCAGTACGTTGTTGTGATTAGACTGAGCAGAACTAAAACCCAGCAGTTGTGTTGTGCAGTGCTGGTTCTTTTTTAAATGTTGAATTGTGTGTAACTGAAGTTTGTTTTTTGGTTTTTTTTTTTTGCGTCGCGCTCTGCAGGAATGGAGACATGCTCACGGTATGCGCTGTCTGGGAATCCCCAACACCGCTCATTTTGCTAACGTCACTCAGATCGAGGACGCCGTCTCCCGTAAGTCTGATGGATTTTCTGATGTGCCAAACTGTTTTTATTAAATGTTTGCAGACAGTGTGTCTGTGAAGAAGAAGAAAAGACTCAATTTTAGATTATTGTTTTATTTTAGTCCTATAAAAAAAAAAATATAAACTATTTTCTGGATGAAATGGAGGAGAAACAAGAGAGAATCTTAAAGCATCTGCTCTTAAAACATCAGCTTCATTTGGCCACACACACAAACATTTACGTGTACCGTGTATGTACACATACACATCGAGTATATACATGTATAAATACATACACCTGTCCTTACACACATTAGGGTCGAGCCAACAAAGGTTTTGTTATTGAACTGTGTGTATAATGTTGTGATAAAAGCCTTTATCATCTATATATCATTCATTATTTAGACACAAAAGCATTTAACATTTAGACTGACAGTTTAATATCGGCATTAAAAGCAAAAGTGCATCCTGTCACACTTAGGCGACTTATTTTTAGACAGCTTCCTTAAAGACAAACCTCCCCCATAAACTGAACTTTTGGAACTTTCTTAAAACAATTTACAGGCCTTATGTTCAAATGCCCCCCCCCCCCACCACCACCACTTTTTTCAGCTTTCTTAATATTTGGAAACAGACTCGTGATCCTTTGCGTGACCTTTCATACTGCTCAGTTCTGCTTAGAAGAACATAAAACCTTAGGACAAACTCCATTTTTGTTGAACTCTTCCATTCTGCAGAATAAAATCCAAAAAGACAACCTGGTGAACTCTCAATTCTTTATTTCATCTCTCTCACCCGCGGAACGCACAAACATGTCCACAACTGAACAGATTTTTAAATATGATATTTGGAATTTGAAAATTTAGGTGAAATAAGTAAAAAAAAAAAAGCAAATGTGTAGGAGTTAGATGGATTCAATAAAATCAGTAAAGTTATAAATAAGTTTAATTTGTGTTTTTTTTTTTTGTTCTTCTGTAAAGTGTGGGCAAAACTGAAGTCTCAGAAAGCTTCAGAGCGATGGCAGCCGGACACAGAGGTGAGTCCACGCTGATGTGGTGTGAAATAACGGCCATGTTTATTCCCTGACATTTGGGTTTAAAAAAAAAAAAAAAAAAAAAGTATTTATTTTTTTATTTATTTTATTCCATTGTGTTATTTCGTCCCCTCAGGAAGAGTACGAGGACTCGAGTGGAAACGTGGTGAACAAGAAAACCTACGAGGATCTGAAGAGACAAGGTCTTCTGTAGAGACGCCCAGAGGAGAAGACAAATGTCATATTTACTTTGTTTCATTTTTTAATCACTGATTCTCCCGTTTCTTTTTATTTGTAAGTAGTCATGTTGTTTCTCATCCTCCATTTGATACTTTGTAATGTGGCAACCGTTGTCTGTTGTAATAAACTCAGTACTTTATCGCACGCACCGGTTTGTACAGCTGTTCTTCTTAGGACACTTCCATTCATTTGGAAAAGCCTAAACAAAGAATTAATCTTAACCTTAACCAGTTAATGCTCAACTTAACCGCAATTCAAATCTTAACCCCTAAAACTTAACCAGTTCCTCAGAAATGAGGCTCTGTCTCATCAGGACCAGATTTACAGTTGAGGACAAAATCATTAGCCCCATGAAAATGTCATTATTTTATTTGAGTATCTCCCACGTGCTGTTAAACAAAGCAAAGGATTTTTAAAAACAGCTTTTTCAAACATCCTAGTTTTATTTTGGACGCTTCCATTATTTGTCTTTGCACACAGAAATGAAACTATTCCACGAAGAAACAAATACTGCCAGGGTCAGAATGATTAGCCCCCCTTAAAAACTGAACTTTTTATTGAGCCATAGCACAAACCATTGTTGTGTGATGATCAAAACTTTAAAAATCTAGTTAAAACCTGAGATTTATCTCCTAATTTACACACAGTATAAAATCTTCAGTGAGGGTTCCAGCTGTCACTGGTTCTGGTTGTGGTTCTGGCTCCGTTCTGGAGTCTCACATCCTTGGTTGTGAGACTCCAGACCACCAATTCTTGTTTCTCCACACTACTTCTGCTTCCCTCCCACTGATAATGTGATGGTTCATGGTACTTTTCAGGTTTGGGAACTGGAACCGGCTCGGAGCCCTGCTGGTGTAAAAGGCCTACATGAGGACTACTCATGTCCTGAAGAGGTAATAAATACAAGAAGGAGAAGCTAAATAAAGTGCTTAAAATAGCGGCTGCATTTCTTTTACACTGAATATTTAATTGACTTGATAGTTAATTTGAGGTTGGAGGATTAAAACATGCCTGGACTTCCCATAATTTTGGTTTTTATTGGGATTAAAAAGAGTGAAATATTAATTTATGTATGTTCTTATACATGAACCACAGCTGTAAAGTGTGTTAAAAGCATCAACGTGGACGTCAAAGTGCTTGAATTTAACCCTGGAGAAGGAGTATGAACTAAATTAGATTAAGTATTAACCCTGAAAAAGCTCTTTATAGTTGTATGAAACCAGCAAAAATGGCCTCACTTTCCCAAAATGTTACATATAAACCCTTGAGATTATGTTTTTCTTTTTTCTTTTAAACATACAATAACACATATTTCCCTGACTGAACTTTCAAAGTTCAAAAATGTCATTGTTGTATTTAATTATTTGTTGTTTTGTTGCAGTATTTTGTAAAAAACCTTATTTCATTTAATCCCATGAAGCAAAGTTCACCATCATCTAGTTTAAAGTGGGTTTTAATCTGTTTACCATGATATTACAGCACACAGGGTTAATCCAGCCATTAGAAAGAGGCGAGTCTTTCTCATTCCAACGATAATCTCCTCAAATCTTAACAAAATACAAGTTAACTTGTTCGTCCAACTGTGGTAATCTAGCAAATTCTGTGAAAATCAGCTCACAGTTGGTGTTATCTGCACCTTAATTCTTCACAGGTGGATGAAGACCTGCAGATGGCGCCGCTTCACTGGGATTCACTGATGGAAAGACTAAAAGGCTCTGCAGTGCAGGTATGATTGTGTCATGTACATGTGTCTGCTGGATTATGTCCAGATTAACAAGATCTTTATGAAATATTTAAATCTTTTCTGTGGGAAAATCTACTTAAAAATATGTCATTTTATTGTTCATATTTAATAATATAGTTTATGTTATATTTATGTGTGAACGCAACATGGGACAAAATGATAATCTGGTTTATTTTGATCAATATTTAAATCGTAGTTACCTATTCATGCTTATTCACTGGTAACAGGGACAAACTGTATTAATGTCAGTTTCTCTGTATGTGATGTTGCTTTTGAAGTTTCTGCAGAATCTTTAAGAGCCACAAACGTCTGCTCAAAGTGAGGCCCGTGGGCCAGAAATAGTCCACTCAAGAGTTTAATTAGGCCAAGCCAGGATTATTATTATTATCATTATTATTAAAAAAAGAAGAAAAACTAAAATATCCATTAGACTTTGAACTACAGTCTGATGTAAAGATCAGTAGATTCTCAGTTTTGTGACATTTTCAAATTTATCATCAGTATTTATTCAGTTGCTAACACATGAAGCCAAATAGTTTCAGTGCTTACAAAAATAAAACAGTTATGTGAATATGTGTATGACCAGAGTTCTACTGTTCACATTTTGAAATATTCCTGGCCGCCAAACCCTCTCCAATGTTTTAAATTATACTTTCAGTTTTACTACTTTTTACACAGATTTCCTTTAAGCGGGCGTCAGTTTTGTGCTGCGTTACATTTCTGGTCGTAACTCTGAGTTTCCGAGATCATGGGTTGTCGGATTAGCGGCTACTTTTACCGTTAATAGCCCTTTTGTCATGTTTGTCCCACAGTAACTTTTACACTGTGGTACTTTTCCACTGTGGCACTTTTCCACTGGGGTACTTTTCTACAGTTGTACTTTTCCACTGGGGTACTTTTCCACAGTGGCACTTTTCCACTGGGATACTTTCCACAGTGGTACTTTTCTACAGTGGTACTTTTTAACTGGGATACTTTTCTACAGTGGTACTTTTCCACTGGGGTACTTTCCACTGGGGTACTTTTCTACAGTTGCACTTTTCCACTGGGGTACATTTCCACAGTGGCACTTTTCCACTGGGATACTTTCCACAGCGGTACTTTTCTACAGTGGTACTTTTTAACTGGGATACTTTTCTACAGTGGTACTTTTCCACTGGGGTACTTTTTAACTGGGGTACTTTTCCACTGGGGTACTTTTCCACTGGGGTACTTTTCCACAGTGGCACTTTTCCACTGGGATACTTTCCACAGTGGTACTTTTCTACAGTGGTACTTTTTAACTGGGATACTTTTCTACAGTGGTACTTTTCCACTGGGGTACTTTTTAACTGGGGTACTTTTCCACTGGGGTACTTTTCTACAGTGGCACTTTTCCACTGGGATACTTTCCACAGTGGTACTTTTCTACAGTGGTACTTTTTAACTAGGATACTTTTCTACAGTGGTACTTTTCCACTGGGGTACTTTTTAACTGGGGTACTTTTCCACTGGGGTACTTTTCTACAGTGGTACTTTTCTACAGTGGTACTTTTCCACAGTGGTACTTTTACTAGCAGATCCAGATGAGCTCACTGTTCAGTGGCTTCACTTTCTTGTAGATTATTTGAGAAAAACATTTGCTAGCGTTGTCACTCTACATCACATGTGTCAAACACAAGGCCCGCGGGCCACATCTGGCCCGCCAAACAATTGTATTGGGCCAACGAAATATTAAATGACGTCTTTCCTGCTCCTCCACTGACACACTTAAAGTATTAGATACTAATACTGCTGATTGCAATGGACAATGGATTTCTTTTTGTGAGTCCAGTGTTGATATTTAGCCCTTCTGAGGCTATTTCATTTAATTTTATGAAAAAGTATCCTTTGTATATGGCAGCTTTATAACTTTGAATTTGATCTTTCATTTGTTTTTAATTTAATCTATAAGGATGGTTTGTTCTGTATTTTACACCATTGATCTCATGCGGCCCTCGACCTGGACACAATTTTTAATTTCGTCTCTCTCCGTAGTTGACTTTGACACCCCTGCTCTACATCGACGACTGATTCCGCCTCAGTAAACAAACAAACAGACACACATTTTAATTTGTCTTCAAGGAAATACAGGAAAGAACATTCATAGAGCAGGAACAGGCGTCGACCATAAGAAAATAAGAAAAAGCAGAACCCTACGAAGCAGAGTTTCTGTACGTAGCCTCTTTGTGACGTGAGTTTGTGTTACACTCAGGTTCGGTAAAACTTATTAACCTGCACAAAAAAGGTTAGTGACTAAAAACAGTGAGGGCAGAGTGAACATGTCGGGAAAATCTCACCAAATAACTTCTTCATTTCAGTCATTTTTTGTTTTTTTTGTCACGTTCATCTAGGAAATAAAAATCGCGTTCACATCAGCCATTTGTCTTTCTCCTTGTTGAAGTTCTCGGCCCACTGACGTGTGAGTTCTAAGTAGTGGTCGGGCTGGTTGGGCTGGTAGTCGAGGTACAAACGGGTGGCAGTTTTCTTAGCTACGGCCTTCTCGATCTGCGTCCCCTCGTGCCACTGATTAAAAGAAGTAACGGTGACGATTTCCGGTCTGACAGAGAGCGCGGCCTGCAGCGACGTCTCGTAGTACCGTCCGTTCACCCGGTTCCTGGTGTTGTGGTTGTTCCACGGCCGCACAGCTGTGTCCACGTACCCCGGACCCACACTTGGGATGAAGAGCAGGTTATTAGCGTCGCAGAAGGACTTGATGGCTTTCCAGTTCTGGTGGGAGGAGCCAAAGGAGAAACCGTTGGAGGCAAAGTAAGTGTACATGCCGTCAAAGCCGCTGGCCAGGATGTCATGTTTGTGGCGCTCCTCGACGATGAGGGCCACGAAAATGCCATCGTGAGGCGTTCCTCTGATGCTGCGGGAGCCCTTCGCTGTCAGAAGCTCCGCCCACGACTCCGGCGGCGTCAGGTACGAGTCGTAGACGTAAAAAAGAGGCAGGACTCGTCCGGTGCTGGAGCGGAATCTGTAGAAGGCGCCGTGTTTTCCGTACCTGAGAAAGAAAAGAGTTCTTTATTGGTGCTGATTCCGAAAACTCTTAGGAGGCACAGTGAGATTTTGCAGCTCACCTCATGCTAAGCTAACTACACGTCAGTCCCTCATACAACCACATTTCAAAAAACCTGAACTGTCCCTTTAACATTTAAAAGAAAAATCTTATTTCACTTGAGGTCTTACTCTTTCTTTATGTTTCATATCTTATAGTATAAAATGTTGCATGATATGATTGATCTCATTATCTTAATCCATGTCTACGGAAGCCCTAAAAGGCCAGTGCAAAAAATGGTTGAAAACTCAGCTCTCATGTTTGTTTTGTAATACTGATTTTGGCCATTCGGGGGCGCTGTGCCCCATGGTCCTACTCTGAAGAGTATATTTTGACGCATTATTAGCCAAAGTCAGTAACATGACAACTTATTTTTCCTTTGCACAAACATCTGAAACAAAACAGGGAGCAAATCTTTGAAGATTTTCAAAACGAGTAAAAAATATGAGGAAAATCATTTGTTTTTATCATAAAGCAAACATTCATCAAAGAAGAACAGAGTTAAATTTTACGAGGCAGACAAATGTTGCTACACAGTTCCAGCACGGTTTGGCATGACATGGCTTGACTCAGTTTTTTTTTTTTTTTGCTTTTCCATTAGGGATAGTACCTGGTGCTTTTTTTAAGTACCTGTCCACGTACTAACATGTGACGTGGACAGACTGCCGGCCACTGATTGGTCAGAGAGCATCGTCACTGGAAGAGTCACGAGCGCGACGTCCGACGCGAGAATCAAAGCGAACAATGGCGAAGTGTAGATCAGTTAAAAAGACTTAAAAACCCTGAAAACATGCGTTAATTTGCAACATTTAACAAGGACATTTGTAAAATGTCCATATTTAACAGAGGAGTCTGGTGTATTTAGCGACAGCGCTGCTGAAAGACGGAGATGGTGAGCCCAATCACAAGCCGTTCAGCCGGATTTCACTTCAGTGACTGTGTCATGCAGGAAGTACTGAACCATTCAGTGAACTCATCTTCTTAATCAACCGATTTTAATGATTCAGGACAAAGAAAACAACTGCTTTGACCGTCACTAGTCTGTGAAAACGACGTGCTGGATACCAGACCAATTTGAGTTGAGCAGTGCCGAGCCGAGTTGTTCCGGAACTGTGCAGTGGAAAAATACCAAAAGAGTCGTTTGAGCCTTCGCGGTTTCTCATTTTGGCAAACAGTGAAGGCAGAAAAGACAAAAACTCTAACATCCGTGGTCAACTACATGTTCCTGGGCTTTGTGTTTCACCACGGCGTGACACGTGTGACGTCGGCGACGCGTGGTGAGGCTTCAGTGGATGAAGAGAAACTAGTCTGAAGCTCAGAGAGAGAGAGACAGTAAGAAACCATCGTACTTGTCAGTGATGTATTTGATGTTGTCGTGCACGCTCTGCTCCGTCCGTCCTTTGTACGGCTGGATGTGAAAGGCAACCTGTGCAAAAGCACACGAGAGCACGGACTTTAACTGAGAAACCATTGAAAACAAACACACACAAACCTGAAAAATAAAGGCGTTATCTGTCGACACGCAACACTAAAGCACAGCCTGACTAATAAACTAACTTATTATAACTGCCGTGTGGGTTAAAGTGTAATTATGTGCACTGCAAAAATTGATTTCTAAAATAAGCTTAGTTTCTGGGAGAAATAAAAATAGTCTTCTCAAGCAAGTTGTGCACTAGAAAAATAATCAAATCTTTGTTTTAATAAGATACTACAGCCTACTTCAAGCTTTAATTACAAGATAAATCACAGGTTTACATCAAATCCAAACTGCTCCTGGTTTGAGAAGTTGAACCCCGTTTGATGTAAAATTAATGTGTGTGTGTGTGTGCAAATATGAGCAATTCTAAGGTATAAATTCTTAAATTTAGCTCAGTTTAAATAAAGACTTCTTACATGATTTATTTTCTTTGCTTGTGAAAAGCAAAACCTGTTTTTTTCTCATTTCATAGATCATTACTGTCTGACAGTAGTTACAGATTTAAAGGCCGAGCAGAATTATCTTTCCCCCTTTGTCTGAAAATTTAAATCAATTTAAAAATACCTGGCTCATTTCTATGGGTCTGTTTTTACAGTGTACCTGTTCCCTCTAGGTCATAGTTCCACAGATGTGACTGTTCTACATTACAACAGCATGAATCTCATTTTAGACCCAAATCCAAAGAAGTCGCCTGCTCTGTATTTGGGTAAAGAGGATTTTGCTTTTTAATTGTATGAAACACAGTTGGGTTTTCAGTCCTTTTAAAGACTCAGATATATCCTATGATGTCATATTACCATTTTTTTCTCGACATTCGGCAGCATTTTCAACAGGAAACTGTAGTTTGTCGTGGACTCACTCTGCCACACCAAAGTCCATGGAGAAAAGCAGTGTTTTTAGCTGACAGGGACACAGGAGCTGCTGGGCGACTGCTGCCTCGTCTGGAAAATCTGTATCACCTGAGTAAATTTTTACAAGCATTTCAAACACTTATGTCACAAGATAACACATTTGAAGCGTTATCCGGAGACATCTGTACACCAACAGCGTCTTCATGCTGTAATGCAAAATCGCGGATTTTCTTTATGGACTTTGGTGCAGGAGGTGAACTCATTTTCGCCTTGGGAATCAATAAAGTATTTCTGATTCCGATTCACTTAAAACTTAAAAAACTGCGAATCTGAGCTGGAAATGATTAAGCGTTCAGCTGTGGAGGGATGAAAATGAATTTCATGGCAAACGGCAGCCGGGTGATGGTCGACAAAAACCACCACGCTGTGCTTGTTTGCTTCAGTCACAGAGGTCTGCTGCAGCGCCGACGGAGCCGCCGAGCCACAAACGCTCGACGCCCACTCCCATCTTTCAAACGGGGCTGCGAGATCTTCATAAACAGTTCCCATGGCAACGTGGCAGCGCTTGGCGGCTGAGCTCAGGTTTGCGAGCTGCCTCCACTGTTGGGAAATCATGAAAGGTTGATGAAAGATTTGCTGCTGTTTGGATGAAACGCGATGATGACACTCTGTCATATTCACATTCCGGGCCTCAGGTGTGTTGACGTCGCCACGGCGACAGGAACATTAACCTGGAGCAGCGTCAGATCGTCGTGACGGCTTCTCTGAATATTGTATCGCAGAGAACGTTGGCGAGACGACGCAGAGGCTTTGGCAACACCAGTGACAGCATGTAAAGGAAGCATAGGTGACTCTACTTCCTGTGCAAATGGAGACAGAATGTCCCATGAGAATATTGGGAGCCAGACTCTGAAGCAGCAGCGATTTCTGGAGTGAAGCCACCGAACCAGCTGTAACTCGTGACATTTAAGGCGCCAGAAGTGATTTTAGAGTCCGAGTAAAGCACATAAAGAGATTCTCGTCTTCACAAATTATATATGTTGGAAAACAGTGAAGGAGAACATGTTTGAATGAGAGACTGAGGACAGCTCAAGATGTTTTAGTTGCATCTAAAAAATATGGCTCAGTGACTCAACACTGTAGCCACAGTTAGCATAACTATTCCTCAAAACACTGTAACGATATTAAAAACCCTCTTTACAAAACTTTTGCGGCAGTTTACATTTACTCTGTCACTGTCTCACCTCGATGTAAAGACATGCTTTATTTCAAATTCATCCTAAAAGATGAGGAAACAAAGTAAAGAAGAACGGAAAGTCGATATAGTGACACCTCCAGTGTTTAGAAAAGGGGGAGGAGTCTGGGACAACGAGCCTCGTGGTGATTGGACAACGAAAGCTTGTACCAGTGAAGCAAGAGTGGAAAACAAGGAAGTTCATTTTTTATCATAACATGTATAATTTCAATACTTTACAGTGAACTGTGAAGATTTGCATCTAGATTAAGAGACATCCACCTGGAATAAGTGGTTTAAGGGTTTAGTTTATCTTTTAAGAACAAAAAAAGGAAAAAGATTGTACGGGGAATGTTCTGTTCCCGTGTGGATGAGGCCACAGATTATTAGTAAGTATTAGAGTTTTAAGACCCGGCTCTATTCAGTACATTCGTTGAGCTGTTTATCAGGAAAGTGGCTTCACTTATCCTTGTAAATGTGAGACGTGATTTGTGTCATAATCAGCGAGTGTCCCTCGTCTTTCTGCCAGCGTCCTAACGTCAGTCTTTCACCGAGCAAACAGGGTCAATCTCTGCTTAATTACTGAGGACGTGGGACCGGAGGGGGGATTATGGATCATCCTGTTTTACATGCCTCGCCCCAGTTTTGTAAGGTTGATATAGAAACTTGAAGGGACACATGTATGACAGTCACACACACACACACATGTTTGCATTTCTATCAGAGTGAGGACCCTCATGGACATAATACATTCTCTAGCCCCTGACCCTAACCCTAACCTAAACCCAATTCTAACCCTAAAACCAGGTCTTAACCCTGAAAAAGCCCTTTTAAAGGGGTGAAAAAAAGTGAGGACCAGCCAAAATGTCCTCACTTTGTAGGGTTTGTATGATTTTTGGTTCTTGCTCTGCAGCAAGTACAAGAACACACTGGTTTTGCTGGTTTTACATCCTGTGTGTGGACCCTCGTAGACATAACACAATGCCTATAGCCCCTTACTCTTAATTTAATTCTAACCATAACCTTAAAACCAGGTCTTAACCCTGAAAAAGCCCTTTAAATCTGTGGGGAACAGACAAAATGTCTCCTGGTTTGTACATGTTTTGGTCCCCACAAGGATGTACACACACACTGGTTTCCATGACTCCAGAGGACATTAAATTGACTTCCATTCATTTCCTGGAGTCTTAACTTTAACCATAATTACTTGTGCCCTAACCCTAACCCTAACCTTAACCTAACTTTAAAACATGTCTTCACCTTAAAATGGAGTCATTTACATTATGGGGACCTGATTTTTTGTCCCCATAAGGAAGACAAGTCCCCATAATGTGAGTGTGGAGACAGATTTAGGTCCCCACAACATAAGGAAAACACACAGACACAAACAGACCCAGTTCTCAGTTTAAATCTTCCACATCAGTAGGATAAATATGGACTGACTGAAGCTCAGCTTGTTTTTGCGTCTGTCGTCTTTAAGCACCTTTACTTCTTCACAGCATCAAAAACCTTTCAGTGCTGACGTAGAAAAGAGTGTTTTGTTTTTTTTTTTGATGGCGTTTTGCCCTGAAAGGCACTTTAGCTCTTTGTCTCGGCTCGAATGAATCTGACAGCAGAACATTTTCATCTTTACTTTAAATGTCAGCTTCTTTTTAGGTCAGAGCATCAAACTCAAAATAGCCTCATGGACGGACAAAGTGTCCCCCCGTGGACAGGCGTCCCGGTGGAGCCGTGAGTCACGGCGTCTTCGGTCGTATCCGCACGGGAACAGAACTTTCCCGTTTTCTCGCTCTCATTCTTAAAATGTAGCACAGAGCAGCACTTCTGGTTCCTTCTCCAAACAGGAAGTGTGTTTATTGGCGTTCCTTTTTTAATTTTTATTCAATGTATATAATATTTATTCACAAATTTATTCAACATAATAATAAATATGATGATTATAAATGCAACAGCCTGAAAAAGTCATCCAAGACACTCGATGTTTTATATATATATAACATTGACATACGGTATGGCCCAGTCCTAGTTCGCTGACTGTCTCACGTTCTGATTATCATAATTATTTATATTAGATACAGTACAGACGCTATATCACATTCCACATCAACTCATTAAATCATCAGGAAGGAGAAAACATACCCGGTGTCTCACCAGTTACCTTGATGCTGTGCCTGTGGGCGGCGTCCATGACGGCAGGAACCAGGTCTTCCGTGGGCTCCCCGTGGTCGTCTGCCACGCCGGGAGGATACCAGGACAGCACCAGCACGCCTGCACCAGCACCGACGAAACATGTTACCAACGAGCTGACATTTCTTGAGGAAAAATGAGTGTCATTTCAACGATGTTATGCCTTTGTTTAACAAGAGGCCCTTTCCCACTGCAGGAACTTTTCTCAATTACCCAGGAAATTGAAAAACCTTGGCGTGTTCCCATTGAAATTAAGCGGGAAAACGCTTTACCTGGGTAAATTTAGCACCTACTCGCGACTCTGGACTTTTCAGATTACCAGGAACTCTGGAGGGGCGGGGCCATGTGGAACTGTTGTTTAGCTGTTTCCGCGTTGCAAACTTATATTTAGCGAGTATTCAGACCCTCTAGTGACTCTTTGTTAAAAAAGTTACTCCCAACGAATGTAATGTCTTTTTCTGGTGACATTAGAGACTTTTGGAGACGCTGACTTGTCATTCTGACACATGGGCATGACAACGTACAGATCACAGTGGATCTACAAAGGCACAAAACATTAAATCACAGGCATCGGAACTGAAAAACATAGGAATTTCACATTATGGTTTGATTCTAATCATAGTAATGTGAATTTTTCACAAATTCCATATGTTTTACACCCCTGTCTTAGACCAAACGTTCAATGCAGTGGTGTGCAATTTCAGACTTTTCACAGGAGGCAGATTTATTCCCAATAAAATAATCTGCTCCCTTCCTCACATATACTTCAGACACTGGCATAGTGAGATTAGATTAAGATGGAGCGAGACATAAGGTCTAATTATTATTATTTAATCTATTATTGTTTTGATATTTGTCCACTCCGGTCACATACCCTGGTTTATACAGTAGAACAGTATTTCTGGTTTTCCTCCAAGTACCACCAGAAGAAGCTCGCGCACCACTGGTGGTACATGAACCACAGATTGAGAACCATGGAATTAGAGAATTCTCTTTGAAACTGTAATGTGTAACGTTTAAATACATTTAAATCATCCAACTTGTTTCTCCGTGTAGCAGTGTTTGCTGTTGTGTCGCCCGGGGGCATGACTGCGCTGCACACAGGAAGTGACTTGTTTTGCGTCGTGACAGATGGTGGCAACAGCTACACTGTGCTGGCTCAAGTGAGACAACTGTAAAACCGGCCGGGAGGTCGATGGGAGAACGCAAAGACGCGTCTGTGAGAGTTTCAGAGGCGAGTTTTAATTAAGTAATTAATTAATTAAATTTTATTTTTTAAAAATAAATAGCCCAAGTCGCCGCGATAGAGTGTCACCATAGAAATGTAATATAAAGCCTCAAGTTTTTAATTTGTGCAACCAAAAATGTACCCATGCAAATAGAAAATCATGCCGCCCCATAAGGTGAAAAAAATTCGATTTTAGGGGTGGCACATGCCAGCCCTGGCCACCCCCAAGACACGCCCATGTTCATAACACTTGTGTCTTATCTGCTTCATGACAAATCAGTCGCGCACATTGTTTTGTTGTAGACTGGTATTACTAATGTCTGGCACGGGATACATTTGCATCCATGTTTTTTTGGATGCGGTCAACTCGGAGGTGACGTCAGTCTCGGTTCAGACTTTGCATTTCTACTCATTTCTACCTCTTGCACTTCTTCTCCAAACAGCTTCAACGTCGGCACTGCACACACTGGTGCCCTGCATGAGTCACCTGTTGAACCTTTGGACAGTTTTGTGGTGAACGTTTACAGATGTGAAGTGTTTACCTGCTGCAGCAGCTTCTATCTGGGCCATGTGTGACTCCAGAACCTTCGGGTCTCTGGAGCTGTAAGGTCCCAGCTCCGGGTAAAAACTTGAAGCAATGTCCTCAGGCGGGGTGTGCTTTCCCTGCGCGTGACTGGCTGCGATCTTCGGGTCCCAGTGTGGCACCAGCACGTGATCCCAGTGGATGTACTTGTTGTCCACGCCAGGTGAGCCGTACCACAGGTAGTAGAATATGTGCACGTCGTAGAAAATGCTGTAATCCCGGTCGGATCTGCTGAAAACCACCTTGGTGTCGCTGCTGCTGCCCATGTGGAAGTCACCCGGCGACGCCGCCGCGGCCACGTCTCTCACGTCCTGCCGCCGCCTGTCGGACCTCTCCCCGGTGAAGTCCATGCCGGGGGCCATGTCGGAGAAGCCGTCGCTGGGCTTCAGCGTCCTGAGCCCCATCATGGTCCCGAAGATGAAGAGCGTGAAGAGGAAGAGCGCGACCAGAGCCTTCCTGCGGAGGCGCGTCATGGTCGCTGTCCGTGGTGCTGACGGCGGCGGGGGTGATGCGGCTCCGTGTTCACGGCGCTCGGATGCTCCTTCAGCATGAAGCGGCGGCTGCGGGGAGGTGAACAGCGGAGAGTCGGTGCTCAAACACGCACTCGTGACACAAATCAGTCCCTTTTCACGTCCACCGTCTCAGCCTGAGGGCAGATACGGCGCCGCCTGTGTGCAGCCATCATGCTCCAGCTCCGCTCCTGCTGATCCTCCAAACAGTCGACAGTTTCTCCATGTCACTGCTGTGAGCAGCAGCAGCAGCAGCAGCAGCCTGTCAGTCTCTGCTCAAAACTGGAACAAACCAAATCTGGTTACCTTTTGTTTTCCATCCGATCACTTCACTCTGTGCGTCCGCTTCTCTCTTCTTCATCCTGTCATCCTCTCATCCCTTCATCGCAGCTCATCACGTCCACCTCACACACACACACACACACACACACACACACACACAAACACACACTTTTGTTTTTATTTATTTTCTTTAAAAAAAATAAATCCTTATATTAACACTGAACCAAAAGACTGAAAGTGCATCTGTTGTCTCTGAGGCAGAGAGCAGGAGGAGGGTGGGATTAAACTCGGCCACCGGAAAGAGACGAATGCACTGCGATTAAAGGGATAGTGCACGGGTTTTCAACTGTGGTTGAGTGCGCCTCCTGCTGGTCCCTCTGTGTCTGGAACCAGCATAACATTCTACACAAGCAGATTTGAGCCACTTCCCAATGGGCTCACTGAATAAAATCGACTCCAGCTTGACTCTGTGATCTCTTACAATATATATATATATATATTGTTTTACTTCTCTGTTAGACAGACCTTTCTGACAAGAACACAAAGTTTGTGTCACTTTACAAACCATGTCCTCTCTGCACCAAAGTCCATAGAGAAAACCTGCTTATTTAGCTTGTGGGGACACAGGAGCTGCTGGTGAACTACTGCCTTGTTTGATAAGTTTGTGTCGCTCATTTAAATCAAAACAAATTCTTTCAAATGCCGAAGTCACAAAATAATATATTTGGACTTACAGATGGAGTCAGCAGTAGATCAGGAACTCCTGTCTCCTGTGATGTGAAATCCCTGATTTTCTCTATAGAGTTTGGTGCATGGAGTAGGAGGTTTACAAAGTGACACAAATTTCAGTTTTCAGTTGGACACAGGCCGTCGACTGGTCAGAAAAAAAAAAAACACAAAACATAATCTTAACCTATCAAAGACTTTAGCACACTTCAAAAATCCAACCTGTAACTGCTGCAGATCTTGTTTTATTCTGACTCTGGGTCCATTTCCTCCACTGTGATTGTACCTTTAAGGATGTTTCGTTGTTTGCTCTGCTGATTGGTTCATTCTGTGCTGTGGTTGATAGTTGTTACTTAATTTGACCTATTTTTTGAACTTTATAGATGAAGTGGGCAAGAAAAAACATGGATATGACTCTAAAAGCTTCTGAGACAAAGCATCAAATACTATATAACAATGTATAAATATAGTACATAATATAACATTTATACCATATATTACTGTATAAGTATGGTGAGAGCTACTGTGGCAAAATAAAGCAATAGTTGCATATTTTAAGTGTTGTTAAATTAAAAAAAAAAAACATCTGTCACAACACTGCAGTGCATTATAGATTAGTTATTGATCAGGTGATATTGATTGATGGAGGAGGGGTGAAAGGTGAGGTGACAGGCCTCCCACAGTGACACACACACAGGTTTCCAGGACTACAGAGGACATTACATTCATTTCCTGGAGACTAACTCTTACCTAAACCTTAACTTAACCAAACAACATGTCTTCACCCTAAAATGTAAACAATGACATTAAGCGAACTTGTTTTTTGTCCCCATAAGGAAGACAAGTCCCCATAATGTGACTCAGTGTTATCTCTGACCCTAACCTTAATATAACCCAGTTCTAATCTTGGACCTAAATTTTAACCAGTTCCTCAGCAATTAGTTTCCGCCTCATTAGAACCAGGTTTTAGTTTCTATGAAGTCTATTAATTTTTCCTCTATTTGTGAAAATCAAGAGGCCGGATTGATCATTTTGATAGTTTGACCTTTCATCTTAGCTGGTCTTCCTCATGCTGTGAGGACCTAAATCTGTCTCCACAGTTACATTATGGGGACTTGTCTTCCTTATGGGGACAAAAATCAAGTCCCCATAATGTAAATGACTCCATTTTAAGGTGAAGACATGTTTTAAAGTTAGGCTGAGGTTACGGTTAGGTTAAGGTCAGGGTCAGGGTTAGGGTTAGGATGCTAGTAATTATGGTTAAGGTTAGAGTAAGTCTCCAGGAAATGAATGGAAGTCAATGCAATGTCCTCTGGAGTCATGGAAACCAGATTCTGTGTGTGTGTTCCTTTTTGTGGCATAAACACTGACCTTGTCAGGACCAGTAGTCCTCATGGACACCAAAACCTGGTCCTAATGTACCAGAACCTATTTCTAAGGAACTGGTTAAGTTTAGGACTAAGATTTGAATTGTGGTTAAGTTAAGGTTAGGGTTAGTCATTAACTGGTTATGGTTAAGGTTAGTGAAAAGGCTTTGCTGAGGCTGTCCTCATGAATGGAAGTCAGTCCAGAGTGTCCAATGCGGTGATGTGGGGTGTGGTCAGTTATTGGAGGTAAGAAGGTCAGGGGGCTTGTTCAGATTGTGAAAGAAGAGAGCTGCTGCTGCTGCTGGAGGCTGGGACTGAGAGTGAGACTGAGAGTGGGACTGGGACTGAGAGTGGGACTGGGACTGGGAGTGGGACTGGGACTGGGACAGAGTGGGAGTGATGGGGTCAGTGGTGAAGTGACAGTGGGTTGTTGCTGGTGCATAGATCCTTGTCCACTGAGAAGAAGTGTGTCCTGCAGAGCTGCAGATGCTGCGACTCTGTGTCGTGGAGGTTCAGCAACAAATCAGCAACATCTAAACCTGTTGGAAAATAGGATTCTAACCATTAATCTTTATCATTACTATCATTTTAATGCTTTAATTCAATTTAATTCTACATTATTTGTGGTTTCTACATTGCTTTAAATTGTTTTTGTTTGTCTGTTAGTCATGACTTCCACCCGACTTAAAAACGTGAGAATATTTTCAGACAACCGTGTCGGGGGATGTAGGTTCTGTCTAATGTTATTAGAAAAACAAAATGTGGACATTTTAAAAGATAAGACATTATTAGGAAAAGTCTGAGGCACCAAGCCTTATTAAGGATTTTAACTGCTTTTTTCTGAAGTGTAGGATCTATTTCTATTTATACTCTACAGACAAGAGACTTAAGTAAAAACACACACACCTCTGCTTATTTACATGAGACACAAATGTGGTCGAAATCAGACTGTATTCAGATATGGAGGCAAATGGTGCAAAAATGTCCAAAAAGACAGAAAAGAGAAATATGAAGAAGAAAAAAGGGGGGGAAAGAAGACAATTTTCTTATTATAGGAAAAAAGTTTAGGGTCTATATTTGTTTTTGTTGTATTTTTTCAGACCACAGCACAATATAGCATATACATGTATATGGAATGACAAGTTAAACGGTACAAAGTCTGCAAACATTTCTTATTAAATAGATAATAGATTTGTTTCCTTTGTTTCCTTTAACATATTTCACATGTGGCTTCTTTGTTGCACAGATCATTGTATCAAATATGTTTTCTAATACTGTTTACATACTTTATATTTTGTACTTATTTAGTCACTCCTTGCATATCTTAATCTTTAGTCTTCTTCATATATAGATTCTTAGTATATTTAGTTTTAATAGACTGAGAATCTTAGTAACATATTTCTGATTCTGTTTTTTTTAAATGTTTTTTTTTTTTTGATCTCTACAGTATTAATCTAATACAACAGTGCCATATATACTTATAGATGCGGTTGTGTGTTGCAGGAGGAGGAGGATGTTGTGTACAATGTGAGGGTGAGGAGGGTGAGGAGGGTGAGGAGGGTGAGGAGGAGGAGGCAGCTCTGTCCCGGGGCAGTGGAGTCTGTAAGTGGTTTAACGTGCGAATGGGCTTTGGCTTCCTGTCCGTGAGGAGCAGAGATGGATCTGCTCTGGAGCCGCCGCTCGACATCTTCGTCCATCAGGTGAGCTCTGTCTTCTTCTTTTTGTTGTTGTCCTACAGCGTGTGGACAGACAGCTTTATTTTCATGTCCTAGTAGGACATGATGCTGCGGCCTTTACTGCACCACCTGTGTGGGGACAATACATCTGCTCCAAACATAATATGCACATGAACACTCATGTTTCACAGAACACCGAGGTCAAAACTATAGAAAACCCACTGACCTCACGCTTTAAAGTGTGGTTCTGTTAACCTGGTAACCAGCATGACACAGACTCACTCTCACTAAAGGTCCCAGTGAAATAAAAACACAGATTTTCTCCGTGGATTTTGGTGTACACGGTTCACAAAAGTCAGTTTCCAGTCAGAAATGTCTGTAAAACACAAGATGAAACAACAAACATATTCTTAACATGTTTAATTGTAACATACATCTCCAGATCAAGCATCGCTAGGCTGCTGGCGCCACTCGTCCACTCACCTAACCTCACGCGCTGATGTGGAACTTAAACAGTGTAGATCAGGGAGGTTAGAGTTCAAACATTTCTCTTTAAAAGGGGTGAAAGGCTAAAGTGGAGATAACAAGGCTCGTTCCTGCTGCCATCCAGCCCTGTTTCCTGTTGTAAAGTCATCAAAGCTTCAGGGAACAAACCCAGTCAGAGGTTCAGTCCCACCTCCCATGTGGAGCTTTTTTTTGGCAGAGGCCCCTTCTCATGTTTCTCCGTCCCAGTGTTGATGTAAGTCATCAGATGGAAGACAGAAGATGAGGTTGAGGTTCTGGAACTCTGTCAAACCATGGCCTTATTAAAAAACCCTGTAAAGCAGAAGAATGTTGTCCTGTTTTTATCACATTATAAGAAATGTATTATTCAACATTTACAGGCAGATTTCTGTTTCTGTTAAATTTCTGTTAAAGAGATATATGATTATATATCTCTATATATTTGTAAAATTAGGAAACATATTCAATAATGAACCTTTAAACACCAAACAAACGGAAATGCCACAGTTGTCTTACCTTTTAAAAAAAAATACAGTTAACTAACCAAACAAATGTCTGACTGACCGACTGACCAACCAACCAACCAACCAACCAACTAACCGCCTGACCAACCAAGTTACCAACCCACCAATCAAAGCACAAACTAAGCATGAACCAACAGACCAACCAACTGATTAACTAACCAACCGACCCACCATTAACTAACCAACCCACCATCAACTGACAGACTAACCAAGCAAGCAACTGATTGACCAACTGAAGGACTGACCGACCAACCAGGCAACAGCTAACCACCTAACTGACCCAACTGATTGCCTAACCAACCAACTAAACAACGAACCAACAAACCAACCAACCGACTAATCAGATCAACCAACTGACTAACCAACCGACCCACCAATCAACTGACGGACTAACCAACCAACCACCGACTGAACAATCAACCGACTGACCAACTAAAGGAGTGACCGACCATCCGAACAACCAACCAGGCAACAGCTGAACTGACCAAATGATTGCCTAACTAACCCACCAACCAACTAACCAGTGAACCAACAAACCAACCACCTGACCAACCAGACCAACTGACTAACTAACCAACAATCCACCAATCAACTAAACCTCAACATGTTAGTGTACAGATTAATTCCTGTAAAACCCTGTAAAGCAGAAGAATGTTGTCCTGTTTTTATCACATTATAAGAAATGTATTATTCAACATTTACAGGCAGATTTTAATGATTATATATCTCTATATGTTTGTAAAATTAGGAAACGTATTCAATAATGAACCTTTAAACACCAAACAAACGGAAATGCCACAGTTGTCTTACCTTTTAAAAAAAAATACAGTTAACTAACCAAACAAATGTCTGACTGACCGACTGACCAACCAACCAACCAACCAACCAACTAACCAACAATCCACCAATCAACTAAACCTCAACATGTTAGTATACAGATTAATTCCTGTTCTCCTTCTCAGAGTAAACTGCACATGGACGGCTTTCACAGCCTCACAGAAGGAGAGACAGTGGAGTTCACCTTCAGAAAATCCTCCAAAGGACTGGAGTCTGTCAGAGTAACTGGACCTGATGGAGCTCCATGTTTGGGGGGAAGGAGAAAAGTGATGAGTTCACGGAGACGACGCTCAAAGGCCGACAGGTGAGTCCAGTTTGAGGACATCGATACACACTTCATGAATGAATGAATGAATCATGAATGGAGTTTGACAAAATGAGGACAGAGACCTGACCTTTAACGTTCACTATAAAACAGCTTCTGTATTTGTTTGTTTCACACACAAACAAACAGAATTTAAACTATTATTTGTGGCATTAATGTGAAATGTCTCCGCTGTCACGCAGGTTAGCAAAAAGAAGTTTGTCCGAATTTCTTCTTCTTGTCTCCACCCACCCCTGCTCTGTTGCTGTATACACACAAACGCTCCCTCAGTCAGGTCTGATAGTCAACGGTGCCTGTTCATGAAGAACACAACAAACAAATAATGTCACATTGTTTCTGTTCACAAAAACCAAACAGAGGCAGAATGAAAACAAAATCAACAAAAGGCCATTTTGAGATGCCTCTCTGACCTTTGACCTCCAGTGTGTCACATTTAATAGAGTTTATTGGCAGAGAATGAGTACGTTATCAACACACATGAAATGAAATAAAATAAAAATCGTTCGTTTACTCACCTGGGGCTAATGCTAAGCTAACCACTGGGCTCAAAAGCTTGAATCATGTGACGCACACTCATCTTCCAATATACCAGAGGTTACCAAGTATTCTCACTTTCTCAGGGAGACCACAAAACAACAAACAACAAAAAATTTTTGACTGAAGGGAAGGATGCAAACTTCATGTATTTGCAGCTTTTCTGATGCCACACACGTCTTTCCATTGACTTTGAATGAGTTTTGTCACAGATTTCAGGTTTCTCCGACCCTCAGTGCTCTTGAATGTGTGAATTCAGTCACCAAATAGAAACTGCCACTCATCCGACATTTGTTCCATGTCTTTGAAGCTTTTTGAAAGCAGCTTTAAACGGGGTCCGTCTAGATTTGAGCATATTAATCACAGTTTGCGGTGATAAAAGTGACTCCACGTCTTCCTGTCTGGATCCGATTATGTTCAGACGCCCAGACTTTCTTCCTCTCGCTGCTTCCCATACGTGAACTTTGCAGAAGAATCAAAGAGTTTGATTTGTAGACTGTGAGCCATTAAGTTCCAAAAAAAGCATTTTCATTAAGTCCAGCTTCATTTATCATGGTGGCCACTGAGCAATGATAAAAATAATCCCACTGCATCCTGTCGCTGCAGGTTTGATTGAACTCACATGTTCCCTCGCTGAATTCAGAGGAAGAAAATGGCATCTATTCGTTAAATTGATAACAGATGTAGGTGCCCAGGAGAGGTCAGGGGTCACCACTGCCATGCGTTGTGCAAATGAGGCCGAGGGAGGAGGGGCTGTGAAGGAGTGGGGGGTTCAAAGGTCACAGGAGGATTAAACAAAGGAGCTCCTTCTGCCACCTATGTGGACCAGATGATCAATACTGAGCATTGATGGGGGATGGGAGGAGGAGGAGGAGGAGGAGGAAGAGGAAGGAAGTGGTGGTTAGTGGTGGTGACATGACCCAAAACTCACTTTAGGTTTCATCCTTGTGATTAATTTGATAACCCGGGTGGAAAGTGAAGTTTGCAAACCGCTCACTCTCCTGCACCAAACTCCATAGAGAAAATCATCGATTTAAGCATAAGGGGGACACAGTCGCTGCTGGTCTACTGCTGCCTCGTTTGGCCTCAATTTGTCATTTAAGTAATGAATTTCAAACAGATATTTGTTGTAAACTGTGGGGTTGGGGGGGGTGAAACGGTTTACAGTGCGACACAGACTACAGTTTCCAGTCATAAAAAGGCTGTTTCTCCTCGTGTCTCCACACTAGCAGCGATGTTTTCACGGAGAGCCAGTGTGTCTTGGTATTTTATAGATCAAACAACAAATCGGGAAAACAATCAACAGATTAATCTTTATCAGGCTCCAGTGAGCGTCAGTGTAACAGAGCAATTGTAACTGCAGAAAAAACAACATCTATAAGCAACAGGAGAAAAACTAAAATATTAGGAATGAGTTGATATAATATTTATCTGTTCCCTACAGATAAACAGGTCTAAATCAGTGGCTCAGATAGTACATCAAATCCAATACCATCCAAACAATCCTATATATCTCATGCTTTTACATGTACAGACTAGATTTACGTCTGGAAATTACAGCTTCATCAGCACGAATGTATTGTTAACAACTTCAGGCACAATATTTATTATGGTTGATCTGAGTGTTTGTCATATTATGTCATATTGGTATTATAGTATTGAAGATGTAATACTATATATATATATGACTCAGAGTGTGTTGTGTGTGATTGGACCGGCAGTGTTGAAAAACGGGAGGGGGTTCGCTGGAAAAGGCAGAATGTCCGTAAACAAAGAAATCAATAGTTTGTGCCTGACTGTTTAAGTGACTTGTGTCTCCATGTGTCACACTGTTCAGTTCCTCAGCCTCACTTACCTCATTTACCTCGCACTAATGAATTCACCCACAGGATTTCACTGATCATTAGCATAGATTTACTGATAAAGAAACAGCAGCGGCCAGTGAACAGGGAGGTGATGTGTTTGAGAGAGATTTATCATACCTGCTTCTCTGTAACCTATTGTTTTCACAATACAACAGTTATTATATGAGTGAACGTTTCACATTATTTAATAAATTATTATTTAATTAATATTATTTAAAAATATTGATGTTGTATACCTTCTCTATCCAGAAAAAAATATATAACTCACGATGAACCAGCTGGAAACTGTTTAGTAAACCTTGAACTCTCCCGCACCAAAGTCCATAGGGAAAATCAGCGATTTTTAGCTCACACGGTTATATAATCTGCTGGTCTAGTGCTGCCTGTTTTTCCAGTTTGTGGTACTTGGATTTAGTCCGAATGAAGCAGTTGAAACACCACATTCACAAAATAACACATTTGAACTTACTATTGGAAACAGCAATGAATCAACAGCTCTGGTGTGCTTTGATTTTAAATTGCTGGTTTTCTCTATGGACTTTGGTATAGAGAATGAGACGTTAACAAAGCCAAACAAAGTGAGATTAACTTATTCTTAGGATATCATAAGCTTACACAGGTGTATATTTTTAAACCTTTTAATTACCTTTTGAACAAAAAGGCTTTGTTCCTTTTGACCCTTGTTTACCTTTAAATACAGTGAGAGCAAAATTCCATGGTCTATTTTTCCTGCTCTTTGGTGTGAAAAGCTCTTTTTAGACTTTAGCTCAAAGCTCCACTGTGTAACTTTTGTACCCAAAGCACTGTGAGCGTAGATTTGTGTGAAGTTATTATACAGTATAATGGTTTGTATAAATGTGAAAGCAGCTTTAAAACCATCTGAACTCTAATTTAAAAATAATTTAAAATAATCCAAGAATTAACAGTTATCAGGCACATACAATACATATACATTCCCTCTAAACATAATATACTTTTCTTTGACATCAAAATGTATTTTGAATTTTAAAAAGTCAAGGATGAAAGACTCGAGACATTATTCTGTCTAATCTTCCTCTCAGCTGTCAACTGCCTGGACACTTCATGAGGGAGAACAGTGTCAGTGAATGGACTCAAAGCCGAGATTGTGCTGCCCCCTAGTGGTAATGCACCTACCTTCAGATGATGGGAGTAACTGAGATCTGAAATAATAAAAAGAAAATCAATGACTTGTCAAGTATATGAAACACATCTTTACTACTACTACTACAGCGTTTTCATAATCCAGACATAATCCAGATTCACCGATAAATTTTCTTGGTCCATAAAATACATGAAATAAAAAGCTCATTAATGTTTCTCACACAGCTTTTTTTTAACGTCTGTAGATGCTCAGTTTTGCCCACAAAGCAGAGATTTTCAGGTTTTCTGTTTTGTGATATTTACGTTTATCACGAAAGCTGATAATGTTGACATAATAAACCTGTCAAAAGAGTCTGCTTTATGCTTCAGCTTTGCTTTAGCTTTGGATTTTTTTTTCTCTCTGACATAATAAATCCATTATGTTTGATGACATTGTTTCCTCTTGTCTTGCCTTTTCAGATGCTACAACTGTGCAGGAGTCGGCCATCACGCCAAGGAATGTCAGCTGCCTCCTCAGACCAAAAGGTGTTTCCCACATGGTGGCCAGTTGTCCAATCAAAGTGCATCGCATGAGTTTTGACACTTGAACATTTACATGGTCCACGGTCAGTAAACCAGGGGGGGACAAAGAAAAAGAAAAAATAGCCGGGTACGTTAAAAATCGACACTAAAGTTTAACACATCAACCAAACTAAAAGTCTTCTTCATGATTCAGTAAAATTTCATTGCTGATGTGAAGTTGGAAAAGGGTCACGAGCGTGTGAATAAATTGCACATTAAAAAAAAAAAACATGTCTAGTGTTCGAAGGCCTTTAAATTCATTTTCTCATAAACGTATGTACAAAAGTCCGTGGCATCGCCCCCTAAATAGCAGGGCAAAACAAACAAACCTAAAAGACTAAACCAAAACAAATTGTTATAATACAGTAATAACAAAGTGTGCAGAAAACAAACACATTCAAAATATTATTAGATTGTGTACGTGTACCTAATAAAGTGAATACTGAGCTGTAATTAATCTCCTTTCACGTAACCACAGCAACTATGAACAATAGGGAATTATTTGAACTAAACAAACGTCTTTGCTCCATTTGAATTAGAGGTGGAACTTGACATTTAATATGTAAATGAAAAAAGAGAAACGCTCAATATTTCCAGGTTTTATTGTTAAAAAAAGGAGAATGATGCAATAATGTCCACCTTCTATTAGAAAGAACATTATTTCACCACACACATATGACAGAAAAATGATTCAGTTAGTGGAGAATTTTATGTCTTAAATCCAAGTTGCCATTTTGTCATTTAAACTTATATGCAAGACCAACATTGATTGTACGGCAGGCTTTTGTCTGCACAACAGTACATACTGTACCTAAAGTGAATGTAAAAGATTTTGATCTCATAAATGTCTCCTACACTTCTATTTATATGGAATTGTGTATTAACAATATAGTTTTTGTCCAACTTTATTGTATTGTCACCACAGAAAAAGCACCGTATTTTACTGTAAAGCGTTGCGATGTAACACGATGTACAGTGTAACAACTCGGTTGTTTATTACCTTCATAAACTCAGGGAGAACTTTGTCCTTATTTTATTGCCAGTCGAGTCTTGCGATACACCTTTGTCTGCCAAACAAAATAGAGCAGCGAGTGCTGCGGCGCCCTCAGAACCGTCAACCATCAACTGAACTTATTGCTTAGCATTAGCATCCGGCTAAAGATTGAACTTTACTTTTATATTTCGTGTGTTAATTACAAGTGTACAGATTCGAGTACATGAAAAAAGGTACAAAGTTATTTTTGTAGTCATGTAACCACCGAGGCTACAGTCAAACAGCTGTAGCTAAATTTGCAGATTAGCTAGCCAAATAGGCTAAAATGTTTTCAGGCTTTTGTGTCTATCTCTCAATATCTGCACTTGAAAAGAGTTCAGTTCATTTATTTACAGCGCTGAAGAAATACTTAGTTCAGGCGTTTATTGGTGCGTGCGTGTTACTGGCACATAGTTAGCGCTAACTGTGCCGCCTCATTAGCAGCGTGAGATGCAGAAACTGTGTGTCACTGAAAACATGGCTGCCATTAAGGGACACAAGGAAAAGCTGATTTTAGCCACCTAACAAAAAAAAAACTCACCAAGTGAAATCTAATATAGTCTACTTTATTTTGCTTTTCCATTAGGGATAGTGTCTGGTTCTGTTTTTGTACCTGCTCTGACGAGGTTCACTGATTGGTCAGAGAGCGTCGTCACTGAAAGAGTCACGAGCGCGACGTCCGATGCAAGAATCAAAGCGAACAACGGCGAACTGTAGATCAGTTAAAAAGACTTCAAAATCCTGAAAACATGCGTTTAATTTAACCAACATTTAACAAGGACATTTCTAAAATCTCTAAAATATTGTTTTTGCACTACTCTGTAACCGACTCACTCTCTCGTAACAAAATCCATAAAACCGGCCATTTTACGTCACAGCAAACATAATAGTGCCTTGATCAGCGAGTTAAAAGTGTTATTTTGTGGCTTCAGTGTTTGAAATTCTTTGTTCAGATTAACCTCAGTGACATAAACTTACTCAAAGAGGTGGCAGTAGAGCAACAGCTCTAAAAGTGTTGTTCCTCTCTATGGACTTTGGTGTGGGAGAGTGAGCAACTCCAAACTTCTGTATCTGGTCAAAATATGCTGTCTACTACCAAAGCTGCTGGGATCCACAGTTACACAGTTACACAGGTATTACCGTATTATAATCGTTATTAATATTTTCTGTCTGTGCCAAACAAAACATGGGAATTTGAGAGCTTCAAAGTTTTAATCTTCTAAATCCTGACTACTGTGAAGCAGCAATACTCATATTTTCTTGGCTTAGATACGAATGCTGAAATAAATCCATTGAGGTAAAAGTAAAAACACAATAAATAGCTGTTTTCTGTTAGCTCCAACGGATAACATGGCAGTTTATTTTTTATTTTACATATTTGTTTTTTTTTTTAAATAGTATTAATATAATGTTCTTGATGACGCTGCATGATAATGAGTAGTATATTAGATTAACTTTTTTTCAATGTAAAAAGGGGGACTAACAGTTACTGTTAGCAGTGCATTAGTATTGATCGTCAAGGATAATTTAGTAGCTATTATACTTGCTATGCTGTTGTAATCTACCATTTAAAACACTCTAATGCCCCTGTGATTCGTATTGTTTATTGTTTCCTGTATTACTTGTATACAAGAGAAGACAGAAAGAGTCTTCTCCCTCTAATCTATACCAGTCTACCTCAGGTGTGATAGTGGTTTGTGGACAGCATGTTCAGAAAACCCAGTTTTGTAAGTATTGTTCATTTTTGTGTGTGTTTATTTATAAAGTTTTGGTACCTCTGTGGAAAGAAATAACAGTGATGTTACTGCAGGCAAAGAATGTTTTGCTGGAAAAACGTTCATGCTGATTTGGCGGGTAGAGGTTGGAGTAAGGTGAATCTTTACTCCGTAGTCAGTGTCATTGTTGTTTCACTTTGCAGAGTTTTTGCATCAGAAATGATTTGTGGTGCAAAATAATAAAAATTAGAGATTAAAAGTAGAGTTTTGTATTTGTCGCTTGTGTCTCCAATTTATGCTGATGACTGTCCAATATTTTTTTATACAAGGTGAGAAAATATAGTAGCGACCAAGGCTGATCTTAGAGCTGTTTTATGACATGAAAATGTGGAGTTTATATTGGAAAACGGTTTTTGGTTTACTTAGAGTAGAATGATGATCAAAGTGGAAGATTGTCAGAGTGAAGTTCTGAAGAGTACATAGTGACTCACATAATACTTAACTGGAGGTCAGAGAGCTATAGAATTAGAGATTAGAGCCACATGTGAGAATGTATTTTGCAAATTATATATATAAAGAAGCCAGAATTCTGAGGAAAAAATTAGATTTTTTTTAGGGGCCCCTCTCGGTTTTAATATTTATTTTAATAAAACTGAACAAATAAAGCTGAATCATTTCATTGTCCTGCAAAGTTTTCATCTGATGCTCATGTTACTGTTCCTCTTCCGTGACACTTGGGTTTGAGAGAAATACTGACTGCACTGTGCTATGGAGGGCAATAAATGTGGGAACCATGTAAAGCTAGTCATACTTAGATTACACCATGGCCGGAAGTGCTGTAATTTTCCTTAAAATTAAAACTCCTACTGTATGAATTTGACATGAGCAGTCAATGTTTTTAATTTATTGTTGTAGATTAATGTATTTATATGTTTTTTTTAAAAAAAAAAAAATTATAATAATTTAGCTGGATATATTCCTGGGATGGGTCAAGAGTGGGGATGCCCATGGGCAAGGCACCCGATTCGCTATAGCTTCCTGAGTGGATGGGGATGAATGCAGAGGTCAAATTCAATATCACTAAATAACAAAAAAATAACAATAATCTAAACGTATCATGTTATCACGTTCAAAATATTGCATAAAAAAAAAGAAAAAAAAAGAACAAAAATCAACAATTTATACAATAAAACTGCACTACACTAATTTTATCTTTGGGATAAATTACGTTAATTTTCACTTGTGTATGTTCTCTACTGGTGTGGTTAATTGCAGAGGTGAAATTCACTGTCTAACTGGCGGCCGTGCAAAAATGACTCCGTCTATCATTCGCCAAATTGTGAAACTTATTTTGAAACGTAAAACCGGAAGTCGCCTCATTCAGGCCGCCACCGCTGCGCTGCACAGCAGCCGCACGCGCTCACGTCCAGCGTTTGACAAAACCTCCGCGGCTATAGAGAGCCGAGCGAAGCCGAGCGAGCTGAACGTGTGCGGCGGTAATGGCTGCCAGGGAGAGTGAGGAAGACAACAAATGAACCCCCGGGAAACGAGCCAAAGGTGAGAGCGAGAACATGTCAACTCTGAGCCGCAGAACCGCTGCCTCTGTCAGACATTTACACCTTTGTCTCGGTTGCTTTGGAAACTCTTGGCTTAGCAGGTGTGTGTGTTTGGAGGAATCTGCTTGATGACACACACACACACACACACACACATAAACACACACGCAGGACAATAAACTGTCACTAGCATGCACGCCTCCCTCCAGCGTCCAGACCCCGTTCCACACTAAACTTGTCCGGGTTTGACTCACGTGAGCCTGATGAACACATGAATGTTCGGTTTAGAGCCGGACTCTTTGTTAGCTGGTGTTAACGTGATGTAGCTAACGAGAGCTAACCGACAACACCGTGAGCTGAGGCCACTTAGCTGTTAGCCTGTTAGCCAATCAGCCAAGTGCATGCCTAATTATCCCGTTAGCATGCTGGCTGCTCTCGGTGTCCGCGCCTGACAGGAAGCTCCCACCTCCGAATTTGATGACACGTTTAAATGGATCCAAGACGTGCCAGTGTGTGGTGCGTTTACCTGGAAAATCAAGTTTTTATTATTGCTGTGCAGTGAACGTGTTTATGTGCAGGCACAGGTGACAGTGAAGCTACAGCGGGCTATTCTATGGAAGCCCGTCCCATTTCGAAGCCACTTGTAAAATCAAAATATAAATTAGCAGGTCATAGCTGTTAAAAGAGTATGTCATAATTATGAAAAAGTATACATTTTTTTTACAGCTAATCTATCTCATTATTATGATGCTAGCTCATAATTATTAAGAATATCTCTTTATTACGACCTACTGCCTTAATGTCTTAATGGTAAGTCTTAATTATGAGAAAGTATTTCATAATTACATTTTAGTGTCTCATTTAAGATTTGCTGCATATACGTATATATATATATGTGTTAAAGTGGCTTCCATACTATTCAAATGCTGTAACTTAGACTTTTTGAAAGTAGAGTTTTGTATTTGTCTCTTGTGTCTCCACTTCATGCTGATGACGTTTTTATTCAAACTGATGTGTTGACATTTGAAGGACGGCAGTTACTTTAAAGTTTAGGTTGGAACAATTATCTGATCATTATCATTGACAATGTCGTTTTTTTTGTTTTGTTTTGTACTGTTTGTCTATGAATAAGACATTTTGTTGACATAGTGAAGACTCATAATTATTACCCCATTATCTTGAATGGGCTACAGATCTCGTCTTGCTCAAACTTGTTCAAACCAGCTGATCATATTTATTTGTTACCTTTGTTACAACTGTCACCACCGGCTAGGGCTGATCGCTTAATCTGTTTCATAGGAAACAACGCAAATTACCGCAGAATCACCAAGGCTGCAGTTTAATTGTGACATTTGTTAGAGCTGCACATTAAAAATGCACATGTATAATGGAAATAATGGATATCTTCAATTTCTCATTTCTCCGCCTCACATTAGAATGTGCTGTACAGTCGTTAAAGGTACAGTGTGTAGAATTCAAGGGCATCTGGCAACATAAATTGTGTACAATATTCAGAGAATGATCCTTTAATATTACCTTAAACGCTTCAGAACTGTTGTGTTTTCAAGAACCTTCCTCTTCAATGGGATACAGTGGGATTTAATTCATTTTAATATGTATGCTTTTGTCCTGGATTATTCCAAATTCTGTACTATGGTCCCTTCATGTTTTGATGATGTCATGTGGTTCTTCATGTTTTGGATCTGCTTACAAAATGAATATGGAGTGGAAGCGTTCTGTATTAGTTTGCAGTTGTATCACTTGCTTGAAAGAAAACAAAACCAGTCGTATATTTTCCACCAATAGTTTGGCTCCGCTACTGACACACCTGACAAATGTTATGTGAACATTTACGTAAACCAAGCATGTGTATGTTGGTGGAAACAGGAAGTTGATTCTTTGTAGCTGTTTGTTTTGGCTTTTCCTCTCATGAATTCAATGACGAGGTGAAACCGACAGTGAAAGTAAACGCTGCAGTCAAGAACTAGTCTGAGAGCAAATGCTGTTTTCAAAGGTTCGGGACTAAAATGCTCCAGAGTTTTCAAACGTCTTTGTATTCGGGGGTTAGTGTGGACAGCAGGTACATCCAGAGCAGAATTTCTGCCTTATTAAATGAAAACACAGTAGTGTGGATGTAGCCTCAGTGCTCTTTTTTTAAATAGGGTTTTGAAAGCGCAAAACCCTATAAATGTGATTATACCTATGCATTAGAGCTGCAACTAAGGATTGTTTTCCTAATTGATTCATCTGTTTTCTTAGTTGTTTGGTCCTTAAACTCTTGATCATTGTTTCCCAAACCTCAGATGATTCAGTCTGAATAGTTTCCTGTTAAGTGGAGCAAAATGTTCATGTTTAAGAAGCTGAAAAAATTCTCAAACTGATTATCGAAATAGTAAGTTAGAGATTAATTTAGTAATTACACAACTTAATAATCATTGCCCCACTGAGCATATTTGTGTTTTTCCATTGGTACGGTACGTCCGGTACATTAGGTTCCGTTTGTACTGTAATATTCACTTGTGTTGTCAAGGGAGATGACAGCGCTGAGATTCATAGTTTCTCATTTTATGTCCGTTTTAGACCGTTTTACACCTGCTTTGCCACTTTAAAGAGCAGATGAGTGGTCAGCAACTGTAACGTCTCTCCTGTCGTCTCCTGCTTTATGACAGTGGTGTGTGGCCAGAACAGCTGATCACAGATGAACAACAAACTTTTTCAAAAATGACAGTTTTGTTTCAGATTTTGTCACATTGTGTGGCCTTTTTTTTAAAAAATGTAATATCTTTGGTCACTAATGTATTTTACTTGCACTGCCCAGTGAGCCTATACGTTTTTTTTGCGGACATTTTCCAATTCCTACACTTTCTAAATATAAATTTAGCTGATTATTTTCTTGATTAACTGATAAGTTCTTTGGTCCCTAAAATTGCTGTTCTCAATTTTGTCCGCAAACCAAAATTATTTAGTTTAAATGATTTCTTTGTTATATGGAGCAAAGAAAACAAAAAATATTCACATGTAAGAAGCTGAAAAATTGAAGAACTTCGTTAATAAATAAATTAACGATGATTAAAATAGTTGTTGATTAATTGAATAATTGATTAATCGTTGCAGTCCTAGAATAAACAACATGAACCTAAATTGCAGCGATGTTTGTCCAACTAACCGGTTACAAACAGGTACTTATAAATATCAATTCTAATTTTAGGATTTGGCCTTTTATAACCTTTTTGCATCCCGACTAAAGTTAGACCAATGCAGGTTTTCTTTGGCTGATGCCGATGCCCATCTTTAGAAGTCAGAGTAGCCAATGTATAAGCTGCTTTGTTTTCCTCCTTTATTGACTTAAATCACCATTTATTGGTATATCTCTGCACTGTCGTGGAATTACATATTTTTAAATAAAAATAATGCATTAACTTAACATTGAATATTAATTATTTTTTCCAAATAAAATACTCAAATTAGAAGATTTCCCAGTTTGGCTTCTACACATCTATGCAAACGTTGGTATCAAGTAGCAAATTTAGGTGCATTTATCTATCAAGTTTGACAGAATAAAACATAAACTCACATAAGTAATAATTGGCCTGATTTATGAAATAATATTTGACTAATTCCAATAAAATAAAAATTCCAAAAATTGGCCACACCGATAAATTGCTCTACGTATAAAGTCACTCGTGATTGGTTCAAAGTTGACCAGACGTGACGTAGTCGGTTAACGGCCATGTTGTTTCTTCACAGTGAGGACTAGGATGGTAAGCAGTCAGCCGAAGTACGAGCTGATCCAGGAGGTGGGGCGCGGCAGTTACGGCGTGGTTTATGAGGCGGCGGTGAAGCGTACGGGTGCCCGTGTGGCCGTGAAGAAGATCCGTTGCCACTCCCCAGAGAATGTGGAACTGGCCCTGCGGGAGTTCTGGGCCCTCAGCAGCATCCAAAGCCAGCACCCTAACGTCATCCACCTGGAGGAGTGTATCCTGCAGCGGGACCAGCTGGCCCAGAGGATGAACCATGGTTCCAGCTCCCCGCTCTACCTGGAGGTGAGGACAAGGAATTCCCTCCATACAAGACCAGTGTTACGCAGGTGTATTGGTTTGGAGTTCTTAAAGGGATAGTTCAGCTTTTTTTTTTTTTTTTCCAAGTTTGATTGGATGCACTTCTGGCATGTAGCATCTTAGCTTGCTTGCTAACACGTCTTCAGTGAGGAGAACCATCTTGAGACACAGATGCTGTTGCTCACCAAAAACATGGTTTATGGTTTCATGTCTAATAGAGTCAGTTTTACAACTTTTGAACTAAGAAGCTGTTAACAACACATTTGTGCAGGTGACTTTACAACCTACAGCCATTTCAAAGACATAAAACAAATATTCTTCTTCAGTAAAGTAGAAAAGAACAGCCCAGAACATGACTCACAGGGCTGCAGCTATCGAATATTTTGGAAATCGAGTATTCTACCGAATATTCCATCGATTCACCGAGTAATCGGATAAAACGTACATTTATCCCATTCCTCCTATTACTTTCGCTTTGCCGCGTTTGCTCGTTTACGCTGTATTCACTGTTTTCGGTCCCGGCGTCTGCCGTTCTGTACAGCTAAACTGTCCACACGTTATCCAAAGCCCGCTTCCGTCTTCTTCTGCTTTGTAGGGGACGCATAGCCTGTGACGTAAGCACGTTGTATCACACTAAAAAGAATCCGTGCGAAACATGAGCTTTAAATGTAATTAAACGAGGCTTCGAGGCAGAGGGAATTCCTCGATCATTTTTTGTAATCGAGTTACTCGAGGAATCGTTGCAGCCCTACTTGTGCTTATGTAGAACCGATGTTGAGTCGTAAATTACTAACGGTGTTGTGGACACTGTCCACTGTCCCTCAGCCGTTGATGTGAGATTCCATGCAGAACAAAGAGCAAATGATGTGATGCCTGGGAAATGAAAATTCCAAGATAATCCAAGATAATTCCAAATGACAAAGACTTGCTTGACCCAAGATCCCAAGGACAATCACTTGTCCAGATGCAGTGACTTGCAAATCAATAAAAGTGAAGTCGAAGACGCTCTAACAAGTTGCCCTCCCATCTTAAACTGTGTCAGTACATTTAGTCCTTGAATTTTAGGGAATTGGTCCTGGAAAGTTGTTAAATTTGATGTCAATCAAGATGTAGGAATCATTACTTGCTTTATTGAAAGGTAAAAATTCATTCATTTGATAATTTTACACCTGACTTGCTTCCGTTTGCCTACATGTGTTAACCTCTTTAGGTGGTAAATCCTGAGACAAATCAGCAGACTTAAAAATGTGTGGTGAAATAGAAAGTAACTTAAACACACACACACACACATACTGTACTTTCGGAGCAGGTGTGGCTTTGTAATAATCTGGGAGGAACAACCAGTCTGTCAAGTAGTGTAGAATAACAGTGAACAGATAAAATTAAATAATCATCCAAATCAAACAAACATTCCACAGTGTAGTAAAGTCATTACTCTGTCACGGACAGACGCTGATTACCACGGCCCTTGTAGTTCAAGACTTAAACGGCGAAAGATAGATTTTCAATAGACGACTATTCATTTAAAGGATAAGTCGAGTTCGCGTTACATGGAAAATAAACTTAAAACCTTCCAGAAACCTTCACTTTAAAACCTGATGTTATCTAATGGTGATCTGCCCATTCCACATGCTCCAGTTATGACATTGCTTCCTTCAGCAATGTCATAATGTTATATAAAATCTGGAGAGTTCCAGATAACGCTGGTGCCTAACTCCAGCTGACATAGGGTGAGAGGCGGGGTACACCCTGGACAGGTCGCCAGTCCATCACAGGGAGGGCCACATAGAGACAGACAACCATTCACTCTCACATTCACACCTACGGGCAATTTAGTGTCCAATTGACCTAATCTCCTAAAAGGTGACTTGAATTCCTGCAAGTTCCATCATAATTTTGTCAAAGTAGGGCTTCAACTAATGATTATTTTCCATAACATGGGCCATAAAACGTCAGAAAATGTTGAAAAAAAATATTGAAAATGTAGATCTGAGTTTCGCAAAACTAAAATGACTTTGTTTTGTCCACAAACCAAAATTATTCAGTCTGAATGATTTCTTTGTTACATGGAGCAAAGAACACATTCACATTTAAGAAGGCTTGTTTTAAATATTTAAAAAAAAAACACTCAAACTGATTTGATCGATGAGCAACAGAGGAATCGAGTGCTCGTTGCAGCCCTACCGTAAACCCACGTGCACTGTCCACTTCCACTTCCACTGACCAAATACTCTCTGCTGCTGCTGCTGCTGCTGCCACCTCAGGGTTGTAGGTGCACCACAAATTATTACAGTAAGAATTTTTAATTTTTTTAAAACATTTTTCAGTTTAATAATTTAGTATTTGTGCTGACTCCTTGTTTGGAAGAGATAAAAGTTTTTAGGCTGGGTTATTGTTGTTAGACTGTCGTGACAGGCTTGACTTGGTGTGTGCGTGCGTGTGTGTGTGTGCGCGTGCGTGCGTGCGTGCGTGCGCGCAGAGGACGTCCCTCCCCCGTCAACATGCCTGCAGCTTCACACACTCTCTGCCAGTGCTTGATTATAGCCTCTCAGTAACACGCAGAGCTATTGTCAAACCCTTCATTCAGCTTTCTGCAGCGCTAGCGTTGGCCACTTTCCCAGAATCCCTTTTATTCTGGCTCTTCCCCCCCCCCCCTTTCTCCCATTGCTCCGTGGCGTTCCAGCACATGCTCACAGAATAACAAATGATAATAGAGCAGAATTATCTGACCACACAAACGGAGGGATAATTTGCACCCATTCATTCTGTGTAGTGGATGCTTTGACTATTGGCCCATTAAACACTCTGAGGCCATTTTAGCAAAACAGGGTTTTCTACAGGGAATTGTATAACACTGCAGATTCTGAGGCTGAACTGAACTCAACAGGCTTAACATGTGAACCTCACCTTGGTCACAGCTTGTGGGCATTAAACTTTGGTATTTAATATTCTACAGGTGAATTATTTTATCATCTTTTCTGAGCTTTTATCTGAACTGACGTGGGGTCAGATCAAATGTAAATAAGTTTGTCTATAGCTGATGTTGATTTTCATGCGGCTGGTTATCGATGCACATGTAACATATGAACTAAATATTAAATAGGAAACGGGTCATCAAAAAAACAAACAAAAACATTCACTTTTGGAAGAAAAAATTAAGCGTTACTGACCTAACACGATTTATCGACTTTCTGAGATTATTAAAAAATGGCAACCGATGAGTGTCGACTACACATGTTGTGACCATTTGTTGTTCCCGTAAACCAGAGGTGAGACAAGAATCTCTCCCTACAACCACGTAAGGACTCGTTGCATGTAAACAAACACCTGAGTGAAACAAACACCGCCGTCTTCTTGTAAGGACTGTGTGAAATTGTGCTGTCCCTATATTTTGGAGCACCAAACCACTTCTTTCCTTTTAAATTATGCAGACTTTTCCCCTTCATTTGACATTTCAGCCGCGTCTCATCCACGTTTCAGCGCTGTGTTTCTCAGCGAACCATGTGATGCTCACGGCAAATAAACATATTGTCTATATCCCTCAAAAAAAGTCAGAAACACAGTTCAATAAATTTATTTTCATTAAGGCTTTTATCGTGAAATATTTGCTGGACCAATGGATGCACTTGAGTTCAGGGGCTCACTAAATGTTTTATATTGTTTATGGCCTTGTGTAAAACATGGTCACCAACACAACACGCTGTGCGAACAGCAGAGTGTGTGCAAGTCGCAGCAGATCACTAGTGCATGTGTTGTCAAACAACACGCACTGGAAATGTAAACAGATTGATTTCTTCATTGTTTTTCAAACATAAAATGTCAAAAAATTGTGAAAAATATTGAGTAGTTTTCCAAAACCGTTCAATGTAAGACATTAAATTGTTTCTAAAGATGCAAGCAATTTGTTTTATAGTCAGTTTCTAATGGATGAATGTTTCTCGATTGATTGATTAGTTTTTTGATCCATAAACTGTCCAAAACTGTTCATCATTGTTTCATAAATTTCGAAACCAAATAATTAATTTTATTGATTTATTTGTTTTATGGAGCAGAGAAACCAGTAAATATTCACATTTAAGAAGCTGGAAAATCACAGAGTTTGTTTTAATTATTAAAAAACACTCAAACCGACAAACCGAAATTGGTGATTAAAATAGTAATCATCTAATAATTGATTAATCATTACAGCCCTATTCTTTTACTTTGTTTATTCCAAATGTTTCTCTACGAGACCTTTGGTCACATGTTTTTCTCTAGTTTTATTTAACCTCGTTTTTCTCTCTCCATGTGTTTTGCTGCAGCTGGTGGAGACGTCTCTTAAAGGCGAGATCACCTTTGACCCCTGCTGTGCCTACTACTTGTGGTTCGTCATGGACTTTTGTGACGGGGGTGACATGAACGCCTACCTTCTGTCCCGCAAGCCCAGTCGCAAGACCAACACCAGCTTCATGCTGCAGCTGGGCAGCGCCCTGGCCTTCCTGCACCGCAACCAGATCATACACCGCGACCTCAAACCGGACAACATCCTCATCTCCCAGGCCTGTACGCCGGCCGGCTCGTCCGAACCCACGCTCAAAGTGGCCGACTTCGGCCTGAGCAAGGTCTGCTCCACTTCTGGGCTCAACCCAGAGGAGCCGGCCAGCGTCAACAAGTGCTTCCTGTCCACGGCTTGTGGAACAGACTTCTACATGGCCCCGGAGGTGTGGGAGGGTCACTACACGGCCAAGGCGGATATCTTTGCCCTGGGGGTGATTATCTGGGCCATGGTGGAGCGCATCACCTTCGTGGACGTGGAGACCCAGAAGGAGCTGCTGGGGAGCTACGTGCAGCAGGGCACAGAGATTGTACCGTTAGGCGAGGCCCTGCTGGAGAACCCAAAGATGGAGCTGCTAATCCCCGCCAGGAAAAAGAGCATGAACAGCCACATGAAGCAGCTGATCAGGGAGATGTTGTCGGCCAACCCTCAGGAACGGCCCGACGCCTTTGAACTGGAGCTCAGGCTGGTCCGTATCGCCTGCAGAGAGCTGGACTGGGACACGTGATGGACGGGGTTGGGGCGCCACAGACTCAGCCGATCAAGCACATGTTCACGTCTCATCTGCTACTGTCGAGCTCCACGGTTGCTTCGTCACGGGAGATGATTGTTTTGTAACAAGGGAACAATAACTAGAGTAGTCACTGTTTGTGTCGTGGCTTAAAACCTCATCCACTTTCCAAGTGCATACACTCTTTGTTAGTTAGTTTTGTTTTGATAATGAAGAGGAGAAATGTGACGACAAGTGCTGCTGCTGCTGCTGCTGCTGCTGCTACTCCTCAACACTGCAGCCGAGGCTCAGGCTAATTATATCACAACTTCCACTTTGTCCTCACAGAAACCCTGGAGCATAAGAAAGGAGCGAGACGACCCCGATCGTCCTGGAGTCAGTTATAAAGTCTAAAGGTTTGTCTACAGATACCCTCCTGGACTCGGTGCTAAGTCTTAACGAAATGCAATATGAGACACAATCCTGTGATTTTTACAGTCTACATTCATCCAAAGGGACGATATTTAAAGAGTGTAGAATGCTGTGAAGCTGTTTGTGGCTTTTTAGAGAGTTCCTGACTCTGAGAATGATTTCTGCACTGGTCACCTCCACCAGCATCGACACTAACGTCCAGATCCGACTCTGTTTTGGCATCAAATGCAGATATGCACTGAATGCTCAGGTAATAACAAACATAACAGCATGATGGTATCTGTAGACACACTTGGGACGGACCGGGTCAGTCCTGCTCTGTGGTCAACTGCGGTGAAGGAAGATAACTTCTTTTTTTTTCAGTTGGTCGTGTGGGCGGAGGACGTTTTATCAGTCCGTGTCCGTCCTGCAGGTTCTTCTCATTGGCATTTTACTCTGTGTCTCTATTGCAAACTCAAAGATAAGTGGATTAGTCTGAGACGCACCCTTAACCAGTAACCACTAGAATGTATGATGGTTGAAGACGGCTCACCTTTGTCTTCATAGAGCCTTAAAAAAAGAGAACAGTCAAATGTAGATGACAGATTGTTGTGAGAAGAAGAGCCAAGAGGAGAAATCTGGTCTGTCACTGTTTCAGTGAGCTCAAGTTCAGGCTTTATTGTCATGGTTTTGGTCATTATTACCATTAATGATGATGATGATCATGATAATGTTTTACTAAATGAATTACCCCACTTAGTCTGCCCCCCTTTTTTGCTGAATGTATGAAATACAAATGAAAATGTTAGTTGAATTAGAGCTGCAATCATTAATTGATTATTTCTTTAAATAATCAAACCAACGTTTTTGCTTTTCAGTTGGTTAAATGTGACAGCGGTCTGGTTTCTTTGCTCCATGTAGCAAAGAGTAAGCGTTAAAACTGAATAATTTTGGTTTGTGACAAAACAAGATGATTGAAAACATCATGAATTCCACGTTTGGGGGAAACACAGTCTAAATTTTATGACCCAAACAACTCATTGATTCATAAAAAAAATTAATAGCGGATTAATTGGTTATGAAAATAATCACTAGTTACAGCCCTAAGCAAAATAAAATAGTCTCTTTGAGATGGTTCAAATCTCGTGGTGGACACGTGAAAAGGCTCGTAAACAAACTAGCATCATAAAATGTGAACTAAATGGCGTGTAGAAACCTCCATATTACATGATAAGAAAAAAACTCCTGCCTTTACTTGGAATTAAACATTTGTTAACTATTTATCAGATATGATAATCAATGAATCATTATCTAATCGTAAAAGGAGAAAAGCCCAAAGTCTTATGCTGTATTTCCTCTAATGTGAACATTATCTGATTCTTTGTTGCTTTAATTACGGTTTGAATGTGTTTGTGTTTTGTTAGACTTTTCCTTCAAGTGTCAACTATTCAGAAGAAGAGTCAGTATTGGAAATGGAACATAATGCTGTTTACAACAGAAACACATACATGCAAACTCGGACACGCAACACGAAGGCTGAATTTATGCTCAATTAGAAGCGTTTTGCACAAACCGCATAGCTTTTCGGAGCTTTTTTTCCAGAAACTTAATTCTGTGAGGTATGTGGCATTGATCCGCGCTTCATACCTTTCCCTTAAATATCACGATTATATGGTAACGCGTGACCTCGGAGCTTACATTTACTCATTAGCAGCAGGTGGAACAGAAAGCAAAGGCATCACCGGTTTCTCTGTAAACATTCCCCGCAGTTAAGACTCAATGTCTCAAGTTTTTATTTACCATCATTAGTCACTGTGTGCACGACATTTCGTAAAGCAGTAGACGATGACAAATGCTGACCTTTCCCCTTTTTTTCCCCCCGTGTAAACCACTTATGTTCCTGCACCAAAGTCCATAGAGAAAATGAACAATTTTACATCTTGCCTCACAGGAGTTCGGATTCACTGGGTTAGGGTTATTTTGTGACCTAAGTGTTGATTTACCAAAGTGACACAAACGTAAGCAAATGTAAATAATGTAACAGTAGACCAGCAGCTCCTGTGTTCCCTCTGAGCTAAAAATGCAGATTCTCTCCATGGACTTTGGTGCACGAGAGTAGATGGTTCACAAACTTCAGTTTCCAGTCAGAAAATGCTGACTTGTGATGAGATAAAGTGGGAAATGTTTTCTTAAAGGTAAACAGGTGTGGATTATTTAAAAAAAAAAAAAGAAAGAAAATCGGCTGCATTTCCCCATGTTTGCCATGTTTCTGAAGGTGAACGCAGTAAGATCACATGTGGTTGAAATAATGTCCACAACCAAGAAAATGAGGCCCAAACTGCAGTAAATAATATAAAAACAAAACCAAAAAAATAACAAGCAGACACGTTTCTATGTTGCCTGAACATAAATGTAATTATCTCAAGTGTGAGTTGCCTGAATTAAAAGGAGCAGTGACATGAATTTTCACTTCTGGGTCCATTTAGACGTGACAGCACTTTGATTCTGGGCTTTGTATTTATTCCCGCGTTAAGCACAGTCATATGGAGGAGACTGTGAGGCTGGACTGGTTGCGATAACTGTGTTGTTTGTTTATCTCACAAACACCACATCAGCCAACAGTCTACTTATGCATGCCGTGTCTCTCACCTTCAGGGAAGAAGCGTGAGCAGACAGCAGGATTGCACAATCCTCCTTGGGCCAAATCATCCCTCCTTTTTCCGAGTTTTCTTTTAATTTAATTATTATTATTATTATTTTTTTAGTTTCTTCGTTGACACACAATACAGTTGTGTTTAACTTGATCTCCTTTCACTGTGTCACTGCTCCTGGTTTCCTCGGGCTCTGGATCTTACAGTAATCCCCTTCTTCATGCTTCCGACAGGCTAATTCTAAGCCTATTAAGTTGTTGCAGCACTTGGCAGAGGATCAGGCCTGGAACCCGCTTTTTTTTTTTTTTTTTTTTTGTGCCTTTCAGGTCGTACATAAATTGTGCACTTTGCAAAATTTAGGAACACCAGAAAAACCAAACAATCTTGGCTGCTCTCAAACTCTGGCGGAAGATCAAAATTTCCCTCGACTTGTTGCCGACATGTGTCTGAATTATGGCCCTGAATTCTCCCCATGGCTGTAGTCGTTTTCATTTCCTGTCATGATGCGATTAAGATTTGCCTTATTTCAGAAAGTCACTGCTTTCTTTTTTTTTTTTGACACTAGAGTGGCCTCGTGGACGTCGCACTCCAAAACGCAAAAATTGGCCGAAGTTGTGTTTGAGACGTTCCCCGTTTTACCGAGTCAACAAAGCAAAAACCACAAATCACTCTTGAAACTCTTGCCTTCATTACAGGACGACACTGTTCAGCTTCAAGAATGTTGCATTTGTGGCTTTTTTTTTTTTTTTGTACACGAGCAGCAACGTTTCTCAGAGCAGAGAATTATGGGTCGAGCCACTTCCAGTTAGAACTCTACAATGTACTCTCTTGAACCAGAAAGTAGGGGGCGGGGCTTGGTTTCTTTTTTTTTTTTTGAGGTTTGCCAAACAAATGCTACGTCAGTGGTAACATTTTGATTTTGTTGTATTGAATAATTTTGCACATGTGTAAATACTGTATAGGATGAACTTGGGTTGATGTACATTGATTTTGAGTGGACTTGCTCTGTTTTTAAGAGCCCGACTCGTTTGTAAATTGCTGTGATGGATTCAGTTTCTCCTTCAGCTCTTCATCGGTTTACGTCAATCATTGAAATGATGTGATCTGTTCACAGGGTAAATGTCAGTGTGATAGTGATAACTGTATGTTTTGCATTGGCCTATTGTTTGTGGTTTTTGTGTAAGCTAAGCTAAGCTGGTATTCAACTGTCTGGATTCTTGATTCAAACCCACCTCTGTATGTAAGACCTGATCCAGGACCATCATACAACGAACCTGGCACTTGGACATTTCAGTCACTGTGTGGCTCATTAAGTTTGTTACATTAAAAGTGTTCGAAATGAGAACTCAACTGATGATCGGCTGGTGTGTTTTTGTGACTCAGATCGCGGCACAGGCAGGCGGAAAGGGATCTTAGCTGGTAACTGGAGGGTGGGCAGTTCAAGTCCCCACCAGGTGAAGAGGTGAGTATTACTCTTTGTTAATTGGACACTCTAAACCCACCCATTGTACTCCTAGTGCCGGTCACAAGACCAAAAAAAACATGATAAATATGAAACATGGTAGAGTAGGTGGATTCTGTTTGGACGTACACGCGCTCACCTGCAGTTTGAGTCCACTTTGATCGACTGCACCTGCTCCCTGTAGCGGCACGTAGTCCAGTTGGTGAAACGCACTTGTTTTGGTCAAAAGAAACACCGAAACCATGGAAACCAGGCGGTAACCATGGAAACTTGCATGTGGATTTTGTGCAAGAAAAAAAGGTCATATTTAGGTAAATGTCTTCCTTGTTTGTTACGGCGCCGCCTACTGTTTCATGCCCTGCATTGCTTGACGCACGTAGACTAAGAAACGTCCAGTTGTGGACACTGTCCACTGTCCCTCTCCGCCGTTAACGTGACATTCCACACAGCAAAAGAGAGCAAATGACGTGATGCTTGGGAAATGACAATTCCACGATCTCTGTCTCACCAAAGAAGAGGACAAAGAGTGACTTGACCAGGATCAATCACCTGTCCAATCACTTGTCCACATGCAGAGCGTGTTGCAGATGGACGCCATGGACGAAGACACTCTTATAAGTTGCCGTCCCATCTTAAGCTTTGTCAGCACATTCAGTCCTTGAATTTTAGGGAATTGGTCCTGGAAAGTCCTTTGGGAAAAAAAAACAATGTTTTGATGTCAACTAAGGTGTGGTCCTAATCAGAACTGGTTTGACATATTTAGTGTAATTTTCACTTATCTCAACGATCACATGATCGCTTTTGTGGTGCAACAGTTTCATGTTCCCACATGTTAAATTCCACAGTCACTCAGTGAATAAAGTGAATTCTTTTATTTTGCTGCTTCTCATTTCCCCTTCTGTGTGAACGTGAAGTTCCGCCCCCTCTCTTGCACTTTGCAGATGGAAACTCATGGTGCTGTGTTGCACTGTGGGTAATTGTGGTGATTAGTTTCACCTGATGGTCACAGCTCAGCTGCCTGCAGAGGCGTGTGTCCAGGCCTTTCCATTATTTACATGCTGATCACCTGGAGCTGCTCGTGTGGCACTGAAGAAGTTCATCATGTGGAAACAAGGTGAGACCACGTTTCTTCTTCTTCTCTTTATAATGTCGTCTTTTAACTCTGGTTATTACCCTTCTTCCTCGGACACAGATTACAGTCAGTCCACCAGAGAGAACGTGAGTCACGATGCGCTGATATCAAAGGTCTGTCCAGTTTCTGGTAGGAGTTAAATGCTTTGAGCGGATCAAATCTGATGATGATGTGAATTGGATTCTTTTTGCTCTGATGTCACCACAGAAGTCAACTCTTCAGATTTTACCCTGCACCGTTTCTCAGCTTCTGTCTGCCTCTCTGGTCGGCAACGATGAGTTTGCAATCGGTGACTGCGAACTCTACCAGGTACGAGAAAAATCTATACACTATACTATCTTTTATGTACAAATTGTATCTATTTCATTTGTAATTTGCAAACATTTTTTAATGATTTACAACCTGTTCATCATCTGACGTCTTCCCACGCTTTGACCCCTGCGGCTTATGAGTGATGCGGCTTATTTATGGATTTTTATGATTTCCTCAATCTCCCCACCGGGATAAATAAAGATTTTCAGAATCTGAATGGATATTTCCGGCCGAGCGGCCACCAAAGGGCTCGGGCAGCGCAAGAGCAAGACAGACAGGTTGAAGAGATGCTGTAATGTGCCGAGGAAGACGCTAGTTTAATTGTTTTGTTTAATTGTCTTTTTTTGCTCTTCATGTACACACCCTCGTCATGGATAACGCACGAAGAAATGCTTATGATGCAGCTTTTAAGTTAAAGGTTACTGCCGTATTCCAGCTGTGCGACTGCCGTGTTTAGTAATTAAACATTTAAAATAATATTTCTGTGTACCATAAAGGTCTCATGTTTCAGTTCCAGTAGTCGGGTGCGCTCTATAGTGCGGAATTTACGGTATGTGCGCGTTTTAAATGTCATGATGAAATACAGGATATGTTTGATTTACCAGCCGTCTCTGAGAAATGATTTGATGGTAGAATTTTATAGGTGAGGTTTTGTTAGTGGATAAAATGTGATCAGTGAGAGTGCGTGTCCTGCCTTCACAAAACCTCAACAAACTACAAGTCATGCGTTTCCCAGCCTTCATTTGCAGGGATGTTCACATGACTAAACACCGAGCGACGTCTCGGCTCGTCCCCGTTGCAGGTGTCCGTCGTGGGCGTCGTCCGAGGGTCCGCTCCCTTCGCGACCTACGTCCAGTTCTCTGTGGACGACATGACCGGTCCCCCGATCAGCGTGAAGCAGTGGGTGAACTCGGAGGTCAGTGTGCATCGGCTCGCTCCGTTCACGGCTACAAGTGAAAACCCATGAAACGGCGTCACAAATGACCGTTGTCTGATTTCAAAACTTGTCGTGGCAGGACTGCGCCGTGATGACCGCCGCTCCTCTGGGGACGTACGCGAAGGTCACAGGGAGTTTACGCAACTTCAGCGTAGGTAACAATGAAACAAATCACTTGAAGCTGAAGGTTCTGTACTAACTCGGTTTTTATTTTTGCTTTAGGGTCAAAGGTCACTACTGGCTATGGACATCCGTTGCATCAAGGATCTGAACGAGATCACGTCCCACATGTTGGAGGTGATTCAGGCCCATATGATGCTTTCAGTGAAGGTACTGTAGACCATCGCACACTAATGCATCATTTTAAATGGAGACAAGTAGCAAAACATTCAGACTAAGATGAAAATCTCTCTCAGCTTTTTGGTCAAACTGGGGAAAAAAAAAAAAAACGTGGGACAACACAGAGACAATGAACTTTTCAATGTTTTAATCCGGAAAGCACAGATTAGACAATCCAGTCAAGACGCAGGATTTAATTAAACAGTTTCGGGGAGGAGATTCAGGGATTTGGAATCTCACAGAAGCTTGTGTGATTTTTAACGTGACTTCAGAATGTAAACGGACATGTCGGAGTTGTAAGTTAGTAGTTGTTGCATGTGACGTCTTGTGCTGAGAAATGCAGACAAACTGGGGATGAAGTCGTGGCTGAGAAGACGAAGTTAGGGTTCGAAAACTCTTGTTTATTGCGGGTGGTAAATATTTGAAATCGGGGAGACTCTGATGCGTCTGAAGTTTTAAAATTGCATCTGTTAATCTCTCACTACAGGATAATTTGGCCAGATAATCTGGTCAAATCAGCCTGAAGATCCCCATGATTGTCAGAAGGTCCAGATCGGGACTGAAATCTGGCCAATTAGTCGAGTCTAATTTATTTCTATAGCACATTTAAAACCAAGAAGTTTTTAAAACACAAAATAATTAAAATAGTGAAATAACACTAATAATTCTGCTTTGATGGAAATGCACTGTTGATAATCCAGTGTGTCATAATCCTGCATGAACGAGAACCTTCAGACACAAACGAGTATCGTCATTCAGACGTTGCATAACTTAGTTGTTCTTAAACACCGGGTCGGGACCCACAGATGAGTCGTGGGAGAGTTTTGTTTGGTCCCAAACAAATCATTAGAATTTTCCCAAACTTTTTAGTTCAGATTTATGCTTTAAAATACATAACATAAAATTAAGTTGTATTTTATTTACCAAATGTATCTGGGAAATAATTTTACCAATTCAAAATTATATTAGGTGTAAAAATGGCTGTAGATTAGTCTCTACATTCAGTAAAAATTGTTCTCCTGTCATGATTAATATTGTAATTTTGGATGGGTTCCATCATGAAACATTTGGGAAACACTGACTTAATGGATACAGTGTTTTATTTTGTTTGTTTTTTTTAGGTAATATTTTTCAGTATTTTATTTATCTCTAATGTACAGCTCTTAGGTTCAGCTGTTTTTAAAGGGATTTATAAATAAAGTTGGATTGGATTGGAATGCTGTGATGGTAGCTTCATTAACAGATGCAGTGTGGATTAAAGCCAGTGGGTGGCAGCAGACTCGTCCACTGTTAAAGGTTCTTAATTTAATTTTGCAGCCTCTGCATTGTGACAAATATTGTAGTTACTCGGCCGTATCTAACGCTTGTCATGGTTCCCAACCGTGTTGACGTCGTTTCCTCTGCTCTTGTTGTTGTTCCAGGAGTTTGACGTGAACATGAACACCAAACTGTCCTCGCTGTGTGGACGTTCCACAGGCAGAGGTTTGTCCACCGTCCAGGGCCAGGTCAGTGGATTTAATACGTCAGGACTCAAACCACAAACTTAGACCTTCAGTCATAGAAAACGCATGTTTTTACTAAGAACAGTAAAGGGGAATTCAAGGATTTTTCAAGCTGGGTAGGTGAATTGCACTTTTCATTTTGCACTTTTCAAGTTTTTCATTCCTGACATAAGAAACTTGAGTATCTGCCAGCACCAATATCAGTACAATACACTCATTTTAGACCCTTTTAAACTATAAAGCTGTAACTATTTCAAAGAGCAGTCAAAAGTTTGGTTGAATTCAATGAGTAAGTGTGTCCAAACTTTTGACTGGTAGTGCAATTCTCCAACTGTGTAACAAATATTATTCTCCCCTGAAGAAAAAAAATTGGCTAAAATGGTGTTTCTGATTTTTATTTACATATTTTACCGTCTGTGGATGGTGAAGCATAAGATATATAAATAAAAAATAGAAAATGCTTTTTGGGAGTGTATTGGATTTACATTTTTATCTGTCCGATAGCTGATCCACTAATGAATTGATTTATTTTTATTTTATGACCAGTATTTGTCACATACTGGTACTGAGTATCTTAACGACTTGTCCCTACTACTTACAAAATTGATAATATATCTATTATATACACTTTGTTGCATTTGTAAGTTATCTCATTAAGAATCTTTGGGATTGGCTGGAGAAGACTCTTACACTGAGGTCTAACTCCATAAATACACAATGCAAATGTGACCTAAAATACATGGAACCAGGATGGTTGATGTATGTAGAGGAAAAGACCTTTTGGAAAGAACTCGGCCTGACTGTAACGCTTACTTTTGGTCTTTTCTGTACAGATCATCGCTGGCTTTTCTTATAAATGAAGGCCATGTTTTCACGACCGTCGACGAGCATCATTACAGGTCAACAGTTTGATTTGCGACCTGGAGGCCGATCAGACATCAAAACATCGCATTTCCTGGAAGGCAGATAGTCGGCAGTATATTTTCCGTTTCATTTGTAGTTTGCCGAAGCTAATGGCTTTATTTATGGGGAAAAAAAGATGATTGCTCACTTGTTTGACCCAGTTTATGTGCTGATTACTGCCTATAAAGATCATCAAATGATGTATAATATTGTGTCCTTTTATTTAAATCACTTCTCTGTGAAGAGTATGTTTGTGAGGAGGAAGAAAACAGATTTTAGCCACTTAACAAAAGCTTGTTTAAGTCTGTAGTATTGTTATTATGTTTAATCCCTTTATCTCGTTGTTTAGACGGGCTTTTCTGACATGAACCAGAAGTTTCTAAACCACTTACTCTCCTGCACCAAAGTCCACTGCCGGTCTGCTGCTGCCACGATTGGTAAGTTTGTGTCCGTTTTCAAACACAGGAGTCACAAAATAAGACATTTGAACTTAGTGATGGATCAACAACTCCTGTGTGCTGTGCAACGTAAAATTGCTGATTTTCTCTATGGACTTTGGTGGGGGAGAGTGAGTGGTTTACACATTTATGTTTGTTCCTGGTAACTAAGTTTAATATTAGCTGTTTTTAGTTTTCTATTTTTTCTTAGAAAAGATAATTTTAACAATAATTTAAGAACATTTAACACTCAGAATATGTGCAGCTGTCTGAGCTCAGAAGGTGGGTTTTCTTTGTTTGGAGTTGTTCTGTTTTTGATTAAATCTGATGTTTAGGCTGATTTTCCTTGTAGTTTCTGCCGAACTTCAGCTGGCACAGAGCCACACTGCTTTTCTTCTGTCAGATAGACATCGGATTAAATTTTACCCTGGATGATGGAGAAGTTTCCCGGAGGCCAAGAGGCGGAAGAGCGATGCCAACTCCTGATGCCGACTCTGCGGTAGTTAAATTTCATATTTTCTGACAGTTTGTTTGCCTGTGGACTGATGAATATCGGAAACTCTGAGCCTGACATGTGACCTTTTCCAGCCTCATAAACGTCAGCAACTCAAATCAACAAGAGTCTGTGCTAGTTCAAGGATTGGCTTCATGGATCGCCGTTACTTTCGGTTTTAAATGTGAAGTTGATGCATCACAATTAATCTGTTAATAAAATAAAATAATGTAACATGTCAAGTAATGTAATTTTGGTTCAGAAAATAGATTCTTTCTTAAAAGTAATTTGTAGTTTAGTAAGTTGGAAATTGAATTTTAGGTGAACCAATTTGTCCACACTGTAAAATATTGTTATGGGAGTGACATCACTAAGTTCACTGCGTATCTCGGCCGTAATACCAGTCATTAACAACATTCTTCATGGTATTTTATAAGCACAAACAGTGAAGCAACCTGTCTACGGTTAAAAATGTAACAATATTTTGTGTACGACGGATTTACTGCGAAATGAATATGAATGAAGTGATATTAACGGTAAAAGTAGCAGCGTTTGCTCACTCAGGTTACGTGTTTTCTCCGACTTTCCGAGGTAGATATTCTAAATTCCGACGTAAATGGAAATGGGATTTAAGTGCAATAATTTCTTCACCTTAAACCAAATATATGGGCATGAAAAGCGGGTTATTTCTTTGTTTAAAAGTCAACTAGTCACTCTTGAATTGGTCAAGAAAATTAATTTATCTAATGTCTAAGTTTAGTCAATAGAAAAGTGCAATGATACTAAAATGAGGCTGTTCTGTCAGTCCACAAATGAGAAATAAAACTGAAAATTAAATCACAAAGTAACATTGTTTTACTTCATATAAGTTCTGTTTTTTTTAACAAAAGATTTGTATGTAGATTGTACAAAAGAGGATTGGTGCCATAAGTGAATATTTTATTGAAAATGAAATAACAAAAACCAGAATTCTAAATATTATATAAGAGAAAAAACTAAATATTCAACTTTTAATTTCAGAATTTAACCCAATTTTTATTCATTTATTTTTCAATTGTTTGAAATAATTTTCACCTGTAATCATCTTCTGTATGATTCAGTGTGATGTTCAATCAACCAGCAATTACTAGTACAGATAAGGAAATCATAGAATTTGTTTACGTACAATAGTAAAATTGACTTAAAATGATAGTTGTGGATATAATTTGAAATACGTTGTTGCATAAATTATTCCAGATTTTTATCCTTATTTGAAAAGTTTAAACAAGTTCAACATCTTCATTTAAAATGAAGTTGAATTTACTGACATTTTTAATACAGCAGGTCCCTAAGTTTAACCACTTTAACTTTTTTTTTTACAGTGCAAACTGAGCCCTAACAGAAGATATTCATTTTTTTTTTTTTCTTTTAAAAAAAAAACAAAAAAAAAAACGAAAAATCTATTGCTCTTTCGCTTAAAAGTTACCAAGTGATTTTTATTAAAAGAAGTGAAAAGTGTTTTTTGGCTCAGGCTTTCTGTTTTCAGCTCATGGGACTTCACACCACAGCAGGTTTCTGTGAGGTTGAGTCTCAGCAAAAACTACGACAAAGCTAAAGTGGAGCTGCAGCGGTGGAGCGGCGGGATGAAGGCCTGCTGGGACAGCCTGAAGACGAGACGGAGCCCGGAGACGAGACGAGACGGAGCCCGACGTGCTCACGCTCCCGTCTTTTGTTTGCCAAAGCTGCTTCTCAGCAGGGTGTTAAAAAAGAGTCTGGGTTCAAAGGGAAAACCTTTTTTTTTCTTTTCTCTGCGAGAAATGTGAACACGAGCGGCTCCAAACTCCAAATGCATTTGCAGCAGAGAAAGTGTGGATCTGACGAAGCTGCAGATTGACAGTTGTAGGTATTAATAATTCATAGTTTGGGCCATAGTTTCATTTTAAACAAACGGTGGCAGCTCCACATACAGTGTATATATATTATATTATATTATATATGTATGCACGTCTGATCTAATTAGTTCACACACTGGTGATTAATTGGCTCCAGAATCAGCTGAGAAGACAGGCGAGGCAGAAGAAGAAGAATCTCATGGCGCGAATAAAGCGAGACACTAAATTTGTTTTGGGATCTTAACAGTTTCATATTTTGTAAATTTGTTTTTGAAAATGTAAATTTGTTTAAATTTTGTTAATTTGTTTTGGGATTTGTAACAGTGTTTCACGTTTTGTACATTTGTTTTTGAAAATGTTAATTAGTTTCAACTTTTAATTTGTTTTGGGATTTGTAAAATTATTTCACATTTTGTACATTTGTTTTTGAAAATGTTGATTAGTTTAAATTTTGTTAATTTGTTTTGGGATTTGTAAAATTTTCACATTTTGTACATTTGTTTTTAAAATGTTGATTAGTTTCAACTTTTGTTAATTTGTTTTGAGATTTGTAAAAGTGTTTCAAATTTTTGATTTTTTTTTTTTTTTTGAAAATGTTAATTAGTTTTAACTTATGTAATTTTTGGGGGGGATCTGTAAAAGTAACATTTTCAAAAACAAATATACAAAATGTGATCCACTTTTACAAATCCCCCCCAAAAAATGACATAAACATGACGTACTGTATGTTTGGAAGTTTTGACACAAAGTGGCTCATTTGCACGTATTACTGTTGCTAATTCGGGTTGTTTATCTGCTATATTTGACACTTTATAATATTTTTATACTTAATTTTAATATGTTTAATGTTCTGGTAAAGCTGTCTATTTTCACTCAAATACAGTGCACCTTGACATAATGTATGTTGTGATTTGACCCTATACAAATAAAACTGAATTGGAAAAATTGAATTTTGTAATTTATTTTCACTTATATATATAGTTTGTTTATGTCATACTTTTCTATTTCTTATATTAAAACATTATTTAAGTGCTTGAAACTGTGCTGCTATGTAAAAAATGAACCTGGACGTTCATTCTGTAGGACGAGCAGAACTTTGGCTTCTTGGATACAGTACAGGACACAGGAAAAGCAATGAACCTTACGATAAAATAGAAATCCCAAACACAACTTAACACAGTATAATAGAAACTACGTCACTTTTTGCCCTCAATCAAAAAATCCACAGGGGGGCGATAAAGGTTCTACAATGGAGCTTTAAATGCACATTCTGGCTCTCTGAATTAGTTTTTTTTAACCGTCTCTGATCTAATTAATTACATTTTGTCAGTCTTCTTCTTTCTTTTTCTTTCTACTAATTTCTTTACATCAGAATCAGCAGACAGGACGTGAAAAGAAACAGCTGTTTGAGCCTCACAATTCTCATTCTCTGGTTTTAATTATAACATGATAAATGATCCCACAATAGGAAATCGTTCAGGTTATAACATGAAAAAAAAAAAATGTCATAGCGTTTAATGTTTTACGTAATGCGGTAAATTGTCTCATAACAAAACAAAAATATTACGTAAAAATAATCTAATTCTAAGGTTTAATGTTTCACATTATAATGTGATAAATTATCTGATAACGTTAAATGCAATAAATTATCTTATAATGCAAAATATTATGTCAAAGTTTATATAACTTTAAGGTTTAATGACTCTTGTTATAACGTGATAAATTCTCTCAAAACTCAAAATTTTATGTGAAAAAAAATTATCAAATTTTTAGGTTTAATGTTCCATATTATAACACAATAAATTATCTCATAACGAGAAATATATCCTAAAAAATTATCTAATTTTTAGGTTTAATGTTTCTTGTTATAACGTGATAAGTTAACTCAATTCAAAGTTTTGTGTGAAAAAATTCTCAAATTTCAAGGTTTAATGTTTAATGTTATAACGCAATAAATGGTTTAATAATGAGAAAAATTTCCTGAAAATAATCTAATTTTAAGGTTTAATATTTCTTCTTATAATGTAATAAATTCTCTCAACTCAAAATTGTGTGCGAAAAATTCTAAAAATTTTTAAAATTTAATGCTTCACGTTATAACACGATAAATTATCTCATAACGGGAAATATTTTCTGAAAAATTATCTGATTTTAAGGTTTAATACTTCTGCTTATAACGCGATAAATTCTCTCAAAACTCTTTTTTTGGTTTAACGTTTCACATTGGAAAACGATCATTTTAAGGTTTATTGTTTCACGTTAGAACATGATAAATTATCTCATAATGTAAAATATTACGTAAAAAATTATCTAAACTTAAGGTGTAATATTTCTTCTTATAATGTGATAAATTCTCTCAACTCAAAGTTTTGTGTGAAAAAATTCTCAAATTTCAAGGTTTAATGTTTAACGTTATAACTCAATAAATTTATTTAATAATGAGAAAAATTTCCTGAAAATAATCTAATTTTAAGGTTTAATACATCTGCTTATAATGTAATAAATTCTCTCAAACCAAAATTGTGTGCGAAAAAAATTCTCAAATTTTAAAGTTTAATATTTCATGTTGGAACGCGATAAATTATCCCACAATGTGAAATTTGAGAAAAACGATCTAATTTCAAGGTTTAATGTTTAATGTTATAACGCAATAAATGATTTAATAATGAGAAAAATTTCCTGAAAATAATCTAATTTTAAGGTTTAATATTTCTTCTTATAATTTAATAAATTCTCTCAACTCAAAATTGTGTGCGAAAAAAATTCTAAAATTTTAAAGTTTGTTTCACGTTAGAACACGATAAATTATCTTATAACGTAAAATATTACATAAAAAATGATCATTTTTTTAAGGTTTAATGCTTCACGTTATAACACGATAAATTATCTCATAACGGGCAATATTTTCTGAAAAATTATCTGATTTTAAGGTTTAATACTTCTGCTTATAACGCAATAAATTCTCTCAAAACTCTTTTTTTGGTTTAACGTTTCACATTGGAAAACGATCATTTTAAGGTTTATTGTTTCACGTTAGAACATGATAAATTATCTCATAATGTAAAATATTACGTAAAAAATTATCTAAACTTAAGGTGTAATATTTCTTCTTATAACGTAATAAATTCTCTCAACTCAAAATTGTGTGTGAAAAAAAATTGTTGGAACGCAATAAATTATCCCACAATGTGAAATTTGAGAAAAACAATCTAATTTCAAGGTTTAATGTTTCATGTTAATAATGAGAAAAAAATCCTGAAAATAATCTAATTTTAAGGTTTAATATTTCTTCTTATAACGTAATAAATTCTCTCAACTTAAAATTGTGTGTGAAAAAAAATTGTCAAATTTTAAAGTTTAATGTTTCATGTTGGAACGCGATAAATTATCCCACAATGTGAAATTTGAGAAAAACAATCTAATTTTTTAATTGTTTTTAAATGTTAATGAGAAAAAAATCCTGAAAATAATTTAATTTTAAGGTTTAATATTTCTTCTTATAACGTAATGAATTCTCTCAACTTAAAATTGTGTGTGAAAAAAAAATGTCAAATTTTAAAGTTTAATGTTTCATGTTGGAACTCGATAAATTATCCCACAATGTGAAATTTGAGAACAACAATCTAATTTCAAGGTTTCACCTCTTCCGTACGACAGCCCCCCCTGCAGGGGGCAGCGAGAGATGCGTGCAGTTCAGGAGATCACAGCACACAGCAGGGAGCGTCAATGCTAACATGTAGCACACTAAAATGTCGGGAGGAAACTCAGCTAAAAGCCTCGACCAAGCATCGCCACCTAAATCAAACAACAGCCAAACCCCACGCGATTGTGTGGGCATGTAACAAAAACATGAAAACCGCGTATGTCCACTTTCGGGCGTCTGTAACTTAGCAAACTCTTAGCAAACACACACAAACAAAGATATCACGTGGAAGCAGAGACTCTCGCGATAACAAACATGTACGTCTCATTACTGTGCGATGAAAACTCGGCGAGCTAGCAGCCAGAGAGCAGCAAAACAAAATGTTCACAGAGTCATAAAGTATGTCTTACCTTTGCTGTTTATCAGAGACATCTACATCCACCGGAACAAGCCCGCTTTGGACAGAGAACTACATCTCCCGGCATGCTTTGCGGACTGTTGCCGACGCGAATGGCCGTTGTATAGCGTCATACGACCTGTCCGAGTGGGGGGGGGGAGGGTGAATGAATGTCCGAGTGGGGGGGGGGGAGGGTGAATGAACACTTACGTGCTTATATCACGTGATCGACAACAACCGGGCGTGTGAAACACCACAACGTGATTCTATTGGTTCAGAGGATTAAAATGAGCTGTCAATCACCAAGATTGACCAATGGAAGCCAGAGCTAGAAGCCGGGGAAGTTGGATCGAAGGAGCAGAGCCTCCAGATGTCCACCAGATGTCGACAAAGCTACAGTTACAGTCAAACCAATGAGACTTTACAGTGAATCTACTCCAGTTTGAGACTACGTACACACGGTAACACAACGAGATTTTTTTTTTGCGGACTGAAAGAAAAATCGCGTACACACCGACAACGGATCAGAAACGCGTCGCGTAAAGATGGGAACGGAACATATGGTGTAATATCGATGTAACACATGTGCCACACCTACACGCGGCGCTGTAAACAGACTCAGACAGAGCCGCCGGACACACCGAAACAATTGTTGCGTGAGGTTGCGTCTTGTTCTGGTCACGTGACGGTGAAGGTAAAGTGACGTCATCGTTTTAAAAAAGTATCAGTTTCCACAGGACAAGGCGAAGGCGGCGTTGCCAGAACCTAAAACCTCTAAAAGTATCGTTTCAGGACACCCAGAACGCCGGTCCCATGTGTACGAGAGGCCGAATCGATAAAAAAACTTTATCGTTCCCGTGTGGATGAGGCCTGAGACAAATATACTCCCCCTGTATGGTTTTATTTGGGTTTTATTTGAAGGGGATTTAGGGGAACACCCAGGTCTTTCTTTACTAAGGCATCTGTAATTTTGCCCTGCTTCACTTCACCAGTGTCACTCCTGGTCCATCTTAAGTTCACACGTTGTTACATGATTCCCTTGAGTTTTGGGATGGCACTGATGGAATTAACTGAAGAAATATCCATGGCAACAGATAAAAAGCATTATTTTGTAAGCACTTGATACTAATGCCACTTAATAAACTAAGAAAATATGGTATCAATGGGTTACTCGTTACATAGCAAATACTGTAGAAAACAATATGTGCAGTTTAATAATGTAAAATTGGAATCATATAACATGAAATGTGGAAAACCAGGCCGGAGATAAACTTCTCAAATGTATTCTATTTGCAGATGATACCATTTTATTTTACTCTACGGAAGATTTAACATGTTGTAAAAGAATTTAAAAGGATAAAAAAAGTGGTTTGATATAAACAAAGTATCCTCGAATCTGACAAAAAAAAAAAAACTATAACTCTGTGATATTTACTAACAGATATAAACACTGATGTTTCACTTATTATAGATGGTATTGAGATCAAGAGAGTAAGGGAAACTAAGTTTTTGGGCATCATGGTGGACGAGAATTTGAACAGGATCCAACAAATCCATTACTTATTCACTTAAATCTGTTGGAATTTCACGAGTTCAAAGATTACAGTATTTAACAAATTATGTTCAAAGCCCATAAAAGAACTTTACTGGTCAACATCCAGAATAGATTAAAAAAAGAGAAATCAAGTGTAATTTAAAAGGACCTGAGATTTATTTGTTTATTCAGAACTATGCATTTCTGTGAAAGTTATACCAAAGAATCCGGTGTTACATACAAAAAAATATTAAAAGAAATTTGTTAAGGAAATACAATAAACTGAGTTAAGTTTGACACCTATTGAAAAGAATGGAGAGGTTGTGTCAGCCTGCAATTATTGCTTTATTTGTATGATTGTTCTGTCTGCTTGCTTGTGTTTTTGTAGTGGTCTTTGTAAAGTATTTATTACGACAAAGGTAATTCTTCTTTCTTATACCTTTCATTCAGAATACGGAGATTTTGAGTTATTTTAAATGTTTCTTCCCTTCTTGTCAGCGGGTAACTTTAAAAAGTGAATCTAATGTATCGTGATTTTGTCATTTGTCTCACTTTAGACGCACTCTGGTCTGATTTCCTCAGATGGACTCACAGTTGGTCACCTCCAGCCGTCTTTGGTGTCACACCATCCTCTTCATCACCGACTGTGCATGCTTTTATTTACGCAGGGAAGAGAATGTTCAGTCAGCGGCTGATTGAGCTGGAACAGCAGGAAGACGAAGAGCAGCCTCGGCTGTGAACGACTGTGACGAGGCCTCGAACTGAGGGCGAACGCTGACTTCAAATGGAGTCGCTGCACAAAGTGATGTTTGTGACAGTTACATTAAAATGAAATCCTTCTATTTTTAGACTCCCAGAACACGCCTCGCCACTGTCACACGTTCACGAGTGTGAGGGCTGTAATTGACATGACTGTTATTAGGACGTGTCCATGCTGGATATTTGTATAATAAACTCTAATCCATACCTCTGTCACGCTGCGCGTGGAATGATGTGGATGAGGATTAGTGGGTCCCTGGAGGAATCTCACACTGAGCACACTTCACTTTCATGTATTCACTGTAGTCTGCGAGCTGCAGGGGAAAATAAATAAATAAATAAATAAAAAAAAGAAGAACTGCAGAATGCTAATTATCATTCTTTTCTTTGTGTAAACTGATATTGATGGCTGGTCTCCAGCACGTGCTCCACCTGTCATTCTCTCCACTCTGATGAAGATCCTCTCTTCTTCCTGTTGGAACTGTTTCCTGATTAGTGACAGGTTTTTTTTTTTCCTTTTGAAATAACCGTGACTTTTATTTGATTTTATTTCATTTTTATGGCTTTTCCGCTCTGCTGCCAAACAAGGGTCCACACACTGAGGCGTCTCGCAGCCGCGAGTGTTGTTGTTTATCCACCAGAGGGCGACATGTGTACTGTTATTATCCACAAACATTGTCAGTCCACACTGCAAATCACCTCCTTTCTTTATGATGACACTTTATATGCGACAGTAAACTCCGCTCACAGCCTCTAACGTTCACTGTAAAATAATCCCAAGATTTCTCAGGCTTTAACTGTCACCATTTACAATCTAATCCCAGAGTTTCCCATGTGTTTTATTGTGAAACTACTATGGGTGTGGCTATTACAGGAAACTAAAATGTGGTTTTGTTTTGTTTTTTCAATGAGTGACATACACAGGGGAAATACTCCTAAATCACAATAATATGTGCGAAGAGAACTCCAGTATTTGTACAGGAAACAACTGCTAAATCGCTGCGAAGTATACTACAACATTTGTATGGACGATACAGCTAAATCACAGCAATATAAGATGTGTATCTGTGAAGTTATAGTGAAATGCAGTATTTTAAAGGAAGAAGGACGTAAACTTCAACATTTACAAACAAAAACACTGCTAATTTGAAAGTATAATCTATGACATAACTTTGACGTTACAGTAAATTGCAGTATTTACACAGGAAAGTACTGCGGATTTATAGAAATAAGGCATGAGTGTGACATAAACTCATGTACAGGGGAAAAACTGCTAAATCACTATAAAATATGGTACACTTCAATATTCACACTGTATACACAGTAATATGTGAAATTATAATAAAATACTGTATTAGTTCAGAAAAAAACAGCAAAATTACAATAATAATTGGCACAATTGTGAGTAGTAAATAGTAAATAAGTAAAGAGTAAATGTCAATAGTTACACAGAAAAATACTGCTCATTCATAGTATATGTATGACATAACTGTGAACTACAGTATTTGTACTGGAAACTACTCCCATAATATATGACAAACTGAATATATATATATATATATAAATGTAAAGTTGTAGTACATTACAGTGTTTATATAGTAGAATACAGTATTTGTAGCAGAAAGAAAAGTATTTATAGAAATACCGTAAGTAAAATACTGGTAAATTACAGTAATACACAGTGTAACTGTGAAGTAAAGCAAAGTATCTGTCTGATAAATCAGAATATTGTATGATGTATCTGTGAAGTTACAGTAAAATACAGTATTTACGCGAGGGAAACGCTGCTAAATCAAAGTAAAAGCTATAATGTGCCTGTAAAGGTACAGTAAATTACAGTATATGTACAGAAAAGTACTGCTACATCACAGTAATGCATGATGCATCTGTGAAGTTACAGTAAAATACAGTATTTACACAGGCTCTAAATTAAAGCAACAGCTATAAGACACAGTGGTTGTACAGGAAAATACCTGTTAATTTACATGAATTAAGTGAAACAGTGTACAGTAACAGCGTTTGTCCTTTTCTGTGAATGTAGTGTCAAATATTTTACAGCGTCATTTATTTTTAAAAGGGAAGAGGAACTCTGCCCAGAACACAGGTGCTACAATAAACCGCTGCTTCTCCTTAAACATCAGCCACAGCCTGCGTTTTTATTTTCCCTCATTGAAATGTAAGTGTGGCTGTGAAGGAAAGCATTAAATTTCACGTCTTCCACCTTTAGGGGGCTCTCCAGCGCCGCACAGGCCCCTCTGAGAGAAGCAGCACAGATAAATGGCAACCTCGTTAATCAAATCTGCATGAGTGCGCTCAGGTTGCCATGGCAATAATTATCAGAGCTGCCTAATTAACTTTCTCAATTGCTTAATGATATACGACCCTCTGAACTCCTTCGTTTCTTTTTTCCCCCCCCCCCCCCCCCAATCCAAGTTGTTGTGTTTTCATTCCTCCATTTTAACTCCCCCGGTGTTAACCCGTGACCGCCAACATAATAGAAATTATGGAGGAATTAAATTCAGCAGCACATGGTTTCCCGTCAGCCCCCGCGCGCCCGGGCCGCACACGAGCAGGTGGTGTCAGACGCGGGCCGAACGCCGGCGCATGTAGCCGACGTGTGTCTGGCCTGTTCGCTGTGTGACTCACATATTTTAGTCTTCTGCTGTAACCCGGCGTGACAGCTGACTGAAGGCAGGGAGCAGCGGTCCCATCGTCCCTGATCAGCCAGCCGAGACTCCCGAGACACATGGAGACAGGGGGAATGGTACCTGGTGACACCCGCCCTGCCACCCCCTGTCACAGGCAGGAGGCCCGCCGCCTTCACTTCCTGCCTCCTGTCTGCCAGCGGCGCCCTCACTGGCCACCATCCACCCTTCCTTTTCGAGTTATTTTCAGTAACTTTCTGACATCTTTTCCACATCACAAACGTACAAGCTCTGCATAGAAAACAAGTGTTTTTCGGCCCAGTGCTGGGCTTTTCATTTACAAGTCGAGTGCCCTCGTGTCACCGTGCAGCTCTTCATCGTTTGGCCAAGAATGACTACAAACAAAGACGTGTGTTGTTTCACGACATGAAGACGCTCCAGAACGCGAGCATTGGCTTCGTTTGTGGAAGTGAGACGGCCGGAAAACTGACGGTCTTCATGCGTTTGGTCAAAAACAAAGTTCAAAAACAAACTGAGGTGAAAAACTCGTTTCCATCATGTGGAAAAAAAAGGAGAAAAGAAAAGTCCAAATTATGAGATACAGTAATATGTCAAAGAAATTATGGGATTATATCTTATAATTATTGTAGTTTAAACGTTTTACTTAGTATCTCATAAATGACTTAGTTTCTCATAATTATGACTTAGTCTCTCATAATTATGACTTAGTTTCTCATAATTATGACTTAGTCTCTCATAATTATGACTTAGTCTCATAAATATGATTTAGTCTCTCATAATTATGATTTAGTCTCTCATAATTATGACTTAGTCTCATAAATATGACTTAGTTTCTCATAATTATGACTTAGTCTCATAAATATGACTTAGTTTCTCATAATTATGACTTAGTTTCTCATAAATATGACTTAGTCTCTCATAATTATGACTTAGTTTCTCATAAATGACTTAGTTTCTCATAAATGACTTAGTCTCTCATAATTATGACTTAGTTTCTCATGAATGACTTATTCTCTCATAATTATGACTTAGTTTCTCATAAATATGACTTAGTATCTCATAAATGACTTAGTATCTCATATGTTTGACTTAGTCTCTCATAATTATGACTTAGTCTCTCATAATTATGACTTAGTTTCTCATAAATATGACTTAGTCTCTCATAAATATGACTTAGTTTCTCATAAATGACTTAGTCTCATAATTATGACTTAGTTTCTCATAAATGACTTAGTCTCATAAATATGACTTAATTTCTCATAAATATGACTTAGTCTCATAATTATGACTTAGTTTCTCATAAATGACTTAGTTTCTCATAAATATGACTTAGTCTCTCATAATTTTGACTTAGTTTCTCATAAATGACTTAGTATCTCATATGTTTGACTTAGTCTCTCATAATTATGACTTAGTATCTCATAATTATGACTTAGTCTCTCATAATTATGACTTAGTATCTCATAAATGACTTAGTATCTCATATGTTTGACTTAGTCTCTCATAATTATGACTTAGTTTCTCATAAATGACTTAGTATCTCATATGTTTGACTTAGTCTCTCATAATTATGACTTAGTCTCTCATAAATATGACTTAGTATCTTATGACTTAGTCTCATAAATATGACTTAGTCTCATAAATATGACTTAGTCTCTCATATGTTTGACTTAGTATCTTATAATTATGACTTAGTATCATAATTTTGACCAACTACTCTGGACTTATTATCTCAGTATTATGATTTAATGGTGCCTCCTTTTGTCCAAATGGCAGAAACGTGCTTCCGTATAATCATACAAATGACGTGTCACACTGAAACAAAGAGTCATTAGTTACACGGATCAAAGACTTTGACAACTAACAATCTTTTCAAAACAGTTTAAGTTTTTTTTTTTTCCAAACATATTTCAATGGTTTTTATTGTTTTTTACAATGTGTCATCACATTTATGACAAAGCCCAGGGCCCTGCCAACCCAGTGAAAATAAGTGTACACTGTAACAAGGCAGAATATCAAGACCTGACCTAAGACATAAATCGTATATTAGTAACAGTGCTTAAACTTAAGTAGATAAACATGTGTGCTTCAAAAAGTAATGGAAGGGAAGGAGAACATGTGCATTTTAGAGACTTAACCCACAGACCAAAATTCAAAAATATCTTGAGAATACTGAGAAAACCTCATCTGCTGAAGAGGATTGTGTGATTTACCTGAAAGCTCCACAGCAGCTGCTACATAGTGAAGATGTTTTTCCTTTACTTCCATCTCCAGGGTCAGGAAGAAGGTCTGAAGCTCGGCCTAATTTGTCTTCAAGACCGGAGGCCGTGTGTTCATGCTGCTGCTCTCTGTGAACTCTCAGTCCTGACGGTCAAGCACTGGCCATGTAGCAGGGGAAAGGGCTGTTCAGACCCGTGCCTGATTTCTGGGATCAGTGCTGGGTCAGCTGACCACAAGACCTGCGAGAGTTCACATGATTAACTTTCTGCATCCACCGTTAAAGGAGGGGGTCAAATCATGCCATATGTCTGGCACTGTGTGCTGACACAGTCGGGAACTATTGCCCTTTTATTTCACACATAACCCGGTTTCACTGAAACATTCCCCTCTTTTTTTCTTCTGAGGAAACCTACCTGTGCTTAAAACAGAGGTCTCAAACTCGTGGGCCGTGGGCCACATGCAGCCCTACAATCGATTTCATGTGGTTCACCGCTTAATGTTGTTATCATGAGTTGTTTATGTATTTTTATTTTCTAATTCACAGAATGATTTTGCATCACAAATACTTTGAAATGCTGTGAACCATACGTCCCATGTCACATATATTGTTATTGCGACATAATGACGGAATATTGTGATCGAATTTTGAGCTCATATTGTCTGCCTTAAAAAGTTAGTTTAAAAGTTAGAATTTTTTCAATTGTTTAGTGTCATTTGAGTTAGAGACCTCTGGCTAAGAGGGATAGTTTGCGTTTTTTTTTTAACTCTTTGGTTGTCACTTAATGTACGTTTGCCCTCTTTTAAAAGATGGCTGCCATTATATAATATAAGAATATGTTAAGATAAAAAAAAAACAAACAAACAGTTTTTTCAACTGTAAACTCAGGCTTTCTTCCTCTGTGTCACCCTCACTGTCTGCACCAAAGTCCATGGAGAAAATCAGCAATTTTACATAACAGCTTACAGGTGTTGTTGAGCTACTGCGGCTGCCATTAGCAAGTTCAAATGTGTTGCTCTGCGACTATGGTGACTGAAAGTATTTCTTCTGATTTACTTAGGTGACACTAACTTACCAAAGGAGGCAGCAGTAGATAAGGAGGCCCTGCATGTCTACAATCTTAAAACAATGATTTTCTCTATGGACTTTGGTGGTGTAGAGTAGATGATTTATAAACTTAAGTTTTCTGCCAGAAAAGGCTGTCATGGTCAGCAACTATATTCTTAAAATATTCTAGACTTAGCAGTTATATTTTTAAAGCATAAAACTAAAAATTCACTTGTACCTGTATTTATATTTCTACTTCTAGTTGACCATTTTGTTAAGTGTTTAAAATCTGGTTGCTGTTGACAGTGTTGCATTATAGGATTGGACATTATGTGCCAGTATCTCATTCAACCACACATACAAAAAAAAAAAAAACAAACAAAAAAAATTGTACCTGCCTGCTTTTGTTGCCTGAAAGCCAGTGTGAGGAAAGTGGCGGGGTGAAGATTATCTTTGTAACACCTCGGCACTGTATCACTGACTGTTTCTTTCCTCTTGTGAGAGGATTTCATGCTTGAGAGTGCAATTTGAAATGGGATTAACAGAAGGTGTTGGGTAGTGTTAGCTAAAGCACTTTATGTCAGGTACGGCACAGAGAAGTGTGTCATCTGGATGAATCCTGCCAGCGCTCCACGCCGCCTGAGAAAGGATTCTTTATATTTGACTAAAACTGTATTTGTATTTGTGTCAGAGAGCTGTGAGTCAGGCAGGAGCAGCACGCACTGTTGTGGTTTCTACCTATAAAAAGCAGAAGAAAAGAATCCACGCGTGCAGTATTAGACAACCTCAGCATGTACCGCCAGTGTGGGAGCAAAATGCATCCTTTTGGGTTTTTTGGGGGGAAGCAAGAAACCTCACAAAGTACTTCATCTCATTTCTGTCTCAGCGCCTCGGTGACATTGGGAGGCCACATGGTTGGCTGCGGCCCAGACCCACAGAGAGGATGCATTCCTGGGATGGCCATCGGCAGTGTACGGGCTGAGATGCCCGCCCCTCTGTTTCCGCACACAGCAGCGAGTCTCGTTGGAAAACAGCTCCGGCGCTCTTATGTCAGTGAGCCTGGTTGTAAAGGAGAGGGAGGGCCGGAGGAGGGGATGATAGAGTGATGAAGTAAGAAAGAGCGAGAAAATAATTTAAAAAAAAACGACAGGAGGTTCTTTCAGGCTGAAGACTGAAACAAAGTTTAGTCCAGTAATTGACTTTCCTACAGCTATTTTATATCTCATCTCTTTGTTCTTTGGCTGCACATGTTGCTGGTTAATGACTTGAGCTGCTGTTGCCTGTAGAAATAAAACAGCAACATGTTGTAGCTGCTTCTACTGTACTTGTCTTCACGGGGGTTCATTAGCAGTGGAAGCTGTAGTGTGTAACTTTAATGTGTAGGCCAGTGTACGTGTATGTGTATCCAGTTAACGTTACCGATCGATCCAAATGCAAATCCTTACAGTTTGGCGTAAAGTGTTCAAACTGATTCAAGAAGAAGAAACTGTTCTTAGTTTATTTTGCATAAAAAGAAAAAGAAAAAGATCATGTCAAACAGGTTTTGCACTAAAAACATAATTAGATTTCTTTAAAAAATATCTAACTTTGTGTTAATAAGATAGTACAGCTACTTTAGTCATCAATAACAAAGTGAAACACTGGACTGCATGAAATTCTACCTGAGACATAGCCTTTTTTCATATGAAGGACGCGACAAACAAATAAGATTACACTGTTTCTGTTCAAGAAGAGCAAACAGAGGCACAGTAACAACATCAACAACAGTTACATACTGCAGCTTTAGCGTTATGTTAATCAGCATTTGTTTTGAATTTCAAAGATTATGTCATTCTTACAAAAAAAAATGGATTTTTAAGATCGTTAAAAGGGCTTTTGGGGGGGAAATTGTTCTTATTTTGTTTGCTGGTCCTGAAATGAATCTGAAGTTTGACACAATAAAAATGAGTAAATACATTTTTAGTCCTTGCTGCTTTTCGTCTTTTTAAAATCTATGTTAAGTGATTTGTGGTTTAAAAAAAAATGCTAATCACTTACTATTCTCTGACTTTTTCTTTAATCACCTTAAAGCAAATGGCAGCTTCACTTTTTCCACAGACCGAGGCTGAGCAGGTGAATCTAAAATCTGTTTCCCCTCATTATCAGCCCAGAGGAGCGTGTCCCAACTTTGCTGATTGGAGCCACTGGTGGCAGCAGACAGTGTTACTCAACAGTTGAAAGCCCTCAGGCTTTCCCAAGGCAGGGAGTGGCAACCGCCCCCCCCCCCCCCCCCCCCCCCCCCCCCCACCACCAACCCCCACCCCGCCCACAAACACATCAATAATCCTGCAGGTTGACTGACTGACTCACTGGATAAAACATGACAATGAGGAAGGAAGAAATTTAGAGGACACGCAATTAATGTTTGCTCTCAGGAATACAGGGTGTTGGAACTGGAAGTGATGTGGTGCTGAAAAAAGGCGGAGTAACGCTGCGGCCCCAGCTGCTCATCAGCCGACAACGGTTTCCTGCTTTATGAACCAATCTTCAATCACTTACTGGATTGAATTTAAAAGATAAGTGAGGCTTTTAAGAAAACTTACACCAAATTCCACAGAGAAAATCAACATTTTTAGCTTTGGGGTAAACAGGAGCCGCTGGTCGTCTGGTGCCGTGTGGTACATTTGTGTCACTGACACAAATCCAACTGAAGGATTTCCAACACCGAAGTCGAGCACTAACACAAGTAAAGTCACTGATGGAGGCGGCAGTTGATGTACAACTCCTGAGAGCTGTGATGCAAAAGTGTATGATTCTCTCTATGGACTTTGGTGTGGGGTGGCGGGGGGGATGAACGGTTTACAAAGCGACATAAACTGCAGTTTCCTGCTGGAAAAAAAGCAGTCAGATTACAGTCACAAAAGGCTCACCTAATAAAATCCATGCCTGCTTTAGTTAACCATCCCAAACCATGTTTATCTGTTTGTCCTTGTGTCCCCACTGGCAGAAATGTGCCTGTGTCTCAGGGTGGCGGCTGAATATATGTCAATACCTCATAAAATCACACTGAACTATTCCTTTAATCCCCGTATTTCCAATACAGTATGAGTGCATGTGTGTCTGTGTGTGTGTGAGAGAGAGATGCAGCACAACAAAATGGAAGCAGGAGGAAACAGCAACAATATAAACATATGCCAAACAGCAGCTCCAGAGCTTCCCTTCTCATGCCATGCACAGACAGACAGGAGTATAAAAACAAGACACTGTGGTTTGTGCATTTCACAAGTTTCCATATTTAAATGACAAAGTAGGTCACGTCAGTGGCCTACAAAACAACCCGTGTAAGCTGTTTTTTGTTTTTGTTTTGTCGTTTTCTTGATCTGCCACCTTATATTAAAAGCTGCATTGGTGGAGAAATTGGCCATAAACGCAACAGTGACGTATTATCACCTTATGAGGCTGTTATGGTGAACGTATATAGCAAAAGCCTGCCCTTTGGAGCGACGTAAGCGCTCACCGGAGTCACGCTTCTAATCAGTGGCTGTTTGTTTGTCTGTGTAATGTCAGCAGGCAGATTTCTTGGGAGCTCCTCTGTTTATTTGTTGTTGGAAATGAGGCTCGTGGGAGTGATAACGCTGGACCGAAACACGGTGAGAGCAGAGATGATGATGTGAAGTTGGGTAATACAGTCATTCTCTGTGGTGCAGAGGGAGGATACCTGATCCAGGCCTGCCAGGACCTGATGGGACCTGATGGGACTTGACGGGAGCTGATAAGTTCTGAGATGGAGGCTCTCTGTCCCGAGCTCAACCCACCAGCTGATTACAAACAGATGCACATGCTTCATATGCAACAGATGGAAACAAGAGACTCTCTCCATCACGTAATTGGGTTAATTGTCTCTTTCCATATTTTTTAGGTTGCTTTGCAGAGTAGGCAATTGTTACAACACTGGAAAAAACTTTGAGCTCCAACTTTGAAAAGGATTTGGGAGCTTTGGACTGTGATAAAGATGGATGAGGAGGTGAGGCTGAGAAGAAGTTTGATAAAGAACTTTGAAGTGTGGAAGGTAGTGTAGTACCTCTTGGCGTACATTATTATTAGAAGGCAAGAAGAACAAGAAGGTCTAGAAGAAGGCAGCAGAATCAAAATTAAGGAATAGGGAAAGATTCAGGATTAGAATGGAGGGCGAATTTGATCTGTGTTGAACTGTGATTTCAGATTTTAAGATGTGATGGGGATTTTGAACTGTGGGGGGCGCTCTCGGTGTACATCCTGCTGGAATTTAGAAGAAGAAGAAGAAGAAGAAGAACAGATTGCTTACGAACACATGAGAACCTCCTCGCGTGTCTGTAAATGGTTCAGTTATAAAAGAAATTCAAAAAGAAATTCATTTGTGATTTTGACTCTGTGGAGGGTGTGACACTGCAGTGACCACAACAGCACGACTTTTAAATGTACCAAAAGAAAGAAGCTGGACTAAAATCTGTGGAGAGTCTTTGTGGAACAAGTTGGAACTGGGTGTATGATGTATGAAGTATGATCCATGCCTTCAAACATGTTCGTCAAACACATGCAATCAGACTTTCTTTACTTTTCCTTTGTATCTTTTCTTTTTTAAGTTGTTTTCATCAGCATAGCAACTTCATGTCTACAGTTTTTGACGCAAGTTCCTGTTCAGTTTAGGTAAGAACCTACTCACTGATGACATCACAAGCAATGATCATATTTTCAAGAAATCACCTGTCTTATAGTGGAAAATCATATTGAACAACTCAGTGGACTTGAATGAAATATGGTATGAGTTTGCAGGATCAGACACTCTACCAGCAGACTAAGTTTTAAATGTGGTTCAGTCCCACTGGGGATGAATTTTGTCATGACTTGTTTTGTAAGATGGCAACATTATATAAGCAGTCAAAGTTCGGGATCCTATGGATCAAAATGTGAAACATTTCAGGTGCTGATTTGTAAAAACCCAGGCGATGAAGTGTTAAAGCGTCGCTGGAGGTCTGTGCTCTTCGGCATCAGAGAACCTGCAGCTCAACAGGACGCTGCCAGAGTCAATATGCATATCATTAATAGTGGATGCTGGCAAAATAAAAGGACAAACATGAATCTCAACACTAATCCAGTTGAATCAGATAATCTGACAGTGAATAATTGCTGGAGATGACTGGAGTGCCTGTGTGTAAACACGATGGCAGAGCTGAACGTTCAGAGTCTCAACTGCCCACAGCATCTTTACCAACCGCCCCCCCACCCCCTCTGTGTGTGTGTGTGTGTGTGTGTGAAGCCAGGTAATTGTCTGTCTGTCTCGCTCGTGCCATGTCCAGCCGCGTGACTCATGTTTTTCCCCGTGTTTGCGTGGCGGCGGCGGCCCATCACCTTGGTGGTGATGAGGAGATGAGGAGGGGCTTCTCGCTCTGTGTGAACTCCCTCTCCATCCACCCTGCTGCTGGCACGGCTGCACTGTTTTCATTCCATATGAGACGAGTCACACCACATTCCTGTTACAACTTCTCTGCGGCACATAAAAAATCTCCCCTCCAAACCGCAGAGCCATGTGTTTTGAATTTTCCCTCTGTTTGTTCCCATTTACAGCATCTCTCTCTCTGTCTCCCCCCCTCTTTATTCCTCCTCCCTCCCTCCCTCCCTTTGCTCTGTCACACACTGAACACTGAATGCTCGCTGCCTTCACTTTGATAGGCCCATTTAGCCCTCATGAAAGCATTCCATTAAGGTGCATTTGAGGTTATGGTTGTCAGTGACAACCGGCTGTCAGAGAGTGGCAGCCTCTCTATCAGCTTTGGGGGTTTCCAGAGGAGCTCAGAGCGCACAGAGCGGCTATTGATGGAGCTCGGCCTTTATGGACTCAGAGCCACCAAAGGAAATGGAGTGTGACAAAGACGGCGCGGGGAATCATGCGCCGGGAGACTTTGACCTCCATGAGTTTAAATCACGACGATGTGTGTGAACGGAGAGAATCGGCTTGTCAGTGTCGTCCGAGTTAAGCTTCATACACTGATTATTTTAATATGTCAAGAGAGAGAGAGAGGATGAATCTGATTGAAGCTGCAGGACGTCACTCTTGGTAACTTTTCTTTTGAATGAAGAAATATTGTCTGTCAGGATAAAAGAGCATTGCAGTCATGTGACCAGGATGAACTAAATGTAGGAATTACTTGATTACTTGAAAAAGTCAAAGAAATTAAAGCATATAATTGTTGTAATTTGTGTGTGTGTGTGGAGGAGGCAGAACAAACAGCATTTACATGTTATAAATTTACATTATTCTAAATAAATTAAATACCTAAATTGGCATGGGGGGGGGGGGGGGGGTGCAGACGGGGGGGGGGGGGGTTGCAGACGCAGAACCCATGACCTCGGTATTTCTAAAATCCTGGCCATGGTTCTGGGAGACAGTCTTAGAGGAACATGGATTATTTGCAGCAGTCAGAGGTGCCTTTTCTTCTGGATTGGTGTAAATTATAAATGCAAAAATCAAGGCTGTGTCTGCTGAAGACTAAATTGCATGGCAGGGTTTGTAAATGAAAAGTGCTTTTAAAGTAGTAGATTTTTTTCTTTTTTTTTTTAATGTGGTTATATGAGGCACTGATTGTACTGAACCAGTTTGAGATGTTGACGTTTGTTCTGACCAAAAACACGGCTACCAGGGAGGACACGAGGAAAAACAGATTAACAAAAGGCTCACCAAATAAAAGCATTACTTGTCTGTATTCTACAACATGTAAAGCTTGTATTTATAGGTTTGTTCCACCATTACATCGCCTTTTCTGACTGTAAACTGATGTTTGCAAACCATCCACTCTCCTACACCAAAGTCCAGAGAGAAAACCAGCATTTTAAGCTCACAGGGACCCAGAAGCTGCTGCTCCACTGCTGCACTGTTTGGTAGGATTTTGTCATGTAACTTAATGTGAATGAAGGATTTCAAACACCGAGCACACACAAGAACACATTTGAATTAACTGAGGGAGGCAGAAGTGGATCAAAAAGTCCTGTGTGCTGTAAAGTAAAAATCACTGATTTTCTCTATGGACTTTGGTGTGGGAGAGTGAGCGGTTTATAAAGTGGCACAAACGTCCGTTTCCTGTCAGAAAACTTTGAACAGTGCTGATCTGCATCATTCCTGAAATGATGATGTGTTTACAGAAAGATTATTGTCAAAATGTCAGATATAAACATAGTTTATGCTAAATTTGGTTTCTGTGTCAATAGTGGACATTGCAGTGTGGTTCAAGAGATCGACCCATACCGGCTTCTAAACATTCGTTTTCTCAGTGATTCTGGTCAACTTGTGGTAGTTTTCATCATACAGCTGAGGCTTTTGCTAATTACCAGTTAAAAACACACACAAACCAAAACAAGAAACTTCACAGGTATCTTTAATTAACGCAAATTCATGAAGACTGACACCTGAAGAGACAGACAGGCTGTCAAAACGAGACAGAACATGGACACACACACACAATGGTTTATATATCTTCAGAGGACACCATAATTTCTAGTGGCCTAACCCTGACCCTAACCTTGACCTAAGTCTTACTTTTAAACATGTCTTCACCTTAAAATGTAATAATTTACATTACGGGGACTTGATTTTTGTCCCCATAATGTGAGTGTGGAAACAGATTTAGGTCCCCACCAACATAAGTAGTACCAGTATGTACACACACACACACACACACATGTCTGCGCTTCTATTAAAGTGAGGACCCTCATAGACATAATACATTCTCTAGCCCCTTACCCTAACCTTAACCATGACAACTAGATGCCTAACCCTAACCCTAAAACCAGGTCTTAACCCTGAAAAGGCCCTTTTAAGGGGTGAAAAAAAAGTGAGGACCAGCCAAAATGTCCTCACTTTGTCAAAATGTCCTCACTCTGCAGCAAGTACAAGAACACACACACACACGCGCGCGCACACTCCTCCTCCTCTGGAAACCTGTTCTGGAGGGAGTGACTTGATTCAGGCGGCGTCCAATTATATGGAGGCAGCACTTTATTCCACTTTATTCCAGGCTACAGTTAAGTGGCATGAAGCCGTGAGAGAGAGAGAGAGACAGAGAGACACAGAGAGAGAGAGACATGTGAGCAGACAAAGGTAGAAATATCTGCTCTACTATCAGAAGAAACGCGTCTGCGCTCTGAGGAGGAGGATGCTCCACATCCAACCCACGAGGGTCTCCGCTCCTTTCCTTTCCCGTTCCCTTTCCTTGTCTCGTGTCTGGAAATCCACGGCTTTGCATTAATGATTCATCAGAGTCTGTGATTCTACGTTTCTATGGGAGTAACTGCGCTGGAGCTGAAGCCGGTGACCAGTGAAATCTGCAGAGGAGAGGAGAGCTGCTGCTGCTGCTGCTGCTGCTGCTGCTGCTGCTGCTGCTGATGCTGCTGCCGGAGGACAAGAAAACTGTCAAGTCAATTCACATTTTTCTTTCTTAGTGGGGAGGTTGTGAGTTTGTGTCCACCTGCCGTGGACCTGATCTGTCGGCGTGGATCAACTGTTGCTGCAGCGGGAGCCCACGTTTCTCCACCTGCTGTTTTTTTTCCCATGATGGATGTTTGAGTCTGTGTGATTCTTTCACGCATTAACATGGAAGAGACACTGATACTGTTGTTGGTGCCTCGGATACACCTTCATCTGTCCTGATGATGATGATGATGATGATGCCACATTGTTGCACTGAGGAGAATGAGAACAGCCCACACCTCCTTCACTCTGGCTCCTCGCCTCTCTGTGTGAAAACACTCCTTTGATTGTTTCTTTTTTATTATTTCTATTTTATTTGGACATTGGAACTCAGTGGCACGCTCCTGCATCTGAGTGACCTTGCCTTGTTTCTGGACATCACTTCATCATGCTGATGATGATGGAGAGCAGCAGCATGGACGCGCATCAGGTTGATATCGATTCGGAATTTGAGCCTCACAGTCGGTCGCGGTCGTGCACTTGGCCTCTGCCGTGTCCGGAGGATTTCCCGGGTGGAGAAGACGCGAACCGGGGACTGGCTCTGGCGTCGGTCAAAGTGGAGCAGTACAACGTGCCCGCGTGCCGCGCCGAGAGAAAAGGCGGCGCGCCGGCGGAGATCAAGCATCCAGCCGGCGCACCGGCCCCGGTGGTCGCCGCTCCCGCCTGCATGTCCGGGGCTGCGCTCGACGTGGCCGGTCAGCTGCGCAAAGCCAAGTCCTCGCGGCGGAACGCGTGGGGGAACCTGTCGTACGCAGACCTCATCACCCGTGCCATCGAGAGCGCGCCCGAGAAGAGGCTCACCCTGTCCCAGATCTATGACTGGATGGTTCGCTTTGTTCCTTATTTCAAGGATAAAGGCGACAGCAACAGTTCAGCAGGATGGAAGGTAAGAAGGAAAGGCCACATGAAAGAAGAATCCACCACAACAGCACATGGTGAAGCTTTTAGTGGAGAAGCTTCTCTATATTTAGAGTCTGCAGCAAAACTCCTTCTCTGCATATTTGAAAAAGCCACATAATTGAGCCTTGGTTGCAACAATTTATGTCAGTGGCGTGTCCCCGTGTTACTCCACAGAGCTCCCACTCTGTGTGTGTGTGTGTGTGTGGAAAGGGGCGGTGAGCCTGGCTGGATGAAGGTTCACTGGGTTCATGGTATTTTGGGGGGATTGCAGCCTGTGCGTGTAGGAGAAAAAGCCACACGGAGTCGAACGCCTTCCTCCTCTGGATGAAGGCGCCTATTACGCGTCATGACGCATTCGTTAAGTGTCTGGTTTCTCTGCGTTGCCGGGTCACACCGGGGACAAGACTGTGCCTCAGGTCCGATCTGCGAGCGTTCACGACAGGAGCGTGCACGTAACAACCCCCCCCCCCCAAATTCACCATCAATTTGTACGCACGTTGAATTACGCACACCCGGTACAAAAGCATGGCACCAGAGTAGGGGGTTTAAAAACACAATAAGAAGACATGATGACACCAGGGTGTCACAGCATTCGCAGATTATTCGCTTAAATTCAAATTAATATGAGGTTAATCTAATGGATTGGTTGTTGTAATCTGCTTAAGTTTCTGCTGTGTGCGGATTAATGATGTTTTGTTTTCAAGCTTGACGCTGTGGCTCCACTTTTTTTTATATTTAATTGATGTTTGACCAAGTTTTTCCTCCCACGTGTCACGTCTGTAACACTCACCTCACTGTTTCAGATATGTTTCAGTTCCTGCTACGTCAGATCATCTGCCTTTAAAGTGTCACATTTTTCCAACAAAACCTGGCACAACTCTGCCTTTGGTCACATTTAAACACAAAGAGAGGCCTAAATAACATTAGACTCAGACAGACAGACAGACAGACAGACAGATAGATGTACTTTATTGTTCCCCCTCAAAAATGGAGTTTCTTTTTTTTTACAGCAGCACAAGAGTCAAACTGTACAACTGATTAAATATAAATATATAAGAATATAGCAAGTATATAAGTGTGATAAAATGTAAAATAATAGAGATTTTCCAGATCTGTAAAAAAAATGCAAGACATACTGATTATATTAGATTGAAAATAAAAAATAATACAAGGAACATTTAATAAATATGACAAAAAAAAATCACTTAAAGCCAATAATACAAGTGAGTTTGTGTAATGCAGTGAAGGTGCTAATGTATTTAGTCTCAAAAAGTAATTAATAATCCAAAGTGTTCTCTCAGAGAAAGATTTGTTGTAAAGTCCTATTGCACTTATCAGGAAAAATGTCCTGCATCAGTGACTCTGTAACGAACAGACAAATGGAAATGTGTTTTTCTACATTTCCACTTGGCTTTTATGTCATTTTGTTTGTAGCTGGAGTTTAACCAAAGAGTGAAGAGCAGCGCTTAGTGTCTAATCTCCACACATTGTTGAGTCCAGCAGAGCAGCAGCAGCCTTGGTAACTCCCTGCTTGTTAACTGTGACAGCAGGCCTCGCTCCGACTGGGAGCTTTAAGACAAGACACATCGTTTAACATCACGAGGATAAACTAAAGGACAGAGAGGAAACATGTTTAAAGGCTCATTCAAGCAATTCAGGATTTTGCTTCACAGTAAAGTGACAGTACGGGTTATTTAAAGTGCGCCACTGATGGTGTAACAAGTTTGAGAAACAGATGATCAAGGAAAAGCACTAAACAAAAATGAACAAAATGCTGATGTTTTATCCCATCGTTCGACGGCCTTATGCAACAAGAAAATCAAGTCTGTAAACCTTTCACTCTCCCACACCAAAGCCCATAGAGAAAATCACTATTTTAAGCTCACAGGGACACAGGAGGTGCTAGTCTATTGCTGCATTGTTTGGTAAATTAGTTTCATATAGGTTCATCCAGAACAAGAATTTCAAACACAGAAGTGACAAAATAACAGATTTCAACTTACTGTTGGAGGCAGCAGTGGATCAACCACTCCCTTTGTGCTGTGATGAAAAATCACAAAATCTCTCTGTGGACTTTGGTGTGGGACAATTTGACCACACCAAACCTGACACAAAATTGACAAAAACAAAAGCAATTGAACAGTGAGATGAAGTTTGGAACATACCTTTAGAGCATAGGAGACTTAAGTAGGCATAGATTTTATTAGATGAGCCTTTTGTTAAGTGGCTGAAATCAGTTTTAACTTATGTCTTCACTGGCAGCCTCTTTCTGTGTCTAGGACTGTAGTGAGCAGTAACTATTGTCTTTAAATTCATAAATATTTAGCCCAAGATTGGATGACCCTGATGACATCACATTTGTTTTGAACCTCAAATGTCCCTGGCGACATTATGCAGACGACGTAATGCTCTACACGAGGAGTAATGTGAATCTCAGGAGTTATATTGTCGTACTGCCCCTTTAAGCTTCTTCTTACCACTTCTTAGTTTGTGGTTCAATTGTCGGTTCCTACTTTTCAGACACAAGTGATTTTTTATACAGTATGTGACATATACAGTATATATAGTATATGAGAGGAGGAAACAGAAGTCAAAGTGGGATTAATGGACATTTCACACCAGCTGTGTGTGTGTTAAATGGAGTTAAATGGAGTTGATCATCTATCTCTTTCTCCTTATGTTCTAATGTGCTCGCAGAATAATATTTAACATTTATTTCCCCCCCACACACACAGGGTTTTATTCGGTGCCCTGACATCTCATTTGGCTCCATACCAGCCTCCAGTTGAGCCGTATTAAAACACAGATTAATCTCACTAAAATCACCATTTGATTTAGCTCCTGTCCAATCTTTATGGTATGGTGGGGCTTTTAAAAATTGGATTTAAAAGCAGGGTTTAATTCCCCGGCTCTTGTTTGTTTGTGTCCCATCCGTCCTGCTTGATGTTTTGCTCCCGTCCCAGCACTGTGTGGAGCCTCTGATTGGCCAGCGTGACCAAGAAGCGGATTGGTGGAAGGAGGGAGAGTCTCCAAGTCGAGGCACAAAAACAACTCGGTTTAATCGCACACAACACTCCTCCTCGACAATAACAAAAAAACATGTTGAAGGGCAACAGTTGGCTGTGATTTTAATGAGATTTGAAACACAGACAGTCTCAGAAACACACAGACACTTGAGTACAATATATATGCTGTATATACACATCCTTACTTATTGCTGTTCATTTTTGTAAAGGGGGATATATATTGATATTTGGTGAATGGCATAAATGAGAGAGAAATTAGATCCAGTCAGACTCCTGCGGTTATTATGAGCCATTTTTAAGAGGGACTGGGCTCTTTATCTGGACCATCTCACTATCACACACACACTGGTTTCCATGACTTCAGAGGACATTGCATTGACTTACATTTATTTCCTGGAAACTTACTCTAACCTTAACTATAATTACTAGTGCCCTAACTCTAACCCTGACCCTAACCTTAACCTAACCCTAACCTCAGCCTAATTTTAAAACATGTCATGGGGACTTGATTTTTGTCCCCATAAAGAAGACAAGTCCCCATAATGTGACTGTGGAGACAGATGTAGGTCCCCACAACATAAGAAATACCAGCTACACACACACACACACACACATTCTTCATAGGACTCTGCACTGGTTCCATTCATTTGAAAAGCTTAAACAAAGCCTTATCACTAACCTTAACCATAAACAGTTAATGCCTACTCAAACCTTAACCATAACCATAATTGAAATATTAGCCTTAAACTTAACCAGTTCCTTTAGAAACGAGATTCGGCCTCATCATTATGACCAAGTTTTGGTCTCTATGGGGACCACACAAGACGTCCTAAAGAGGTAACAAATACAAGCACACAGACCTGTTTGTGCAGCATGTTGTAGTGACATAATCCATTCTGAAGTTCCTTACCCTAAAACCAAGTCTTAACCCTTAAAAAAGCTCTTTTAAGGGGTGACATAACGTGAGGACCATCCAAAATGTCCCCACTTTCCCTTCACTAAGTTTTTTTTATTTGTCCATACAAGAACACACACACACACACACACGTTGTACCCACACACTATCAAGGTGTTACTCACTCTTGTCTTAAGTGTCAAGTGCAAAGGGTAAAGCAGTGGAATGGATTTCCTCTCCATGTTTACACTCTTCTCTTTTATAACACTGGTGTATGGATTTTCTTTGATTGTGGTCTCACACACACACACACACACACACACTGATTGGAGACATGGCGTAACCTTCCTTGACCTTACGTTTCAGACATGCCCTCACTTTAACATTGATTGATTTACAATCAATAGACTTGGGTTTTTGTCCCCTTAAAGAACACAAGTCCCCATTACATGAGTGTGGGAACAGATTCAGGTTCCCACAATATGACTGATACCAAGGCTGTTTAATAAAACACTGTAGTATGAACTTTTGCATTAAAAGATCTTTTCTTCTATGTAGTTCTAGAGAACTGTCATCATGTCCACATCGCACAGAAACTGGGAATGATGATCGTAATTCTATTGACTGCCGTAGAGAAATTTTTAGCTTTAAATTCACAGACTTTCTCAGGTCACTGCGAAAAGTGAGTGTCACTGTAGCACCAGATGGAAACCACACGGATTCAGCATTGGTCCAAAATTGGTTTAAATCACTGAACTAGAAACTGGAAATGGAAATTTAGAATCCAATATAACTCCAAAAATTCTCATAAATGCCTCAGAAAGTGATGTCCACCATCAATGTCATGACCAATAAGTGAGTGAGGAATGCACGCCTTAATTTGTAAATACCCTTTCATAAGGGGAACCACATATTTGGTCATAGAGTAGCAACTAATTTAGAGTCATATCTGTAAAAGCTAATATCATTTTGAATTGATAAACTAATCATTTCCAAGAGCTGTTTGATGAATTAATTAAAACTTAACTAAAATTTTGGGAAAATTCAGTAAATTTCTATTTGTGAGCCTAAAAAAAATATCCAGTGACTCATCTCTGGGTCCCAACCCGGTGTTTGGGAACCACTGCTGTAGCTGTACTGGTCAAATATTGGAAGATGCTCACGGCAGTGATTAAGGTATCCGAGGTTAAAAAAAAAAAAAAAAGTGGTATTGAGCCATCGTTAATGACGTCACCTGATGGTGCAAATGCAAACAGAAGGAAAAGCCACAGAGGGTGGGTAGTTCTCGGGTTAGCTCCCCTGTGGCCGGTTCCTATAATTGTTTGGTCCGGAAACGCCCAGTGTTGCTCAAGCGTGTGGCAGCGAGGGCCAGTGTGACGGCTACTGTGCTGGATTCCTCTGACTGAGGTTCACTAATTGCTGCCGAGTGTTTTGGCCATGTTTGTTCATGCATCTGAGGCGGGAGGCAGGGTTTGGTCACGTGGAGTCATGAAGTAAGTCCAGTGTGTAGGTGGTTGGTGGTGATTGGGAGGTATGTGCACGCGTGCACACATACACACACACAGTGGTTTCCATGACTTCAGAGGACATTACATTGTTTTACCTGTATTTCCTGGGGACTTAATCTAGCCTTAAACCTAACCAGTTCCTCAAAAATGAGATTCTGCCTCATTAGGACCACGTTTTGGTCTCTATGAGGACTACTTGCCCTGACAAGGTCAGTGTTTAAGACCAAACTTTAACCTTAACTTTAAACCATGTCTTCACCTTAAAATGGAGTCATTTACTTTATGGGGACTTGATTTTGTCCCCATAAGGAAGACAAGTCCCCATAATGTGAGTGTGGAGACAGATTTAGGTCCCCACAACATAAGGAGCTCGCTGACTCCACCTGCAGGCTGCACACAGCTGCGCGTTGATGACACATTAATGTGGGTGTAAATATACTGTGACATAATGAGCACATGACAAACAAGCAGCACGGGCAATTTAAGTCCCAGAGAATATTGACCGAAACTGGCACGTGCCCCGTTCTTCTTCTTCTTCTACTAAGCTCCGGCAGGCTGCACAGTAAGAGGTGCAATACTGCCCTCCACAGTCTGAAGTCTGAAATCACAGATCGAAGTTGCCCTACACTCTCATAATCCTCCTGGATTCTAATACGCAGCTCCCTCTTCCACGTGTCCTGTTTTTTTGTCTGACGCAGGTGGTTGTTAGCTTTTATTGATGGTTACGACAAACAACAAAAGTTATCACTACGTCCAAGAGGAAACAACTACCAGCCCCATGAACACACACAGATACACACACAGTCGCACACCTATTGAGTTATCACCAGAGTATAATCCAATTTCGACCACCTTCTTTAAAATTAACTCTCGTTGAACCACTGACAGTGCCATAATCCAACCATGGTGGTGTATTTTGATCCACCATGGACGACTTGAAAAAACTCTAGTAAATATTAAACGCAGAACAGAAACATTAGATTTCTACTTATCATGTTTTTTGTTTTACAAATTATACATGAATGTATTACTTTTTAAAAATGATTTTAAAAAAGGAAAATTAAACCCTGTTTTACTCTATGTTTTGCTTAAAGAACTTGAAATTACCCTGTTAATTGATGTGAATGCACCAGAGCCCAAATATATTTTCTGTATCTAAGTCCATACCTTGTATCCATAGTCTACTACCACTGTATATCAGTTATACATTCAGAAACCAATACAGTAATTTCAAATTTTGTTTGCATCTTTGCTTGTTGTAAAAGTGAAACCTATCAAGAACAAAACTTATTGTTGTGCAGTTTTCAAATGTAAGGGACAAAGATTGGTGTTAAATAAAACCTAAACAATGTCGGACCAGATTTATTGTGCAGATTAAACACGGAAGAGAAAACAGTGGGTTCGACTGGGTTGTTCAACTGAAGCAGCAAAACAAGTTGCGTTTGATCTAAATGACCGTTTCTAATGCGCTTAAGGAATATATGGCGTGCCCTTTTTCCAAATACGATGTTTTTAAGAAAAGAAAAATCCCTCTTTGTTTCTCTGATTTCTGTGAGCAGAAGTCCGAACAGGACACATGAAAAAGATTGTTACTGTGCTGGAAAAGCTCTCATGTTAATAAGAGCTGCTCAAAAAATGAACTGTACAGTAAGTCAACATCTCAGACGCTTGTAAATCCTCCTTGCCGACAGCTGCACAACTGTAATTTTTGCATCAAACTGGTGGCACTGTGGGACTGTTTGCGGGAAGTGCTGTACATGCCACAGAGTCTTTTTTTTAGAGGTTATTGAATCGGGCATAAAGTTTACACCCTGGCACTCATATGAAATGGCAGGAAGTAAACATAGTGCTCTTGTTGTAAAAGTAAAAAGGAGTGATATTAGAGTGCTGCCAAGGTCTTTCATTAGTGTGGTCAGCTAATGGTCAGCAGTGGATGAAATAAAGGAAATTTATAGGTTTGGGTTGGAGTCAGGTGAAGGTCTCAGTCTTAGGTCTGCGCAGAACTGTATTATACTGTTTAAGACATACGCTTATGATGCTGCGGATTTATTACGCAGCTATGTCTTTCCCACTAAAGCTATTTTAGTGAAGTGACTGTACATACAGTGCATGTGCAAAAATATACAGAAGACATGCACGCAAACACGTCAGTCCTGTTTTATATGAACTCCATTGGCTGCAGAGTTATTTTATGCAAAAGCTTTTAAAGCCTTTGCATAAAAAACAACAGAAAGTTACATTCATATGATCAACGGCGACATTCCCAGGTCAAGTCGGGCTCAAGTCGGGCTTCTGTCACGGCTCAATTACTGACCTGGGAGACTTTGAAAGTTTAACACTGGGTAGCATGGTCACACTTTCTCTCTGTTATTATTCGTACATTTTAAAATTTTAAAATCTTATTTTGCTACTTTACTGTATGAATAAACATTATTTGAATGATGTATACGTAATGCAGGGTTAGTATCTGTGTGTTAATTTTATTTTTTAAAATTTGTGTGTATATGTTTAAATAACATGCATAAAATAAAGTTGTAGTTCATTTACCAAACAGCCCATGGAAATGATTTGTTTACCAATTCTAAATATTAGGTGTCACAGACATGGCTGTAAATTTGTTGCTACATTATGCACAAATTATTAAGACTTTGGAAAGTGGGTCCCCTCACAGAAAGTTTGGGAAACACTGATATAGGACATCAAGTCAGTCGTCTAAGAGAACAAAGGAGGAGAGAATTGTGAAAGTTCTGTTCTCCATCAGTTACAGATAACTCAGAGGTCAGATATATCCAACCTCCTGTTTGTGACAAGAGGGTAGATCTTTGTGAATGTCTTTGATTATGTAATAAACATTTGGGTTCCTAAACGTCCTATTTCTAAACTTAGGAGGGAATTTAATGACTGATATTGGAAACTTTTGCACAGAAAGGATGAGGCAACACATTTGACTACAATTATCTTTGTTTCATTATTTGATGTTATGTATTATTTTGATGTCTTAGCTCTTTCTCGGGTGCTGTCATTGCAGTGTGACATCAGAATCTGCCTCCTTACTAAGTTAAGTCGGTGCGTTTACCCCAAGTTGAGTTGGAAACAGACTCAGTGGAAAGAAATTCAGAATTCTTGGTTGTCTGGAATAGAACAAGTGATGACTCCTTCATAAAGAAATAAACTGTATACTTTCCAAGATGTTACAACAGTTTTTTCTAGTATCTTAACGGATTTGTGTAGCTTATTTGGTTACAAATATTTAATATTACCCAGAATGTTAGCAGTGTTTAATGGTTGCAGGAGCTTGTTACAGTTTTTCCTAAAGAAACTGGAATGAATGCAAATTTTTTGCCTTTCAAATGTGATAAAGTGACATACACAGTATATGAAAACTGATTTTTGACAGCTGTGAAATTTGCCAGACTGTCTTCAGGTTGGTTTGCGTCTAATGTGCTTCTAATCTGCTTGTAATGCATCACAACACACTTTCCCGCCCACACTGATGGTCATCGCCTTGTTCTGCTGAGATTCCACTCGCAGGTGATAGAGATAGAGAACGAGGCGCACGGCACTGAGAGACAGAGAGAGAGAGAGAGAGAGAGAGAGAGAGAGAAAGAAAACAGAAGCAAGGATTCATTTTGAAGAACAAAGGTATTATTTGTCCTGCCAGCGAAACCTCTGCTGAACTGGATTCAGAATTGAGTGGGAGAGAAGGACAGAGGCGGAGAGAGAAAAGATGTGGAGCGAGTGTGAGAGCGGTGGCGGAGGCTCCTGCTGCTGAGCACATTGATAGCAGCCTTAATGCCTTTGACGCTCCAGCACCAGCCCAGACAGAGGGGAATTGGTTGGAGATGGTGGAACAAGCTTAGAGGGTTTGGCGTGCCAGCCGTCCTGGCACCGGCTCAACAGAAAGCCCTCTGCACTGCTACACAGTTATTGTTATTATCACAAAGGCGCAGCAGAAGGAGAGGCAGCTCTTGAGTTGGCGGGCTTGGCGCTGCGTTAACTGGGGGTGGGGAATGGGAAGAGGGATTTGGAAGGAGAAGGGGGTTGGTTGTTGAATGAGAGACTATGGCAAACCTCATCCGATCCGTCCCGTGAATGGAGAGGAAACAGTTGGGAAGAGTCGTTGAGGTCTTGAATGGAGAGGAGGCCGCGTGGAGATGGACAGACTTTGAAGCCTCATCCGTTGACGCCAAGTTACAAAAAAAAAAAAAAAGCGATTGAATAGAACGCGGGCACATATCACTTCAATGTGGAGAAAGGCTGGGATGTAAACAAGGGATGCACCGACAGCGGAGGCGGGTGTTCTCTGCTTTAATGAGTCATAGCGGTTAGAATAGAACATAATATTCTCGCCCTCAGCCCTCACACTTCAATCAGTTGGAATAAATCAGCTGGAATAAAATGTTGAGAAACGCTCTACAGGCGGAAATTCCAGAGAGAAAACCGAGTCCAGACACACAACAGTGAGCGAGGCAGGCAGATCTTGGGAACGGTGCCTGGTGGTGTGTCGTAAAATGTCGGCCCAGCACACATTCTCTCCATGTTGTCTCCCAGACCTAAGGGCTTCAGGATGTTCTCTGCGTCTGGCTCAGATGTTGAGCAGCGCGCGTGTCAAAAACACTCTGTCAGACTCAGGAACAGGTCAGTTAACTTGTGACGCTGCTAACAAGGCCTCGAAGGAATGTACCTGCAGGTCCCTCTGTCATCTGTGCGCCTGCATTAGTTTCTACATGATGTGAAAATCTGTTCATCTGTTACACTCACTCCTGGAGTTCATTCACTCACTGTCAACCGCTTTATCCTCGATACTGAGGGCCACAGCGGGCTGGAGACAATGTGAGCTGACACAGGACGTCAGTCCATCATATAGACACAAAGAACCGTTCACATCTATGGTTAATTTAGACGGTCTAATTACCAAACTGCGTGTTTTTTTGGACTGTGGGAGAACACTAAACTAACTCCGCGGAGAAAGGCCCTCGGTCAAACCGGGATCCAAACCCTTGACCTTCTTGTTGTGAGGCAATAATGCTAGCCACTTCCCCGTCATGTAGCCAGTACATTAACGGTTGAGGATAATTTTAAAGAATCATCATTGTTTTGACAACTATATTTAAATGCAAGCCAGATCAGAAATACTACTTAAATTACAAAATCCACCAAAGATACATTATTGTTGGGAGGTAATGAAGCACACGTTTTAAATCAATGCTGATCTGACCCTTAATAGAAACATATCAATGACAGGGTTAGCACTGATTAGAATGTAAACACACTTGGAGTTGGCCTATTACAGTGGTTCTCAAACGGTTTACACCAAGTTCCACCTGAGAAAATACTGAGCTCTCAAAGTAACACCATTATCACCAACGTTAACATACAGTGGTGTGAACAGGCCGAGCAAAGTCAGATACAGAAGATCATTTGCTCTCTCATCATCCTCCTCTTCCTCACATATATTTCACAAACTGGTATTGTGGAATTAGATTAAGATGGAACGAGAGATAAGGTGACTGCAATTATTATTATTTGATCGTTTGTTGTTGTTATGCTGTAAAAAGTGATCTACAGGTCCATTAGTAGGATTCAAAAATAACCTTGTCCCGGGTTGGGGGTGGGGCAAGTTGACCAAGAGTTAACTGACAGCATTTTTATTGCAAAAATTTGTAATGTGATTGATTTCCATATAAAAAAAAACACCACACCACACTACACAACTGCAAATATATCTACTTACAATGCAAAGCACATGTGGCTGATTGATTTTTGTACCATACGGAAACAATACAAGACAGCGGCTGCCAAAAACTGTATAGTGTGCATTTGAAAATGACATTAAAGACCCAACACAGCTTTTTCACGGTTGTATGAGGTGCTGATGGTCATTTTTCTGAATGGAAACTGATATTTGTGTCGCCCATGAACCGCTTACACCAAAGTCCAGAGAGAAAATCAGTGATTCTGACATCACAGCACACAGGAGTTGTTGATCCACTGCTGCCTCCATCACTAAGTTCAAACATGTTATTTTGTTCAGTGTTTAAAAAACTTTGTTTGGATTTATACCTAAGTAACCACAGACTTACTAAATAAGGCAGAAGTACACCAGCGGCTCCTGTGTCTCTGTTTTTCTCTATGGAATTTGGTAAAAAAGGAGTGAGTTGTTCAAACCATCGCTTAAAATATTCAAGACAGAGCAGAGAACATGTTACTAATTTATTTATACACTTAAATAAGTTTAGTTTTTTTAACCGCTTAATGCCTTGGTCTGCACAAGGCAAAATCAGGACCTCAAACATCCACAATTCAAATATACTGTAATGATAATTTCTGTTATAACTATCAGCACTAAAAAAGAGGTACAAGATAAAAATGTGCTGTCAAACATCAACAGAAGTTACGTGTGAAGTTCATTCGTCGTACTGTAGCAAACCCCAAACCATCAATCCACACCAGCAACAACCTGCTCCTAATCCCACCAGTATCAGTAAGTTATAATGTAATCATGCATTTGAAATTGCTCTAAATTTTAATGGGATTAATGACACTGTTGCCTCATTCAGTATTCAACCCCCTAACTTTCTGCATATTGTTCTCATTAGACTATGTACCAATTTTAATAAATCATCATGCACTCACAGTGTGTTTATAATGGGCTTTTGATGCAATGCCTTATGAGCAACTCTTCAAGTAATGCGGTGCCCTTATTTTTATTTATTTATTTATTTATTTTTGTACAGCAAATGGGATTAGCAGTGAGTTCTTGCACACACCGAAAATGGGTTTTGATAGAGGTTTGTGTGGATTTGAAGAGTCCGTCCCTTTCTGTGTGTGTGCGTGTGTGTGTGTGCATCTGTTGTTGTGTAGTTAGGCCTGATGGGAGTCCAGGTCCTGGGGGTACAGCTCTAGTTAATAATTCAGATGAGGCTCATTATCAAGGCAGCACAGATCTCTCTCTCTGATTCCACCTTAATTGCAGGCAGGATGTGCCTCTCAGACACACTCTCAAAGTCACTCCCCCTCCTGTCTGCAGCTGCAAATGACCCCCCCCCATCCCTCCCACACACACACACACACACACACACACACACACACACACACAGATACCCAGGTCTCCACTGGTTCTGTCCCCTCTTTGTGATCAGGACCGGAGCAGGTGAAGGGACATTTGGAGATGAGCAGATAAATCCCACTCTCAGCATCGACTGTGAGGCCCAGGCACGTTGCTCCTATTATGAGTCACTTACATTTTTAATCAGATCTTCACGAGTGGCTCTCTCCTGTAGTGGGGTTGGGGGGGTTGTGTGTGTGTGTGTGTGTGTGTGGGGGGGGGCGGCTCAGCAAACTAAGATTGATGACAGGTAATCAGTTGGAGGACAGACGCTCGGTGATTAATGCTGCTGGAGAGTGAAGCTCTCAGCGCGGTGCAGGATGGACGCCCCCTGGATCACGACTCCTCAACCGCACATTTCCTGTTAAGTCGAAAGTGTAGGAGAAAAAAAAAAAAAACTTATAAAAGAACTGCTGCTGCTGCTGCTGCTTAACAAGTACTTATACTTCATTTTGCATTTAAATAATGACCCGGGTATTTCACAGTGAATTCACTGGGCTGAGATTTCCCACAGGTGATTGAACCAGATGCTGGGATTAAAACGTAGTCATACAGATGACATTAATAATGCCCACGTGAGACGTAATGGCGCGGTGTCCTCAGCAGATGGAGTGTAATCGGACCTACCATAACTTATCAGTGTGGAAATATCCGATTTAAACGTGTGTTGATCATGCTGCCGATGTAAGGTTTTACTTGTGAATGGAAGACAATCTCCACTCGGCAGCCGCAGCTGTATTTCTCACTCTATGCACTTTCAGAAGCTGTAATTAGCCGGAGCCTGTTATTGTCAAGTCAAAGACGGAGATTTGTAACATCTGGAATGGACGGACATTTGGAAATAGTTTTTCTGCTCTACAAATCATGTGACATGTCCTTTTCATAAGGGAACTTTGAATTGTTTATACGCTCAGAGCGTCACTTTCAACTTTTACTTTTGGTCACTTGCTGTTATTTATTTATTTATTTATTTATTTTTTAACATTTAGTAGTTGATCTTAAGGGATTTTAACATGACCTAAAATGAAATTGTATTATTCATCATTGGCTGACAGAAACAGGAAGAGAGCGTGCATATAGTCAATTTATTGGACGAAGGAAACAAAACAACGTAGCTCAGTTTATGTTGCACTTACAAAATTCACAGTTAGACCTCCAGGTAAGACAAAAGTAGAGGTAAAATTACAAAGATTTTCCAGATTAAAATTCTCAAGCAATTTCTGTGAGTCACTCAAACATTATAGTGAAGGGTTTATGGCTGAGTACTATATACTGTTGTTACTATATTCTGTTGATTACTATATACTGTTATTATGTACTGTTATTATCAGTGACATTACCACCATAACATCAGTATTATACCATCATCTTGCCACTGCCCCTTATCTGCTTACTTAACTTGTTTTTCTAAATGCCCTTGTCCCACTCTGTATATATTTTATTTCTATTCTTACTCCTAGTTTACTCCACTTAAGTATCTTGCTCTCCACTCAAGTATTTTGTGCTATCGTATTTTCTATTCTATTGTATTGTAATACTGGACTACTGTGACAGCTTTATCTATCTATCTATCTATCTATCTATCTATCTATCTATCTATCTATCTATCTATCTATCTATCTATCTATCTATCAAACTCACGCCACTTAATTTCAAGTTATGAGTCATTTCGGTATGTGTTTTCTAGTTTTAGATTGATTTTGTAGTCATAAATCTTACAGTTTCATTGGTAACTACCAAGTCAGACACTTTTATTTTGAAATTCTGTGAAATATCGTTATTGTGATGCCATGATGGAGTATTGTGAGGAGTATTATTCTTCCCAAAAGTTGGACTTCTTTCTCACTTGACTGCCCCCTACTGACCAGAGTAGGTGCTCAGACGAGTTTTAGGCCCCTAGTTTATGGTCTGTGTAGAGTAGATATGTGTCTCCAGATTATTTTTTAATTGATAAGCTTTAATCAGTGCTGACATCTCAAGGTCTACATCAACAGTGACTTTCATGGAAGTGTAAAACCTCAACGAACGACTATTATTACTATTATTTTATTATATTAAAATGTTATTTCATACACTTGTGTGCAAATAAACTCGAAATGACCTTTGAGTAACAGACAGAGGAAAAGTGTTCAACAGACGCACCGACCACCTCACGTTTCTCCTGACAAAAGTAAATTCAGCATCTTTTTCCGCCTCCTCAGTTCTATCACCAAAGTCATGACTGAAACCGAAGGAAAAATTAGCACAAATTTGGAAACAAACAGTATGGATCAGGACGACTCAGTATAATGTAACAAACTGAGAGGAGGCTGCAGGTCTGTGGATACACAGAGACGACTGAACAGTGAAAAATGTAACACAAATCAGGTGTACGTCGTCCTCATGGAGACGAAAACCTGGGCCTAATGAGGCAGAGCCACGTCTGAGGAACTTCTTAACCACTTTTCTTTATTATTGTTGATATAAACTTTATTTAACTGGGAATAAAAACTCATTGTCCTGGCCGAGAAAGGCAGCAGTACATAGAGGGTAGGACACAGACACAACCACTCAAGCATACAGCACAAACAAAATATATCAAGTTAAATATAATATTCATTAAGAAGTTCTTAAAAATATATACAGCGTGATATAAAATCACATAATCATCAAATTATCAAATTAAAACAAAAAAAAGACATGTTTCTACCTGTATTTCATTTAAAAATAGCTTTAAAGTGTCCAATTAGACACGGTTTTGCAGTTTCAGACAATCCTGTAGTTTGTTCCAGGTGGAAGGAGACGTGTATTTAAATGCTTCTCTAAATCAGTACAGAGCCTTGGAACGGACATTTTTGGGAAAGTGTGGAACTCAGTGTGGTGTCCTAACAAAGATAACTGCACAAATGTGAGTGTGTAAGTCAGAGAGACTGTGTGTGTGTGTGTGTGTCCCGGTCTACTGAAGGAGGTCCAGGAGCCAGACAGAGGTCAGGCAGAGGTCAGACAGAGGTCAGCAGCGTAAGACGGCCCCTCGGTGGATTTCTGTGTCAGTTTGACGGAAATAGGTCAGGATTCGGAGCTCGGCGTTTAGCATTCTGCTCGTGCCACAGCTGACGTGGTGCCTGACGACAGCTCGCCTGGAATGAACTCCAGACTTTCTCTGTCTCGTTGTCCCTGTTTGATGGACGGAGCGTTCCTGTCCAACCTCTGTCTCTCTGCTTAAAGACATTTCTAATCTGTGGCTGGAGATTAACTCTGCTCCGGCACAGAAATGGCACTTAAATCCACAATAGTCTGCGTCTAGTGGAGTTTATTTGATTTAGATGTACTTTTGAGTATTGCAGTCCAGCTCTGGAGAGAGAGAAAATGGATGTGCTGCAAAGTTTTATGGGGATAATAACTCAACTGAGGCCAGCAGTGACCTAGCTTAGCATAAAGTCCACAGTATGTCTGGTCACCACTTGACACCGTTGGTTCTTGATTTATTGCTCTCCCGGAGAGCCGACTCTCATCTCTCATGACTGGCATGCTTTAGAAGAAACGAGTCTCTTTAAGGTGAATTCACTTACACATGAGCCATTTTAATGTTTTCGCTGCGTCTCAGGCTTTCCAGTCACAGTAATCACCTCTGACACAGGAAGAATTGACTGAACACACGGTGGATGATGGGAAAACGCGAAGCTAACAGCGGGACGAGATAAGTGTTAAACCACAGGTCGGCTCTGTTAAGTGAATTTCCCAATAAGGTTGATTTGTTTCCAATTAGATTACATCGACAGAAAAAAAGTGGTTCTTTTCACAGCCTTGAAAACACCGTCAACTGGTTATTAGCCAACAGCTGATTTAGCCAAGTGCCTGATTTAATTGTGAATGTATTAGTTAACACTAGTTCTTACACTGGAGTGGCCAGTTTACTATTCAGTTTGGTGGAGTTGTAAATAGGGCTGCAACTAAGAATTATTTTAACAATCGATTAATTGGTCGATTATTTTCGTGATTGATTGAGTGCTTGTTTGATCCATAAAATGTCAGAAAATGTTGAACATTTTCGATCAGTGTTTCCCAAACCTGGAAACGATGATGTTCTCAAATGTCTTCTTTTGTTCACAAACCAAAAAAATATTCATTTTTAATGATTTCTTTGTTAAATGGAGCAGATATAATAAATCCAGGTCAAATATGATGATCAGCTTCTGACAGATTGACTCGATCACACACGGCAGACATGTGCACGTCACCAGCCAATCAGAGTCGACCTTTTCCTGCACCACTTTGGTTTGTGAGTTTGTGAAGAAGGTTAAGAAATAAAAGAGCAGAATGACCAAAAAGTGAAGCCGAGGGCAGTTAAAGTGACATTGGACGAGTTTAACTGCACACGCGGCGCTCCTCTGCTGTGTGCTGTGTTCTCATCAGTGGACAATAAACGACAGTCACACTTGAGCCCAGTCAAGTTGACAGACTTGTGTTTCTATCAAAAAAAATATCAGAAGTTAAGCTGTTTGCATTGACAAACGGCTAGTGGATGTAACATATTACATTTCAGGTTTACGTTCATCCCACTGTACTGACGACTCCTGTATGTCATCAATACTCTAACAGTAGCAGCACTGTTAATAATGTAATTCTCAGTAAAACTGTTGAAATAAATTTAATAACTGCATGTGTGTTCCTATATTTGACTACATTCCTTTTGTTAAAGGTCACATAGAATGGCCTTTTTGAACCAAAAATTGAGATTACTGATGTCTACTTAGATAGATTATATAATATTTATGGTCAAAAACCTCATAGTCTCTTCAGATTAAGCCAGATTATTGCTGCTCTCTGCCAGCCTCTGAACAGGCACTCTGTTTCTGAGCTAATGCCCGCCCCCCAGAACACAGAGTCTCTTGTGATTGGCCAGCTACCAGCTGACTGACTGCTCCGCGGTGCTTCTTCTTCTTCTGCTTCTTCAGGTTGAATGTTCACGCCCATGACTGGGAGTAGCTGTTGGGGGAGGGTTCGTTGCACGGCAAATGTGCTAGTTACGTAACTAAATTCGACTTTTCAAAACCACTTGCTCGAGCTCAGGTAAACAGAGAAGCCCTTCTTTCTCAGAAGTGGCTGAAGTGTTTGTTGTGACACTTTAGTGATGTTTAGATACGGGAAGGACACGGGGACACACCAGAAAACATGAGAAATTTGATTTTCCACTGAATGTCCTCTTTAATGCATTTGTATGTTAGTAAAATATTGAGCAGATGCTCTAAAACTGGCAAAATAAAAAAAATATTTGTGATAAAAATGGTAATTGACCGATATGAGAAACTGTATCGTGATCTTTTCTTTTTTTTGCCACATTGGCCAACCCTAAAAGAAAGCATTATGCCTCAAAAGCAGGTGCCGCCCGCCTGTTATCGCAGCATATGAAGCTGAATGTTTGCATCTCTGTCATGTTTGCTGCCTGTAAAAAGCCTCATATGCCCCGTGGATCTTTGTTTGCCTCGTAGCTCGTGAAGTGTGAGCTCGTTCCTCGCTAACTGATTTACTGGCCCCCTGAAAGTCTGACTTCATCAAATCCTTGATCCAGCCACTCATATATACTGTCTATGATGAGTGCCACCAAAGTCGATGTGTGGATTTAATGGCGGCATTAATCTGGCTGTTTAATGGTGTTGTTGAGAGGAAGGTGGCCACGGCAAGACGCGGCACTAAAAGATGAGTTATGGACGCAGCCGGCGAACGACGAAAAGGGCAAAATGCAAAATGACGAAGGAGCGGAGGAGAAGAGGTGGAACTGGACAAGGTCCTTCTGGGGCGGTTTGCAGGACAGAGGACGGACAGAGGCCCTCAGTGGACACCAGAGTCCAGAGAATGAAGACATTTCACGTGATGCTGTCAAAGGTTGTAGATGTTGTCTGTCCACTCGTGAGACACTGGTAAACACACGTCTCAAGTATTTTCTTTTTTTAATTGCTATTGGGCCACACGGTGGAATGGTGGCCAGCATTGTTGTCACACAGCATGAAGGTCACTGTTTCCGACTTTGCGTGGGTTTTCTCCCACAGTCCAAACACATGCAGAGGTTAAGTGGACGCTTTAAAATGTCTGCAGGTGTGAATGTGAGAGTGAAGGGTTGTTTGTCCTGCGATGGACTCGTTCTCTGTCAGCTGAAATAAAGCGGTAGAGAACGAATGAGTGAGAGACTTGAATATTTGTTAATCCATCTATAAATACAAGGAGCATCTGTAAATGACATAAATGTCCGACATGTAGCTTGAAAGGCGTCAAACTTGACAGACGTCGTTAGAAATGAGACAGATACATCACTAAAGAGCCGCTTCCACCCAAACGGATATTCCATTAATCTGTCTGTTAATCACATATCTGTCAAATGGTTCACTTGGCAGCCTTCAAACAGTTAAATATTTGGTTATCAACAAATGGTCTGTGTTTATACAGCACTTTCTTTGTTTTCATGACCACTCAAAGCTGCTTCACACTACAGTTTTGCCATTCACCCATTCACTCACACACACACACGCTCATGCAGTATATTTTCCTATCACACATTTTTCATCATTCATAGTTCAAGTGTCCAGAACACATTGCCATGTAATGTAACGGAGCCGGGAACTGAACCCACAACCTCCCAGTGGAATGATGACTCGCTCTACCACTGAGCTACCATCGCCACACTCAATGTTACTGAACTAGTTCATTAAAAAAAAAAATGTGAGGACGGGGTGGACTACACAATTACGCTTAATTTCTACGTAAGCATGATATCGGTATCGTATTATCAGATATTGGAAAACACTTGAAGACTAATGACTAAAAGAATAAGAATAAGCTGCGACTTCCTCGACTTATCTTTAATATTATGTTCAGCCCAAGAACTCCCGATATATCGCCATATCCTGTATCGTAAAAAAGTCCAATAATCTCTCTTCTCTCCATAGTTGATCAAACTGCTGAAAAATAACTACACTAACATTCTTACATTCTTTTTTTTTCAGGTGTTTCTCATGCTGATTTATTTATTTATTTGTATATTTATATTTTTTCGGCTGAGTTAATGAGGCCCAGTGAGGACTTTGTGCCTGGTTAAATTGGCTGATGTGCTTATGAATAAGGTTGTGAATAATGAGGAATAATAAACAAGGTTGGGATTATGATAAAAGGCTTTTATCACGTACTGAGTGACACCGAGTGTTGTTCACCTCTGATAGGATAAACACCAGTACATGCACCCACATGTGAGCAGTGCTGGAATGTAATTTAATCTATTTACTCAAGTGCTTGGAATAAACCCATGTAACTTCATAATCTGTCTCTGCTGCATTTCAAATGGATATATGTTAATAAGGATAATTTGAAGGTCAAGCAAAACATGTGATAAGATCATTGTTATAAATTTTACATCACCAACAGTATACACAGTCGAAAAACATCTAAATTCTCCCTTCAAGGGAGAATTGTGTTTTATTACACCTGATAAATTTACACCTGCTTAACTCTATAATCTTTTAAGAAAATGTTATGTTATTTCACCAAGAGACAGCATGTTCCAGTTGGAAACTGAAGTTTGTGTTGCTTAGACCATTCACTCTCCCTCACCAAATTCCATAGAGAAATCAGTAATTTTAGCATCACTGCACACAGGAGTAGTTGATCCAGTGCTACCTCCATCAGTAAGTTCAAATGTGTTCTTTTGTGATTTCTGTGTTTGAAATCCTTTTTGCTGGGATTCCCATCAGTGACACAAACTTACCAAAGAGGCAACAGTAGTCCAGCAGCTCCGGTGTCCCTGTGAGCTAAAAATGCTGATTTTCTCTATGGAGTTTGGTGCAAAAAGTGCACGTGGCTTAGCAACTTCAGTTTCCAGTTTAAAAAAAGGCAGTCTGAAGACAAGATAAGGTCAAGTCAAGTCAATGTTATTTCTATAGCCCATCACAAACACAAATTGCCTCAAAGGGCTTTACAGTCTGCACAGCAAGTTACCCCCTCTATCCTCAGACCCTCGCATCGAGTGAGGAAAAACTCCACAGAAAAACCCTTGTACAGGGAAAAAAGGGGGGAGAAATCTCAGGAAGAGCCACATAGGAGGGATCCCTCTTCCAGGACAGACAGACAGACAGACAGACAGACAGACAGACAGACAGACAGACGTGCAGTAGATGTCACATGTACAGAGACAAGTTCAGCAGATCACAAACAAAACATCAGAATTACAGAGGATGGAAACAGAGAAATGGAAGCTGTGAACATGATTGTGACCAAATTATATTAAAGTATTAATGCAACCAGCAGCTATTATACATTATCTAGTACATCTGTTTCAGTGGATTTCAGCTTTAATGCCTGATGACAGTGAAAATGCTGCAACTGAGGTTTTGTTTTTTTTTTGTTTTTTTTTCTTTTCCCTCTCTCACACTGTAATAGGAAACAATTTTGAAAGGCCTGACAACTGTTGGAGATGAAAATTGAGCAATATTGAATATCATCAGAAACAATTTGCAGCTCCGCTCCAGAGACACTGACAGATATGATGTGAGCTGGAGCCTGCAGTCATGGAGCTGATGGGGGGACGGGATGGTCACATCGCGCTGTGCTCGTGTGACCGTGCCGCACGCGTGTGTGTGTGTGTGTGTGTGTACAAGGGGTCCGTCTGTGTGACTGTGCCACGGCAGATATTACAGACGCAGCACTGTGGCCTTCCCTCTCTCTCTCTCTCTCTCTCTGCACTCACTTCCTCTCTCGCTCGCTTTCTCCTGCGTCTCTGCTAATGATCTGCTCCGCCTGTCGCTGACTGTCTGACTGATGCCCACTGACAGTCCCACTCATGCGGAAAGGCTGAACCTAACTGCCTCATCACACACACACACACACACACACACACACACACACACACACACACACACACACACAGGTTTCCATGCCTTCAGAGGACATTGCATTGACTTCCATTCATTTCCTGGAGACTTACTCTAACCTTAACCATAATTACTAGTGTCCTAACCCTGACCCTAACCTTAACCTCAGCCTTACTTTAAAACATGTTTTCACCTTGAAATGTAGTCATTTACATTATGGGGAATTGATTATTGTCCCCATAAGGAAGACAAGTCTCCACGGAGACAGATTTAGGTCCCCACAACATAAGGAATACCAGGTACACACTCACACTCACACACACACACACACAAAGTGTGTAACCCTAACCTAACCATAATTAAAATCTTACCCTGAACCTAACCAGTTCCGCAGAAATGAGGTTCTGCCTCATTAGGACCAGGTTTTGGTCTCCATGAGGACTACTGGTCCTAACAAGGTCAGTATTTATGCCTGGTCCTAAAGAGGTAACAAATACAAGAACACACACAACATGCATTCCTGTGCAGCATTCTTATGAGGGCACTGATAGACAAACAGTAATGTATTCTCTTAACCTTACTTTAATCACCACAACCTTTAACCTAAGCCTAATTCTAACTCTAAAACCAGGTCTAAACCCTTTAACCAAAGACATTTAAATTGGTCAAAATGTCCTCACAAGTTTAAAATATCCTCACATGCACAAACGGGTTTGAGCAGCTATACATCAACAACCTAACCTTAACCGTAACTAGTTAATGCCTAACCCTAACTATAACCTTACCACAATTCAAATCTTAGCCCTGAACCTAACCGGCTCCTCAGAAATGAGGTTCTGCCTCATTAGGACCAGGTTTTTGGTCCTGACAAGGTCAGTGTTTATGACAGAAAAGATCCTTAAGTGGTAACAAACACAAGAACACACACACACGCGTGTATGTTTAGTAACGAATTCCCCAAACCTTGGCATATTTACTATGCATATGTGACACACATGCACGCCAGCACTCGCACTGAGACAGACGGACCCACATGAACAAATCACGCCCATTTGTTCAGTCACATGTCAACACGCATATATGAAGAGCAGACGACAAACACACAATTAGACCACATTGTGTGTATATGCGTTACAATGGCGTGCTAACTGAGCGGCTGACGTATAGCATCCAGGCATTTTTATGCAAATGACAGCGCGTTGAGTTACACAGTCTGGAGAGCGGCACATTTTTTATAATGAATAAGTCCCACAGTGAAAGAAAACATTATTTATCCTCACCGGAGGCAGATGTATGCATGTGTAGAAATATACATTTAAAAATAAATAAATAAATAAATAGAGGTGGAAATGTATTAGTCATTTGAATAGAGACTATAACCTTTACCAGGTGGCTTCAGTGTGTGTGTGCAACAGCAGCACAAGAATGTGTGTAAAATGTCATTTAGACACAACTTTTCCACACCAACTCATATACATTAATTAACGTTAGTGTTACAGCAGCACAGTTTCAGCCACCGTTCAACTCTTGTGTACAAAATATATAAAGATACGAGAGATTAAATCCAAAATATGCACGTAAACAAGAATAAAATACATCATTAAATACACAGAAATTGTTTATTAAACCTGTTCTACATCAGCCGCAGAGCCTCCAGATTGCAGCTTCTACTTTTTCAATGAAATAACACTGAGAATCTTCGGTTTGAGCCTCCTCCTGCTGCTCCTCATCCTCATCACTAATTGGCCAGTACTAATAATAAACAGTCATGCATATGGATATGAAATTAAAATACCTTATGTGAATCAATTCAGGGTAAATTATTCCCATCATTATTCACTGACACCCAGTGTGATATTGATCAGCGCTGAAATAAATATGTAATCAATCCATTATGTGTGTTTCACTGGAGGGCACTGGCTGGGTCATGTTTGATTTCTGATGAAAATCCTACAGTATTTGTGTCAGGTTGTTGCTCAGTCTGACCTGTCGGGGGGGGGAGTTTGGGTGAAGACAAATTTCCTGCGCGAACATTGAACATTGAATATGAACATGAGCAACAAGATGTTCTGTGATGCAGATGCGTCGCGTTTGAACTCGGCCCGGGAGAAGGAAGACAGTAGCATGTTATTATGACACAAAGCCGACACAATGTGAGGAGCATGTGGATTCATACAGCGCGGAGATTAAGAGGGTAAACATTGTAGACATTATACTCAATTACATTATGCTAAACAGCAGCTTGTTAGCATTGTCACCGTGCCACAGCGCACGCTGGCAGAGGCAACAGTCAGACTTGAGACTGTGCCTCTAATCCCTGTTTGTCTGTCACACTGATGTCACATGGGCTGTGTGAAGTGCGTGACATCACACGGCCTCTAGAGGGCCTCGCACAGTCCCGACTGTTCTTGACCCTGTGTTAGCATGTTTCTGGATTGGTTACGCTGAATAAAATGTCCGCAGATTAGTGGGCCGTTCTCGCAAGTCTTTGTAAATGCGTTGGGCAAAACAGTTGATGCACCTCTGTAGCGGAGGTAGTGAATTAAAAACAGTGTAAAAACTGTTGTTCGACCGTTGAACACAATGAAAACTGAAGATATGCTCTAATAAGAAGTTGTAGAGCATGTTGTGGGTACTGGCTGTGTGATATGTTTAAATATATGTTAAATCCAGAGGTTTAAAAAGTCCCAGAAGAGTCAAAATGTACAGAAAAAATAATGGAGACAACAATGTGATTTTAACTAAGGTATTATTCTGCTTTTTCCTTTTTAAAAACAAACTGTGATCTCTGACTTCATTGATAAGCGAGCTAATCTCACTGACCGGTTATGCGAACAGTTGAAATATTTAACATGAATGCATGTCTTCACCTTGCCACAGGGAGTAACAGTGTTTCTGGTAAGATGTCTGGTCAGCTCTTATGCATGCAGATGACCCAGAGTAGCGACGTGCGTGACCATAATTCATGTGTGATTTGCACAAGGCCTTGTACACCGCTGTTACTACATTCCTGGTCTGTCCTTGCAAAGCAAAAGCAGATTTTCTCTTCTTCACACATTATATATGTTTGAAAATAATGGCTTTGTGGCTCGATGATGTCAGGAGCCGTAGTCGGCATAACTCCTCCTCAAACAGCTTTGTCAGCAGTTTACCCGTTCACTCATAAGCCACTGCACCTGCTTTACGCAACAAAAAAAACACACAGAAAAGCTCCGACACTTTACTTAAATCCACCTTAAAGATGAGGGAAATGAATTAGAGGCTGCAGTACCACTGATGGAGACAGAGGGAGACAGAGAGCAGGACTGTAGCAAAACCAGCTCTGTGAACAGTTTAATGGCAAAAATGTTGCGTCTCTACATGTTTGTTAAACTAGTGGTTAGATACCAGAATGTGTAAGTTAATAATCTGTACAAACACTGATGGACAGCGTCATTTGTGGACATTGGTCCCCACTAAAGTGAACGGGCTAGAATGTGTGCAGCAGTACATTAGGAGAAGAGGACAGAAGTCCTCGACTCAAGCAGGTTTGTTGAACAGGAAGTTTAATAAAATTGTGTTTACGTTATGTTACGTTACTATTCTGTACAAACACCAACGCACAGTGACGTCCACAGACTTTGGTCCCCACTAAAGTGAATGGGCTAGAATGTGGAATGTGTGCAGCAGTACATTAGGAGAAGAGGACAGAAGTCCTCGACCCAAGCAGGTTTGTTGAACAGGAAGTTTAATAAAATTGTGTTTACGTTATGTTACGTTACTATTCTGTACAAACACCAACGCACAGTGACGTCCACAGACTTTGGTCCCCACTAAAGTGAATGGGCTAGAATGTGGAATGTGTGCAGCAGTACATTAGGAGAAGAGGACAGAAGTCCTCGACTCAAGCAGGTTTGTTGAACAGGAAGTTTAATAAAATTGTGTTTACGTTAGGTTAGTATTCTGTAAAAAAAACAGTAACGCACAGTGACGTCCACAGACTTTGGTCCCCACTAGCATGAGTTGACCAGTTTTGTACACACTCTTCTGAGATATTTTTAATCACTTTACAGGGAACCAGCAAAGTGCAATGTCCACTCTGAAGAATGGAAGGAATGGAATGAATTTGTCTTGAGGACAAGCACATTTCTAAAAGGCAATCAGTGGTGCCGAGTTCATTTTGCAGTTTCTCAAACAGTCCAAGGTGAAAAAGGTTTTGAAAAAGCCTCAGGAAGAGGAAACATTTAAAAGCTGAAACCTTGAATCAAAGATTCAAATGACATGATGAATTTAATGTGGCAAAGGGAGTTAGAAGAAAAATATATAAATGCACCTTTTAGTGACTCTTTTTTGAAAATTCAGCTCTTATGGCTCCCAAACTGATCTAGTATCACCTTCTATTTTGCCCTAATTTAGCAATTATGAATGTTTCATGTATTGGTAATATTTTTTTTTTTATTCAGTGTTTACATAAAAAGCCTTATTTTTGTGCATTTTTTTGTTACCAAAATATACACAATATTGTTTAACATTTTAATCAAACCTTTAACTGAACTGGACACAGAACCACCGCAATCAAATCAAATAAATAAAGGCCAAAGTCTTAATATTATGAAACTTTACACTTTCACATAATGTATGATCCTACTCTGTCCTCCCAAGTGATTGGCTGCATGGTGTGCCCATCAAGATAAAGTCCCACCACTGCCTGCATGGATAGGCTGAAAAGCCAAAACACAGGGGTGTCCAAACTACGGTCCACGGTCAATCTTTGATTTGCACGTTGCAAATTCCCATATTTGCAATGGGCATTTTTGCATTTTTCCTAATAAGATAAATGAAAATCCTACAGTGGAAAGATGTGGCGCAGGTTCTTCTTCTTTATTCAAGCACATTCAATTATCAAGCTTAACGGACCTTGTACATTTGTTTGATTTTGATAACTTTAACACACGGCTACAGAGTCTGTCCCGTCCCGCAGCGATAAAAGTCTGGACGCCCCTGAACGAACAGGACAGTTTCCAACTTTATTAGCCGCAGTTGGACGGTCGACAACAGCCGCGCTACGCGTCACTTCAAGGGAACGCGGCGGCGCTCAGATGTGCAGCCGGCACAACTTCAGCCTCTAATGAAGTTTCATGTCTGCTCTTTAAAAGACTGAACACTGCGTGTGCTGTTCATCATTACCCCACCACCCCCCCAGTTTGACCCCCCCCCTTCACTCACACATACTCATGTGCAGACACTCAAACACACACACACACACACACACAAAAACACACATTCCAGCATCTTCATTAGCAATTCATGAGCAGCGTCTCATTAGACTTTAAGTTTTACCATAGGCCTCTGAAGTGTATGGCTGGAGCACTTATTAATATTTCATAGTCTCCTATTGAGGAGCTTAAAATGAAGTCGACCCGCTTCCTCTACAAAGTGACTTGCTCTCCTCTTTTTTTCTCTTCTTCTACTTTTTTTTTTTACCCCCCTTATTTCCCTCTTCGTTAGACTCTCTCTCTCTCTTTTTCCCGTCTCCTCACCGTTCACTCCTCTGCTGTCGCTTTCCGTCTCTTTAGCTTCCTCGCTTCCAATCCTTCTCTGCCACACAGACCTTAACTCAAACTGACTTAATTGGGCTGTCTTTGTTCTGGGAAATGTGGGCATACCTTCGCCTTCCTTCTCGCCAGCACAGAGCGAGAGAGAGGAGAAGAGGAGGAAGAGGAGGAGGGAGACGATGGAGAAGAAACCTGAGTGAACCCTGGTTGCTCCATGAGTGCCATGCTTGGGTTGAAGGGAGGTGGTGGGGAGGCTCAGGGGTGAGGGGGGGAGGATGGGATGATGGGAGTGTGTGTGTGATTGTGTCAGTGTGGAGGGAAGCATGAGAGAGAGAGATGGGGAGGGGAGTTTGCAGCGTTCTGACTGTCTGTCAGACTGTCAGACAGAAGCTCTGCCCCTGAAACAAACCCATGCATGAATAAGTCAATAAAGACATGTCTGTGTTGCGCTGTGTGTGTATGTGTGTGTATGTGTGTGTGTGAGAGTGAGACAGAGTAGACAGGGGGAAGAGCATGGGATGAGGCTCAGGGCGAATCATGGTGTCGAAGTTTCTTGTTTCCCAGCGTCTGTGACAGTGAGACAGACTCCACATTCCCTCAAAGTTAGAAACAGATTTGAGGAGAAAGAGGAGAGACGCACACACACACACACACACACACACAGAGAGAGAGAGGACGAGAGAGGACGAGAAATCAAAACCAGAGAATGGGAAAGAGAAGTGCTTTGAATTGTTTGGGACAGTTACAAAATGCTTGCACGAAATCTCTGCCCTCTGTGTCTTTACGGTATTTGATTCTTTTTTAAAATGTAGGTGAAATTGTTTCCATTTGGCAGAAATTGAGGATAAAATCTTTCTCCCTTTAAGAGGTCATTTCAGTGGATCGGGTGCCTCCATCTTGTCCTTTCCCTGTGTCCTCGTCTGTGACACCAACTGTCCTCATGGCATCCACCAACCTTCTCTGTGGTTTCCCTCTTCTCGTCCTGATCAAACCATCTCAACCTTGACTCTGATTTTATCTCCAAACCGTTCAGCCTGAGCTGTTCCTGGAAAATGCTCATTTCTAATCCTGTCCGTCCTGGTGTCTCAGCTCTAAGCCTCACATCATAGCATCTTGTAGACCTTCACGTTTGCTGCTGTCCTTCCTCAGCCCTGACACTCGTCTCCACCCACTCCACCCTGTCTGCACTCTCTTCTTCACCTCTGTCGTACACTGTCCATTGCTTTGGACGTTTGACTCCAGGTATTTAAACTCATCATTCTGTCCTGCTCCCACTAACCTTCTGTCCAGTGTCTCCAGGTTCCACCTGTCCCCTGCTCTTACTACACAGTCCATGGAGACTCCTGCTTGACCTACTTAAAAGTGTAAAACCTAATTGTGTGAAGTGTTTTTCATTACCATGAATGAGCCTTTAATGTTTATATCAGGACAAGGGTCAGTCTTTACATAGGCCCCCATGTCGGGCCACCATGTTTTTACAGTAGCCCATAATGGACAAAGTAAAATTATGTTGAGTCTTGATGCTAATCACACTTGGCGACAAGTGAGGTGCATGATATTCAAAAGAATAAAGACTAAAATAACATCGTTATCACATAAGACACCATCAACATCTGACCTCTAATACAAGAATGAAAACCTAAACATATGAATATTTGGTGTAACTTAATATGTTGCATTATTTTTTTAAACTGCCCTTAAAGAAAGAACAATCTTTCTCTATACAGAAAGATTAACTTTGCTCTTTTCATTTGAAATAGCAATTTAGATTGCAAATGAAAAGTTTGTAAAGTTTCTTTTATAAAAATCTCCATTCTCTCCTGTCCACTGTGGTGACCGGTGATTAAACTGACAATTTCACATCCAGTACCGAGTTTAGGACAGAGTTCACTTCCTGAACTTAATGATGGAGGTAAACTGTAACAGACTTGACAGCTGCCTCATTGATTCTTTGTCTGTTTTTTCTATTTCACTTCATGCTTTGGTGAAAGGTTTCAGTCGTCTCCGTGGAAACCACACACACTGTCCTCTAGACGACTCTTTTTAAATATTTTGAGAATGAATAGATGTGACTGAAGAGGAAGAGGTTTTTAAACCTCTACTCAGAGGACAAAATGAGCACAAGAAATGTGTCATGTGGTTCAGTTACATTGTCATAAACTGCAAAAGCGGCTGAACATTTCTACAGCAGACGCATTTTGTTAGACGGATGTTAGACACGTGCACAAATGTGAGAGACACTGTTGTGACATGCAAACCCAATTCTTGGGTCAAAATAAGTGTAGGATCAAACGCCCATTTGCAGCAGTATCGATGCGAACTTGTGTGAAGTTAATTTCCGGTGTCATTTCATGGGATAACATAAACGTGTCTGAAAGTGTTAGATTTGTCTCGAAATTGGAGACAGATGTTGAGAAAAGTCGACCAGCAACAAGACAAACAGTGACCTTTACAACCTTAGCTATGAAAATATATAAAGTTTGAACAAATTTATAGTGAAATAATTTGTTCAAATAAATTCAAAATTTCCTTCCCCCGCACTGCTTCCCTAACATCAGTCACAGTTTTCATGACTTAATGAACAATTTCAATAACTTTTACCTTACTAAAGACAAAGGTAGTTGGCAGTTTTATTTATAAAGTGTAGTATATAGTGCAGTATATATATATATATATATATATATATATATATATATATATATATATATACACATACACATACATAATTGTCTTATTCAACTTCATGTTATGTCAACTTGTTTGTTTTAATGAAATGAATTTGGACTGGATTGGAAAAGAGTTGAATTAGAGTATTTATAAGATATATCACTAAGTGGCTCAGGATGGAGTATACACTACCTGAGCAGGAAACAAGTGACAACAGGAGGAAGCTCCGACAGCTTTAAAGCCACACAGTGTCGGATTTCAACCCTCCAATAATGTCTCCAAGATTATTTTGATGGAACATGAACTTACAACAGTGTGAATGTCATTAGCTCTATGGAACTTCTGGTTTTGGGTCTGCGCCACAAAAAGAACTGCAGCATTCTACTTTACAACATACGTCACATTTGTTTTATCGTTTTAAAGTTAGTTTCTAATATTTGCCAGAAACACAAAGACAGTCAAACTCACTGGGATCAAGTGCGGCCCCAACAAATGCCCCTGGAACGCACTCATATTTATGAGCCAGCTTACAGAGCGTATTAAGATATTAGCGGGTATTTGGTGCACATGATGTCCCTTCGCCAAAACAAGTACATTGCCATGCAAAACCCTGTTTGCACGTGCTGTAGGCTCACGTCGCCCAAGAAGCTGCTGCTGTTTCTGGCCGTTTCATGATGGTTGGTAGGGGAACAACTTAAACAGGAGCGGACATGATGGAAGAATAGATTTTGAGCACATAATTACAGTTTGGACATGAATTTTACATCTAATGTTGAATATATTTCAAATTATATATTTATATACTACCAGTCAAAGGTTTGGACAGACCTCCTCATTTAATATGGTACAAAGGTGTGTCCAAAATTTAGACTGATAGTTTATATATAATATATATGATAAATAGTATGTGAAAAATTGTAGCATGCAGCTACAGGTTTTTTTCCCTGCAAACGCCATAAAGGAAGTGCCTTGAGGGTTAATACGGTGCTCGTCCACAGCTCCCAGGTTTTGGTTGCTTAGTAACGATGGATGCGACAGAAGCGCAGCATCACAACCTTCTTTGTTGAAAACACCTGTGGCTTCTTAAAGCTATTTTTATTTATTTATTTAATGCATTTTATTAAAATGCTACATGTAAACAGCCACTATGTCACGATTGAAGCCTCAAAATGGAGGCTTGACCTCAGCCTGACCTGGACACGAGTCAGACTCTGCGTTTGGACTTTTGGCTTCAGATCAGGGTACGGACCTCCAGCGTGGTCCCGAGAGTGGCAGCGAGACCCGGGAGTGTTGATATATTATAGCGACGCAATTATAGCTCCCCCCGACGCACTTCGCTGTGACAAACCAGTCCTATAGAAAAGAATGATTTAAACGGAGCCAGGAGAAGAAAGAGGGGAGAAGATGTGAGACGTGGAGGAGAGAGGAGAGACGGTGACACACAGTGAGAGAGACAGAGAGAAAAGGAGGATGGAAACAATTCAGTGTCCTTGGAAACCAATAAGGCTAATTTGAATTTGAGACTGAGGACTTTTTCTCTTTTCTTTCGCCTCGTATGACCTCCTCCTCGCCTTTCTTCTACTCTGCCCAATCAATTTAATTCTCTCTCTCTCTCTCTCTCTGTGTGTGTGTGTCTTCATTCCTCCCAGATGCTCTCTCCTCCTTCTCCTCTCTCTCCCTCCCATCCATCGTTCATTACAGCTCGCTCCCACCAAAGCAGATTTCTTTCCATGACGGATGGTCTCTGTCTGCGAATGCTCATCCCAAAGCTCTGTCTCATCTTCAGCTCGTGTAGTGAAGTGAAAAGCCGAGAGGCGGGCGCTTGGTTCACTCGGGGTGAATGTGTGGCATCAAAGGGCAGAAACTGTGGGAGTCAAAAGGATGGAGGAAGGGTGGGTGGGTGTGTGTGTGTGGGGGGTGTTCTGGTTCTTCGGGGTACTTAGCGTCACTTTGTCACTGCCTGGATCTAGTTGTGGTTAGCTAATGCTAATGCAGCCACCACATCAGCCCTGGGAAGAAAAAAAAACAAAAAAAAAAACTAGTATTTTCTATGTAACACCTCCCCCTTTTCTTTCTCTCCCCCCATCACCCCCATCACCACACACACACACACACATTATCTCTACACTCCCTGTGCTCGATGCCTCACAGGCAAGTCCTTCCCTCTCAACATCTTAACCATAAAACCCCTCCAGCCTTTTTTCTCCTCACTCCATGCTGCCCTAACTTTTCCTCCCCTTCTCTCTCTCTCTCTCTCTCTCTCTCTCTCTCTCTCTCTCTCTCTGTTTGTCATGTC
>JAFBJR010000144.1:562515-622515 GCA_016785285.1 Brachirus orientalis
CTCTCTCTCTCTCTCTCTCTCTCTCTCTCTCTCTCTCTCTCTCTCTCTCTCTCTCTCTCTCTGTCTACGATGGTCAGGTCTCATGGGGGAAGACAGTTGGCAGGATGCAGGCTTGCTGCCATGGCAACAGGAACCCTCCCTCTCCCTCAGGTCTCCTTAGCAACTAGTAGCTTGGCTTTGTAGTAATGAGCCGGCCCAGCATGGCATGCAGGAGAAGCACGAGATGTGTGTGTGTGTGTGTGTGTGTTCTTGTATTTTTTTGCCTCTTTCATAAACACTGTCCTTGTCAGGACCAGTAGTCCTCATGGAGACCAAAACCTGGTCCTAATGAGGCAGAACTTTCTTTTTGAGGTTAAGATCACGCATACATGAGCCTCTGTGTGTGTGTGTGTGTGACTGATGTGCACACTATCAATGAGGGGTTTTGCTAATAGCACAGGGTTAGCTCAGTTGAATTTATGGCCTATGATCAAATCTCTTCTCCAAACTATTTCATTTCACTTTCGTAGACAGAATCTGCCGAATGGAAACAAATATCTCATCTTGGAGTCACGACAGTCGACTCCCCGCTAACTCGGTGCAGAGTTTAGAAGCAGACTTTAAAAACAGCACATCTGATGGAAACAGTTTATGTTGTTTTCGATCTGGATGGTGAACTCCATGTACCAAAGTGCACAGAGAAAATCAGTGATTTTACATCGGTTTTTGATCCACTGCTGCCTCCATCACTAAGTTGAAATGTCTTATTTTGTGACTTTGGTATTTGAAATCCTCTGTTCAGGGACACAAACTGACCACATGACGCAGCAGTAGACCAGCTGCTCCTGTGTCCTCACGAGATAAAAATGCCGATTCTCTCTATGGACTATGGTGTAGTTTGCAAACTTCTCTTTTTAGTTGAGATAAACACATTCTTAGTCAAGTATACAACCTTTTGTTGAGTGTTTATAATCTGTTTTTCCTTGTGTCCCTGCCACTGATTATGTGTCAGTACTTCACTTCATGGGTTTGTTCTTCTTTTAGCAACTTCCTGTTTACAGTTTTTAACGGTTAAATCAGATTTTTTTTTTTTTTGTGATGGGCAGGTGATCACTCGTGGATATTCCCATTTAATTTTGAATTTTGAATTGTTGAATTTTGTTGTGTGTTTATGTAAAATGGTACTAGCTATCCACTCACTGGCCTTCTACCATTTTATCCTCCACATGAGGGTCACGGTGCCTAATCCCAGCTGGCATAGGGTGAAAGGTCACATCGTAGACAAACAATCCACTGTCACATTCACACCGACAGGGAATTTAGAGTGTCCTAATCGTCTAATCTGCATGTTTTTGGACATGGGGAGAACATACAGAAAGACTCATGTCTGACTGGGTTGTGAACCCAGGTTTTCTTGCTGCAAAGGCAAGAGTGCCTGTCCAGACTTTTACCAAACCACTTGTTACGGCTTAGTATCAGAACAAGTACGGCGGATACAACTCAAGTCCCTTTCCCACATTTATTGCACATACACATACACGTTTAGCTGGACTTTCAGTTAGGCTGTAAACCTGTAATGCAAACCCAAAACAAAACCAAAAATTAACTAATGATATTATTCATGTAACGTCGAATTGCCAGCAATACTTATGCTCACTCACCGATGAGGTGTACTGATGATTATTCTAGACTAAAGGATGAGTCAAAAATGTTTTTTTTGACGAACTGTGCATTCTCTCTCTCTATATACTGGAGATCATACACTGGAGATGTACTTCATAGACTTCAAAGTAAGATGAAAGATACAAAAGATATGGAAGTCAACACAGCAATCAACTGCCGGAAAGTTGTACAGCGCCAACCACTGCACCAGCCGTGTGGCCCTAACAGCTCTCCAGTGGATCAAGATGTAAAATGCAGCTGACAAAGTGTTTAAGCCTTGACAGAGTGATTGCGTTATTAACGTAGCAGGTAGATTTGTCTTCTCCCGTGTTTCTCTTTCAGCTTGTGACTGTGACTCAGTGCATTTGTTGTGGGTGTTGTGCGGCGCAGGCGTCAGTGCGCTGGATGGATGGTGACAGCTGAGTGTTGAGGCGGGCGGTTTCGCCCCTGAGACCCGATGACAGGTGTGATCAGGCCTGTTTGTCACTTTCTCCTTTGGCTCCCACAGGTGTCACAAAGCTCCACCTGGCGTGTGAAAGCTCCCGCGGGAGACAGAGAGACATGGAGGTGACTGCCTCTATGAGCGCGAGTCAAAGGTGGAGCTGACAAACTACGTTTATACTGTTGTTTTGTTAGAGACAAACAATGTAACAAATACTGTCGGCTTCAAGCAGCAATGCAGAAAATATGGTCACTTCTAATAACGATGTAACTGATCATTTCATTTCACCTCAGCTTTTATCATGATGCAACTTCACAAGAATACCACAGTTGTGGAGTGATTAAAATATAAAGTATGATAAATAGATTAAAACTAATTTATATGGAAAGCCAGATTTTTGTTTTATCACTCTTAATTTCCCACATTGTTTTATTCCCGCACATTTTTTCATTTATCACTTTGTGACAATAGAAAAACTTCCCTCACAAGAAACAACATTTCATATATTTATTTATTTTAATTTTAAAGATATTTTAAATGATATTTTCCAAAATGGTGAATGAACAGCTTATTGAAAAATGATATGTATTCATATGCCAAAGGTACTACTACTACTACTACTACTAAAAAACTAAATTAGCTTGCCGTCAGACTTGTCTGGTTGTTTTTTCCTTGTAAACATATATTGAAGATGATGCTTTTTAGGTTTTTCTGACATGCAGATAGTTTGTTAGACCGAACCATAAGAAACGACTTCGAGGGAAACTATGAAGGAGCTGAATGACATTCACTCCCTGGTCAAATGACTCTGTAACGCATGTGGTTAAAATAGTCTCTGAGCTTCATTGTATTGTTGTTGTTGTTTTGTTTCTTGTACAGTTGAGACGCACCGGTAACGCAGGAGTTAAAAGAAAACCAGTTTTAAGCGAGTTCACCTGGGTTTAACGAAGCCTGACCTTTAGTCTGAACGATGCTTTAGTGGGTTCCAGACAGACATGGAAACAACTAAAATGTTCTACTCAAAGAACCAGTGCTTTTACTTAACTGCAGGAAAAATGAATGCTGTAAAACACAGAAGAAAAAAAACTCTTGCAGCATACGTACAAAAAAACTAATTTTCATGAAAATGACTGGTGTTCAAATGTAAAACGCACATCCATGACACATGTACATGTACAGCAGGTTTTTTAGTATCAACAGCACCATATTATCAACACTGTCGCTCCAACTGACCATGACGGATTTAAAGTTCTTGCTGTGGAGTGATGTAATTATCCATCATAAGCCTCACATGACACTGGTTACACGGAAACACTGTGGTTCAAAAACACGGATTCTCACTCCAACCACTTCCCAAAAGTGACATTTTTAGTTTATAATGGCTGCAGAAGTCATATTGTTCTTTGAACTTTTAACCCAGTAAATAACATGAGGTAATATAAGGTGTTTTTTTGTTACACTGGGAGCTTCATTGTTCAATTCCTCTATTTAATTCAGCAGCCAAGGTGTAATTTCTACCAAAGAAGTGCTGAAAATAAAAAGCAAAGAAATCGCAAAAAAGACAGGAAGTATTAGAAGAAAGCATCTCTTCTATTGATTTTAGTAATTAAAAATATCCTCTGAAAACCATTAAATAAATTAATAGCTCACAGTACAGTTGAGAAATCTGAGCGTTTTGTGTAAAGATGGGGTCATTTATGTTATCAGGTCAATCAAACAAAAGAGCAACTGCTTTTCATTTTATTTTCCACACAGCGTATTCACGACTGTATTAAAAACTCTATTTATAAAAGCAGTGGCCGTCCCCGGAAGAGGACGGGAGACAAGAATGTCCCATGTCCACTCTGGGTCCATCAGATCCGACCGTGGCCTGAGGACCGAGCATCTCTGGCACGCGGGGAGGACTTTCCGATCCCCTGCTCTGCTTTCAGATGCTCGTTAATCTGCCGGCTCTATTTTTATCTGCCCTCCCCTCCCGCCCCTGGGGCTCTCCGCCTTCTCTCACTCCTTATGTCCGTCCGCAGAGGGACAGGCTGCCTCGCCAGCTCCAATTAGAGGCTTCTCCACTGGGGACTGGGCTTGCTGTCCGCCCCTGGTGCCTCAGGCTCTCTGCTCGTCTATACCTTTCTCAGGTTAGCCTCAGATGACGCCTCGTTCCCTGCCTGTCTCTCCTCCTCCTCCTCCCTCCTCCTCCCTCCTCCCTCTACCTCCCCCCCTGTCCTCGAGCTCATGGAGCTCCACAGGGAGCAAGCAGGAGTGAAAGGCCTTCTGTCGCCCCGGGGCCGGCTCCAGTCCCTGGGCTCTACTTTAAGGAGAGGCTAACCGGTGCATCTTTCAGGAGGCAGCCTCGCTGCAACCGCTGGAGACACTAGCTGTGATCGTGCTGCCACTGCTGCTGCCACTGCTGCTGCCACTGCTGCTGCCACTGCTCGCCTGGAACACCATCACGCTCACAGGCTCTTTGTTGACGTTAACAGTCCTCATTTCCAAACAAAGACCACCTGCATTCTTACTAAAACTTATATTAGTGACCGTTCAGGTTCGTCTCAACCCACTTTGTACCAAAAACCAACAATTTACAGAACAGTTTTACAGCAGGTTCGTTTTATTTTAGATAAAATAATGTTATAGTGTGTTTCAGTAGTTATTCTTATAGGATTAATACATGTTTTTATGTTGTCTTTCATTTGAATAGTATAACTCAGTGGGTACGTGCAGCTAGGAACAAAGGAGACTGGACTGACTTTTCTCCACAACCTGACTTTCACAATAAGAGCCTCTGACTTTGGCTTTTAACTACTTCCTGTGTAAACTTTTTGTCAAAACTCTTGACAATAAAATTGTTTTACAGTAATTTTTCTTGTGAAACAAAACATCACATTTGTCATTCTTTTTTCGTTGAATCCATATAAAAAAGATACAGGTTTTTATACAATTTTTTGCGTTTTAGTTTAGTCCTTCCACTGCTGTTTCCAGTAACAGGTTTGCAGGGCGTGTGGGTGTGTGTAGGTGTAAACAGGAAGCTGATACTCTCTCCTCTGCTGCTTTTTTGCTTCGTTTCAGAAAACTCTACTAACGAGAGACAACAGCTGTAATGAGATGAGGTGAAAAGTGAAACTGAGGGGAAGTGTTAACGCAGCTTTTCACTTCCTGTCACGATAAATGCTGCTGTCTAATCTATTGTACAACTTTATTGTAACCGACCGGCTGATGCCAATTTTATATCCAACTCCACGACTGTGTCCCTTCATTGCTCCCAGCAACTGTGTTTCTTCCTCCGGATGTTCCTGACCCACGACTGTCCTGCGTCCAATCTCAGCTCCCACTTAAACGCCGCATGCTCACACCTTCTCCAGCCCCATTAATCCCTCTGCCTCCCACTTCTTTATTTCCCCCTCAAAGAGACAAGCGCTGCCTGTGACATCAGTCACAGGAAGTGAATCTTTAACGTCGACTAATTTCCATCGATTGCCTCCAGACAGGCTTAGCAGACGAGACCTGTTCCCACACAGAGCCTGGCTGCTCTCATTTAAGTCTCCCCGCCTGCAGAAAATGCCTCACAATGAGCACAGTCAGTGCTTTTATCTTCTCCCCCACTCCTGCTTATTATCAAATAAATGTGCAGCATGAAGAGATACCCATTGACAGGACCGTGCATAATGACTCCTGGCTGTGTGAAATGGATTAATAAATAATGGTTGAGTGAGGGGAAGAAGCAGAAGCTTTGCCTCGTCCCACTACTTCTCAACAAGGTGGCGTAGAACAAATCTCGTCGGGATTGCGTCGGACCACATCTACTGGAGTGCGGCTCAAAATTTAAAACATCAGCCTCTTGAATGTGCAGTAGAAGTTCAGGCTTTTTTAAAAAAAAAAAAAAAAAGTGAAGCAGAGAGGACGATAAAATCCACTACATGATGTTGTTCTATGGGGTCCTGTGCAGAAACTGTCTCCAGGAGACACGACTCCTGTGAGGATAGAGAAGTAAAAGCAGATCATAAAATTGTTCTGGAGCAGAGCTGCTCTGCAACCTGTCCCCCCCCCCCCGTCTGGCTGCTGACACAGACGCAGCAGAAGGTAAATCAGTTTCCTCTTTGCTTCTGCTTTCACGCTCTCATGAGTTTTGGAAACAGTTTGAGCACACACACACTCACGTTTGCGCTTGTATCAGAGTGAGGACCCTCATAGACATAAGTTATTCCAGAGCCCCTTACCCTAACCTTAACCATCACAACTAGATGCCAAACACTAACCCTAACCTAAAACCAATTCTAACCCTAACCCTAAAACCAAGTCTTCACCCTGAAAAAGCCATTTTAAGGGGTGAAAAAAGTGAGGACCAGCCAAAATGTCCTCACTTTGTCAAAATGTCCTCACTTTGTAGGTGTTTATACGATTTTTGGTCCTCACTCTGCAGCAGGTACAAGAACACACACACACACACACACACGTACAGTGTCCTGCAGCAGCTCAGTCAAACAGACGCAGGATCCTAATGTTGCAGTTTCTACAAACCTTTGGACCCTGGATTACAGAAACACATTTATCTAAGTTATTAAGATTTAAGTGAACATTTGAGTTAAAATGATTTTGTTACCAGGGCATTCTTACAAGAAAGTCTGCATTTTTCATTCTAAAAGAAAAGAGAATTCTCATTAAATGAGGAAAAAACACAATCTAAAAAAAAAAAACAGTGCTATTTATTTATTTTAAAAAAGAACTGTATCTTGTAAATTAATAAACAGCATTTTATAAAAATGATATACATATGTTTGCATTTTTTTTGAAAAATTATCTTGATTCTGAAAGACAGAAGATTCTTTTTAAAAAATGGTCTTATTAAATTAAAAAACTGGGGAAAAAAATGAATGAATAAAAAATTATCTTGTTAATTGAGGAATACAGACAAAAAGAGGGAAAAACAGCATTTAAAAACATCTAGTTAGAAAAGAACTGCACATTCAAATCTAATATCTAATACAGACATTTTTTGAAAAAAACTATTTTCATTAAGAAAAACTGCTTTTTTTTGGAAAAATGATGTTGTTAACTAGAAAAAAAATGGTTTTTATTTGGAAAATGATCTTATTACTTGACAAATTAAATTAAACTTGTTATGTGAGGTGCTTTTTGGGAAAAAAAAGATGATCTTGTTAATTGAGGAAAAACGCTTCCCACTTACAGAAAAGTTAAACATAACATTTTCTTTAATTGCTGGTTGCACACAGTTGAACGTTCAAACACCAGAGGCCTCCTTGTTTTTAACGAACATCCCCATCCATTCACTGTCAATGACATATTTTTGGTTTTTGTGTTTATTGACGGATGGTTTTTCTTCTTTTTTTTTTAAATGGCATTTTCTTTAAATCACCTGCTCTGCTCCGCTCTGCACCAGAGGAGCTTAAACAGACTCTAAAGCCGTGGCTGTAAGAGTGAAGTGTGCTCCGACGGCCACTGCGCCAAAGTAATAAGTCTGAGACAGAAGGTGAAAAGGTCTCAATCTCCTTAAAGCTAGATTAAGGAGCAGCTTGATCAAGGCATCTTAAGTGCTTCATTTTGGAATCAGGATCAATAGCCGCTAAGAAGAATTGAGCTCGGAGCTTGGGTAGGTGGCGCTGATTGAATGGAGGCTAATGACTTTTCTGAAGGCCCTTAACACCAGAGCAGTGGCTCACACTGTCCATCCTGTTTGTGTTATTTTTATTTCAGCTATTTGTTTTCCTTTAACTTTAAGTGGGGGAAAAAGATTAATCTAGTTGTCAGGTTTTAACAGGCAGCACGTGGACACTCACAGAGACTGCGGTGAAAAACATGTTGTGGTGTGGACAGCAGTGTGGCGTGACGTAGCCCGGGTCAAATCCAGATTTATTTTGGAACGCCTGTGAAAACCTGTGCTTGTTTTTTTTTTCTCCCTTGGCTCCCAATAACTGCCCGCCCAATTATGTGTGCCAACACCGCGCCCACCCTCCGTCGCCATGATCCGACCAATCCTCACCCTGCCTCTGTGGTTTCAGGGTGAAACCCAGCTGAGGAGTGCCCAGAATTAACCAGGATTAGCCTTGGATTGTCGAGGATTACTCAGGCTGGAGAGAGATTAAGCATGATTGCCAGTTTGGGGTGGGTGGAGGGTGAAGTGTGTGAGTCTGTCAAGTTGATAAATACTGTATATATGTTTTCTTTTTTTTCTTTTTGCATGTGTGGCATGTGTTTCCTGTACAGTCTGGACTAGAAAACAGCAGATGTGATTTCAGTTGTCCAAAAATAAAATATAGTACCAGTGATTTCTTTCCAAGGGCCACCAGGGGGAGCCTGCATCTGTACAATCTCTGCTGCTGGTGGTCTGTATCTTTACAGAACATAGAAATTAACAAAAAAATTAGTTTGATGATGTTAGGGAGCAGTGTCAGTGTGACACCAACTAGTTATCAGTATGATAACTAACTAATAAGTAGTAACTAGTGGTAGTAGAGAATGTCTACATCCACATAACTCAAATAGTTTGAATGACGAAAACAGAAGTTTAAAAAAAGCTCCTGGCTCAGGTTTTGTTTGAAAACGTCACCTGTGTTTGCATCTGGATTTGCCTTTGAAATCGGGGATGTTTCTGCTTCCTGATTGGTTCATGTCAGCCATGACATACATATTTTTACCCTCATTTAACAGCTTCAGAGTCACTGTGATGGTTAAATGTCTTGTTGATTGGGGGCTGTCTCTACTGCCCCCTACTGTCTGTGTAAAACGGACCAGGATGGACATGGACATGGACATGGACATGGACGTGGACATGGACATGGAGGCTTTAAGTGTCATTTTCACCTCGTCGTCGTTTTCATAACTGAAACTAAAGAACTACAGATTAGAGAATCCACTTCCTGTTTACACTGGCATGGGTGTTAGTGTGGACACAGATCACTTCTCAGACAAACTTTGCTCATAATAACAAGTGGACATATTTAAACAGAAAAGGCAGACTGTGAATGACAGCCGTCGCATCTTTCTGTCACAACTTATCAACCTGAATTTTATTGTCATCCCTTGTTGAGCTTTATTGCCCAGCGTTACTAAGGAGTGTATTTCTACTGTAGTCTGTGATTTACTTTCTGGTTCTGAAACATTTTATACCAAGTTCCACCTGAGAAAATACTGAGCTCTCAAAAGAACACCATTATCGCCAACGTTAAAATACAGCGGTGTAAAAAAAAAAGGCAGAGCAAAGTCAGATACAGACTTTTCACGGGAGGCAGATTTATTCCCAATAAAATAATCTGCTCTCTCATCATCATCATCCTCAATACAAATACTTCAGACACTGGTTTAGTGAATTAGATTAAAATGGAGAGAGACTCAAATTATTATTATTTAATTTATGATTAGTATTTTTTGTTATTTGACAAAATTCCTCGGCTCCATTCCGATCACAGGATTTTCCTTCAAGTTCCGCCAGAGGAAGCTTGTGTACCACTAATGGTACATGCACCACAGTTTGAGAACCATGGATTTAGACATTCAAATATTCCCTGACATGGAAAAAGTGTGAGGACAGATGGGTGTGTGCACGGGCCATTAGCTAACCACTGGTCCGACTTTCCCTTGACTTAGTACGACCAGCAGAGCGTCAAGCTCACACTCGGTCGGCGTGTACACGGGTGATGTGGAGCCGTGGTGGAGGTGGATGCAGTGCAGCGGGTTCCATGTAGACGACGAGCAGGGTGGATTTTAAGGCCGCACTCAGTCTTCAGCATTTTTCTCTGCAACAGTCCGTCTCCTCCTGCATTAGCAGAGAGCAGCAGGAACAGACCGCTCCACTTCAGAATCAGTCTTCCTGACAAGTTAATATGTAGAGTGAAGCACGGACGGGCAGCCGTGTGCCGTGAAGGGCTGAGAGGCTGCAGGACTGATTTCAGTGATCAGCTCCTCCACTGTGGCTGACAGTGTGCTGAACTGTGACATGTCCTGCTACAGGAGCTTCCATTAAGAGAGACTGAAGACTCTACTCCCACTGCATGCGACGGTCCAACGCTGCAACACAGTCAAACTGTAGTGAGTGACTTGCAATAAAGAGAAATGTCAGTGGCTTTTAAACCATTGTCAAACGAGTTTACACAGCGTTTACACAAAGGCTATCAGCTGTGTTTTGCTTTTTTGTGTCCTGCGCTGCACACAACTCTGCAATGATTTGTGTGCTGCAATGATTAACTGATTAATAGTTATCATTTGATTACTAAATTAATGGTAAACTAATTCTTATAACGGATTCATGTTTGTTTTTTCAATTAAAACAAGTTTTCAGATTTTTCAGCTTCTTAATTGTGAAAAATTCGAGTTTGTTTTGCTTAATATAATGAAGGCGATCATTAAATTGAGCAATTTTAGTTTGACAGGGCCCTTGAAATCCTTGAAAGTTTGTGAATTTTTTAAAAATGCCCTAAATGATACAGGTCATTGAAAGAGCTTCTGAAGAAAGAAGTTCAGGTGATATGTCTCCCTATTTTGTTACACTGTTTCATACTCAGCGGTGCTTGTACGCAGAACAAACGTGGGGTCATAGTGACTAGTAATGTTGTGGACACTGTCCACTGTCTCTCTCTCTGCTGTTGACGCGAGATTCCATGCGGAACAATGAATGAGTAACATTAAGGAAAAGAGAGCAAATGACGTGATGCCTGGGAAATGAAAATTCCAAGATCTCTGTCTCACCAAAGAAGAGGACAAAGACTGACTTGACCAAGATCCCAAGGACAATCACTTGTCAAGTTGCCCTCCCATCTTAAACTGTGTCAGCACATTTAGGCCTTGAATTTGTGGGAACCGGTCCTGGAAGGTCCTTGAATTTGATGTCAACCAAGGAAACTTTGGTTTGTGGACAAAACAAGACATTAGAACTTTATCTTTTACATGAGGGTCACAGGGGTCGTTGATGCCTAAATCCCAGCTGATTTAGGGCAAGAGGCGGGGTCACACCCTGGACAGGTCACCAGTCCATCACAGGGACACATCGAGACAAACAACCATCTAATCTCACATTCACACCTACAGGCAATTTAAAGTGTCCAATTGGCCTAATCCCCTAATCTGCATGTTTTTGGTTTGTGGGAGGAAAACCCACACACACGGGGAGAACATGCTAACTCCATATGCAGAAAGGCCCTTGTTCTGACCGGGTCGTGAACCTGGGTGGTCTTCTTGCTGCAAAGGCAAGAGAGCTAACGACTATAATAACTGTGTGGCCGTTCTGGAAACACTGATCAACATTTTTCATCATTTCCTGACATTTTATGAACCAAACAATGAATCGAGAAAATAATCGGTTATGAAAATAATCCTCAGTTGCAGCCCTACAACACAAAAAGTTGTTTTTGTGCACATACACCAATATGTATAACGGGGGATTGGGTGCCTTGCTCAGGGGCACCACTGCCCTTGACCCATAGGATTTGAATTCGACAAAGCCTCTGGTTATGAGCCCAATTCTTTCCCACGGCTTCGTACAATATCAACAAAAAAACACCAAGAACCTGGACGTTGACTAGGATGTCACAATCACTTTCATACAAACAATGCTCATGCGATACTGATGACTTGTGCTCCACCAACATGTGTCCTGCATCTGTCAACAACAGCTGCTTCTGTTCCCTTCACCGCGCAGCTCCAAGTAAAGCCAGTCATTCACCAGAGCACAGTGGAATAATGTGAAACCACCTTCTCTCCTTTCTCTCATTCCTTCTGTGTCTGTGTGTGTGACGGGTTGAGACAGGTGAGAGGAAAGTAGATCATAAAGACCACGCTGTTTTGTTAATTACTCAGACGTCCACAGGGGGGCGGTAGAAGTGCCACACTGGAGCTTTAATCATCATTATTACACCCTCAACCAAAAAGTTATGTTTTTGGCAGTGTTTTCTCTTTTAAATTAAATTAAATTGCCCAATAACCATAATAATTGTAAGTTATTATTATATTTTTTGCTTTAGTTTGTTAATTTCTTAGTTGCCTTAGTTTTCATTAATTCAGCTTTTGGTGCTCATTTGTGTAAGTTATGAGTGATAATCACTAGTGACACATTGATATTAATGAACATATGATTGGTGGCGCTCAATTACCTGCAGTATGTCAGCAGTGGCTCACTGCTGTTTAATGAACGTATGGGGGACACACTGTTCTCTGTGTGAGCAACGGAACCCGAAAAGAAAATTACGGACCATGTAGGTTAAAACTCCACAGATCCAGATTCGGGAGTTTATCGATGCTTGTGGAAACTGGTTTGTGTTCTCTATCCATGCGTTATTTATTTCAACCTTCAAACAAACCAAATACAGTTAAAAAAGAAAATTCCAAAACACGAATGAAAAGTAGCAGAAAAAAAGACTAATCTTATATTGTCTGCGTTATTACGCAAGACAATAAACAAAACATAAATACAATAAAGTTAAATTAAGATTTTGTTTGTCAAGTACATTTCTTAATATTCTAATATAATAATAATATTCTACACTAAATAATTTACCTGTCACAACACAAACAAGAGCAAAACCTTAAATAATAATAATAATAATACATTTTATTTATAAGCGCCTTTTAAAACACTCAAGGACACTTTACAGAGACAAATAATGTCATTACATGCTCTCTCAACATTTAGTTGTATTTCTATGTTTTATTGTAATATTAGATTCAGTTTCTTTGGCTTTTCTGTCAAGATTATTCCATGAACCTTTTACAGTGACGCATCGTTTCCCTCATTTTAGTTCAGAATCTGCTTTAGTATAGATTTTTTTTCTTTCTGAATATTGGAAGCTAAACTTATTATTATTGGTAGTAGAATTGTTCTCTGTCACAACAGCGGAAATTTCTGTGACCTTGAAGGAGCCAAAAACTTTACCATAACCCAATAACAAAAAAATCTACTTGAGAAAGCACTGAAAAAGAACAAACCTCCACCATGGCTGCTCGGTTTCTGCATCTGGATGAAAAGATTTAATCATTTCTTCCTTGGGTCATACATTTTATCCCCAGAAAATGTCAACAAAATCCATTCTTTACTTTCTGAGATGCATTTGCTGCTAACAAAGAGAAAAAAAAGTGGCCAAAATGAGCTTTTCTTAAAGGATTAATGCCTGGGATTCATTCTTGTGCACATTTGAACTCAGATATGCTTGTGTGTAAATAATCACGTATTGTGTTTCTATTCATTTTACACCAGTATGTTACAGTCCTTTAAGATGAATACACACTACACACTGTTGGCTTTAGTTATGTCAGTAGGAAACGGTGAGTCACCTAATTTTTCTTAAGAACTTCTTTATAACAAATTTAAATACAACCATTTTGATAAATGGGGCCCATATATTCTCTACAAATCACCTTTTGCACAATAAGCACTGCCATTATATGTAAACAGTGATATGGCTGACATTTTTGGAATCTGACTGTCAACAGTGTTTCATCGTCTCACAGGACTGAGTGATGCACTTCTGTTTTAAATTGGCAGGATCGGTCGATACAGCTGCCATCAATCTAACAAACTTTACAAAGAACGAGGCTTGGCAAAGAAAATGGCCGTAATTCAGGCTGTGCCACATCAATTCTGATCAGGCTCAGCGACAGCATACAGCACTGTGTCCTGAACGCACACACCAGGATGCAAAACATCCTGAGACGCAGGATTAACTCTGGACAGGTCAACAGCCTATCACAGTCAAAATCACAAGTTGACATCATGCAATTCCCAAATCACAGAGGCTGCAATTAAAATGTTGTATGGTGCAAATTAAAGTAATAATACATAGATAATAAATGTTCATGTATATTGTTCAATGTTTTCTATCCATTTTCTAATTATTATTATTTCCTAGCTGTAAATGCTGAATGCTCAATAAATAAGGTTTTAGAATTGAATTAAAAACATTTTGTGTCATTACTATCATATTGGTGCCACATAGTAATGCTCTATAACAGTTTAAATCCATTAGAGTGAAAACAGAACAGGGTTTGGAAAATGTTCTCTCGCTCACACACACACCAAAGTCCACAGAGAAAATCTGCATATTTACCTCATAGGGAAACAGGAGCTGCTGGTTCACTGCTGCCACATTTGTTAAGATGTTGTCACTGAGGTAAATCAAAATGAAGAATTTCAAACACAGAAATAAAACAAAAAATTACATTTAAACTTACTGACGGAAGCAGCAGTGGCTCAACGGTGCCTGAGTGCTGTAATGTAAAATCATAGTTTTTCTCTATGGGCTTTGGTGTGGGAGAGTGAGCGATCTACAAACGTCAGTTTCTCGTCAAACATATGTCTAACATTGACAGCGTTCCGAGCACAGGTGTAGATTGAATTAGGTGAGCCTTTTGTTGAGTGGCCGTTTTTCCTGGCGTCCCCGCCAGCAGCCATGTGTTCTGGTGGGACGTTCCCGGAGTATCAGTGCCACCCACTGATAACAGTGTCAGTAGCTCATTTGTTTTTGTAGCATGGAGCAAGTGTGCAGTTCTGCACTTTAAACTCTGCCTGTCTGGTGCCTTTAAAAAAAGAGCGATGTGTGTAATCACACTCGGTGTCTTTATTTGTTTCGCTTTCTTCCAATAAAAAGACAGATGCCAGTTAAATAGTGAGGTGTTTTTCTGTAAAAGTGTTAAATCTGCACTTCAACTGCACTACAAGGTCCAACCAAAACTGCCCATATTCATATTCATAAGTCTTCTGCTAATTTGTTGATGATTCATTGGAGCCTTGTTGCACTTGCTGTGCTCAGATAAGGGGGCGGACAATTGGAACACTAGAGTGAGTAACAGAAACAGATTTCCACTGTTAACAGTGTCAGTGTAGAAATGCCCCTCTAAGCCTTTTATCCTATTAAACAGGCATGGACAACACAGAATGATCCTTGTTTTCACTGGGAGTAATCAGGATGGACAGGATTAGAGACGAGAATATTTGAGGGACAGCTCAGGTGGAACGTCATGGATATAAAGTAAGAGAGTGAAGGTTGAGGTGGTTTGGTCAATAGACTTGCAGGGGAAGAAAAGTGATTATACTGGACAAAGGATGTTGATGATGGAGCTGCTGGGCACGAGGAAAAGAGGAAGACCACAGAGAAGGTTCGTGGATGTTGGTGTAACCGAGGAGGACACAAGGGAGAGGACAAGATGGAGGCAGATGTTCCACTGTGGCGCCCTCTAAAGGGAGAAGCCAAAAGAACAGTATCATATCAGTGTGATACTGGCCAAAATCACTTGGATCTGTCATCGGTGCAAGAAAAAGTAAAATGTTGTACAATCTGAAAACCCTAAATATGCTTCACTAAACACAGGCGACATGCTGTGAAGTGAGATTCCACCATTAATAACTGGCAAATGTTGATTTTATTTTTATGATTATGATTATGGCAAGTACTGTACAATGTATGGAACAGCAGTTGTGGTTATAATTGTAGCTGTACAGAAGCTTTTTCCTTACACACACACACACACACACACACGGCTGCTAATCACAGCTTGGTACAGGTAGTGAGGCGTTGGGACTACCGGTGATTGAGTCTCCCTGGTGGATTGGAAGCAGGAATCTGACAGACTCAGATAAAAGGCTGTTTGGAGTTGCCTGCAGCATCAAACACCATCAACCCCCACCACCACCACCACCACACACACACATCACCTCCACTCTCCTCATTTCTCCCTATTTTTTGGTTTACTCTGTTGCCATGGCTACACCCAGCCAGAGCCTTCGCGTTGAGGAGGAAACCTGTCAGGGTGCCGCTCTCGGATCACCTGATGCGGGTCGCCTCTGCTGGTGAGCCTCTTTCTTTCACACAGTGTGATCGTCCAATTCAGCTTTGATTATGTCTGTGCTCTGTGGCGTGGCACTGCAGAGAAGTGGAGTTGGCCTAATTTGTCGGCAAATGTTGAGCATGTGCCGACCTGGTTTTCTTTTCTTTTTTTTTCTTTTTGGAGGATACCCTCCTGAAGAGGACCAGCAAGGGGAAAAAAAAGAGAAAGAAAACATCTCTCCTATCCAATTTCTGTAAAGAGTGCCCAGTCAGAGCAGTGTGATGTGAATGGAAGATTGGCTGAAATTACCTGCGAGTGGTCCGTGCAGAGGGGCTGGGGGCTTTTCTGCACACTAACAATATTAGTGGCGAGAAAAGAACCGTATCTGAAATCTCCACTCGAAGCTGAAACCTCCCCTGTAAACATTTTACTTGCTGTTGTGGATGTTTTCATATTATGCCGCAATAATAAAGAGCCATTTCACAGCCATGCGGGCCTGTGTTGCTGCCACAGTAACGGGCAGGATACATACTGTATGGACTGTGTGATACCTGATTGATGCCCACACCTCCCATTATCCAAGGAACAAATGATCAAAAATTAAAAATAATGTCAGTCACAATCATGATATTCCAAGAAAATGCGCAATGAAATACTCATGACAATATTTAAAAGATGAAAATACTCAACATTTTATGAAAACTAAAACAAATTAAGTGTATTTCCATACTTTTTCAATGGACTATAATTAGTTGTGCAGCAAGTGTTTGGTGATCTTCATATGTGTTTGCTGAAGTGCTGACATTTACAAGGTTCATTGAATGCACCTCTCTTATTAATTGACGGTTGTTTTTGTTCTTAATCGTCAGGAGAAAATCATGTCTTCATACAGAGCCAACCCAAGACATGTGCAAAGTGACCACCAGGGGGCCCCCACAACATTTCATTATCTTATTTTGTGTTATTGTTTGTGCTCAACGATAACAGTGACAAAGGTTCTTTACATATTTTGTTCTTAAACCATTTTGTTATCATGTTACAGTTCTGTTCTCCCAAGTTATTTAACTTTTATTGTAGTGTTATATTTTATTTTTACTTGAATATTTAATGTTAATATAATATAACTATTTATTATAGTTTATTTTTTGTAGCTCTTTAATTGTGGCTACACTTTTGCACACTGCAAATTCTTTTAAATCATTGACATGGTTACAATAAATGCAATGTCTATTGTTTTATTTTGTTACCATATTCATCTCTTAGTATTCTGCCATTTTGAATACTAAGTAAAAATCAACACAAGACCATTCTTCTGATATTGCTACTATTTAAGATTTAAGCCAATATAAGGGTAAGAACGTGCCAGGCAGCAACAACAGCTACAACTGTGCAGAATTCCCCCAGAAGCATCATATAATTTATTCCTTTATTACTGATGTTGATAAAAGGCCTCCAATTTTGCTTAGGGCCCCAAGAAGGCTTGGGTCGGCCCTGTATACACACATTTTCAGCAAAATCTGCCCTAAATTGAGCAAATATAGCCCCTTACTCATAATTTGTGTTTGTTGTGTTATAAGCTGCTAGCAACCGTGGCTGTGGAAGTCTCCACATGACACCACAGCCATTGGCCACGATCTGCCAATGCTTATAGATCGTAAAATATCCTGTCAGAGCCAATTAAACGGCCAAAACAATCAATCACTTGACCTAAAGTGAAATATAAGCTGAACGTAGATTTGCATCTCCTGCTGTTTTTTCTTTTTCCTTTCCTGATATTTGTGTGTGTGAATGAACGGATGCCTGAGTGAAAGAAAGATGAGGGGGTTGGAGGATGAAAGTTGTGTTAGGTGATGAGAGGATGGATGTGGAGAGGAGGAGAGAATGAGCGATGTCGTGATCAAGAGACGCTGGGACTCAGAGAGGGAGATGAATGGGGCTGAGAGCAGGAAAATTGGACAGGAGGTGGGGAGGGGGTTGAATGAAGATAGAGAACGGCTCAAGATATCAGGAGACAGAGATTGTGAGCTATGTGCAGGTAATAAACAAGGCAGAAATAGATGGATATCTCATGGGAGGAAAAAGAAAAGTGAGCTATTGTGTGCATGGGGTCCATGTCGCTGGGTTTAGATGGGGTGTTTGGTTTCTCCCAAAAGAATAAAAAAGGGGCAAAACAGAGGGAGAGAAAGGGAATCCAAGAAGGTAAAGTGTGTGTGTGACGAGTGACCAAATGAAAAAAGATTTGGATGAACATGCTGTACTTAAACTGACGTGGTCAGCTGCGATGATGTGTATCCCTGCTAAGCTCTTCCTTTAGGCAGGTCTTAGGTCTCATCAGTTCAGTCCAGGTTGGCCCGGGGTTCGACTGCTGCTGCAGAGCCTCGGATTAACTATATACATCCTTCACTCACACACTTAAACACGGGTCTGGAGAGGCTCAGCCTAACTCCACCACCATCCCAGCCACTCTGCACTCGCCCACAACTGCTACATCAATTTCCTCCTCAGAGCAACTCTGCAGGAAGACTTCGTCATCATATAGAGATACACAGTATAAATACATGCCTCTGTGGTGTACAGTTCTGTTCACTGTGGCCATGACTTTAAACGAGGTTAAATGAGCATGTTCCTCCCTTCCTCTCTTTTCTTTCCCTCTATCTTATTCCCGGCCTGTGCATGACTGTTTCTTTTTTCACTCTGGTGCTCTTCCAGAGCTTCTCCTGCCAAATCTACCCCCTCCTCCACCTCCTCCTCCCCCCAGCTCCCTCACCCGCTCCCTCCCTGAGTCTGGCTGGATCTCAGTCTCTCATATTTGGAGGCCCTTGCAATCGATACAGGCTGTCTGTGATTGGGTTGCCTCGCGTGATTCATTTCTGTAACCTTGGTGATGGTTTGATGTGGAGGCTGCACCCATGTCCATATTATGACTCAGTGAGCGCGTGTGGAGAGGAGAGGTTGGTCAAGGGAGGTATCGATTGGTCCTTCATTCTCCCCGTCCTCTTTGCTCTCCTCTCCATCTCCCTCTCTCTCTTTATCCATCTTTTTTTTTTCCTCGTGTGCCATGCAGCCTTGATAGTTTGGCCATCATTTGAAATGACTTTGTGTTCTCATGGAATGATTATTTAACCCTCAATGTTCCCTCGGGTGTTAATCTTAATCTCTTCTCTTCTCTCTCCCTTTCCTGCCTCCACCCCTCTACCCCAACTTCTCTCTCATTTCAGAACTCAATCAGACACAATCTGTCTCTACACAGTCGCTTCATACGTGTGCAAAATGAAGGGACGGGGAAGAGTTCCTGGTGGATGCTGAACCCGGAAGGAGGGAAGAATGGGAAGGGACCCAGGCGACGTGCGGCTTCTGTCGACAATGGCACTCGCTACCTGAAGACCAAGGGTCGCATTAGCCGGAAGAGAGCAGGAGCTATGGGCCTTGGACGGGGACAAGGTCAAGGGGGCGGACCAGCGATGCAAGGCTCTCCAGAGCATGGCAGTCCAGCAGGGAAAGGAGGTGTGGGCATGGGGGGTGAGGAGTACGACACCTGGACGGATCTCCATTCCCGCACCTCCTCCTCTGCCTCCACGCTAAGTGGCTGCCTGTCCCCAATCTTGGCTGAGGCAGAGGCTGATGAACCAGAGGAGGGTGGATTGTCCTGCTCAGGCTCCCCTCGGTTGTATCCCAGCCCGACCAGCACCCGTTCCCCTGCCCTGGGCACTGGGGGCCACTGCCCGTCTGTGGAACTGCCCCAGCTGACTGACCTGACAGGGGCTATCAGTCTTGATGAGAGTGGCTACCCTCAACCACCACAAATTAAATGCAATGGTTATCCCTATGTGCCTGGGCCTAAGGCAGAGGGCTCTTACTGTGGGCCTATTTATGGACAGTCTACACTGGGCATGCTCCGGCACCACACTCCCATGGAGACCATCCAGGAGAACAAGCCAGTCAGCTTTCAGCGCCCACTGAGAGGCTACTCGGAGAATAATGCCCTGCAGAGTCTGCTCACCGGAGGTCCTACATACTGCAGCAAAGACACAGTGCTAGGTCAGGGACGGGAAACACACACATTAATAACACAGGGACCAAATGGTGTTCACAACCAGCACAATCAGAATCGCAGCCACAATCATAGTCACAATCACAGCCAAGAGCATGCCCACAATCCCAGTCTACACAATGGACACAGCTCAGTCCATGACCAGAACACAGCCCACCATCAGAACCACAATCAGGGTCACAAACACCAAGCCAGCCTCGACTACAGCCACAAGCCGCACCCTGCCCACGACTACGGTCCGAGTCACGAGCACGGTCACAGGAATAAAGTAAACCCCAGCCATGATCACACTCCACGCTCCAGCCAGAGTCACATGCACGGCCACAACCCACACAGTGCTGTGTCCAGTGGGCCTCCCCCGCAGGCCATCTCACCACGAGTTAGCACCGACATCCTGCAGCCCTACAGTCTAAAAACCTCCAACCACTATGGGCCGCGGCCACACCTCCCAACATCGCCGTCCCTGCCGCCCAATCCCGCCGGGGTTATGGATGTTCCCCAGGACCCCTGTCGTCTGGCGTCTGCGCCTCACCCTCGTCACCAGCCGTACCCAGGAGCTCACCATCAAGGCATGACCAACTCCTGGCATGGCTACTACCACAACAACCACCAGCAGGGGAATGCTGGTTACCAGGGGCAGCAGCACACCTCCCACAGTCGAATGGCTGCCAACCTGGAGATGGAGAACCTACCTAACAGTCTGGACTGCGATGTGGACTCTATCCTGCTCAATGACTTTATGGACACTGAGAGCATGGACTTCAACTTTGACGGCTCTCTTTCCCAAGGCGTGGGCATGGGCATGGGCATGAGCTTAGGGGCATTTGCTTGCCCTCCATCAGCTCACAGCAACCAGAGCTGGGTTCCAGGCTGAATCCTGCTCCATAGACCTGGATATAGACACAAAAACTGAAACACTCAGCCTCTGGGCCAGGCTGCTGGTGGACTGTGATTCTCCGAGACTGTAGAGCAAAATAACTTGTCTTTTTTTTTCCCCTGGGGACTCCCTACACCATCAAAATCCTACGTTTCCTCCCACCCCCTCTGTTTATAAAGCATTCTGTCTCCATATTGAACCTGCTGCCAATGATCCCACAGCTTATCACCACCTTGTTTATGCCCTTCAATTTTTTTCTCTTCTGTTTTTTTAATCTCTCCTCCCGGTCTCGTCCTGCTCGTCCTAAGCTCTCAAGCACTTTACATCCATCCTTTCGTACAGATGCAGTAACACAAAGACCAGGCAAAGTCACGTCGTATGTTGGCTTAAGTTTAATGAATGCAATCCACTTCCCTGTATTATCTCCTCCGACAAAGGAGGTGTTGTTTTCTGACTTGGGAACATGATCAAACAGCTGCATAAATATTTGTCAGTGTAGAGTTGTGCTCAGATTGAGGTTAAAAGGCTTTGAGGTTCAGGGATGAAGAAAAAAAGGGAGGTTTTTAGGAGGAAGAGGGAGGTAGAAGTAAAGATGGATTGAAAAGAAGGGAACTCGAGGGTCAGTGTGACTTCTCTCGTTGGTGGACAGTGGCAGTTCAGTCATCCATCAGACAACCATCAACACCACTCCATTGAAATGCAACGTCCCTTCTTTAATCTCCAAAGTAATGCCAGAGTGATGCATCACTATTGCAAATTTAATGCGCCACTGTGTTTTTTTCAACCCACCCTTCAGCTGCGGACACACCAGCTTAATGTGTTTTGGTGAAAGTAATGATTAAAGTCACTCTGCACTAAATGGGAGAGGGATTGAAAGGGGTGGTATTGTGGAGGGGCAATGGAGAGGAGAAATGCAAATATTCCCACAGTGCCTCTTCCTTTCCATTTTGTGGATTTATGTAGCTTTCCCCGTAATGAAATAAGCAACGATCAGAGCCTGCTGTACATCCTGAGGAGCCCCCTGATTGGCCGGCACCGAGCTGCCTGAGCATGGCTCCTTCACCGGCTGACCCCAGAACAGCTTAGTGAGCAGCGGTGGTCAGGCCAAGATGTTGATGGCGCTGCTGTTCTCGGACCCCACGCAACCTTGACTAATTGACTAACACCGAGGTTCAAGCCCACTATGTGCTTTTACTCCTGCAAATTGCACACTGATGAACACCGTCAGCAGATTACTATTTGGTGCTATCTCCTCTTCGCAGGCTCCCTCCTATCACGCCGCCCCATCCTGAGGTTACTCGGAGGGTAAACAAGAGTAATTAACCGCCAAACAAGATGGATGATTTATGCAAGTGTGTGTATTCACTCATTGGCGCAAAGTCATAATTCTCCTCCCTCAGAAAGCTCAAGGAGGACAGTTTTTGAGAGGCAGCGCCCAGTGACAAGGTAAAGCAGCTGGCAACTCTAACAACGTCCTTCAAACATCCCCCTTTACAAGCATCCCCACCCCGTCCAGGCCACAGTTTTACTTTGCTGTCGTCTTTTCCTGTGCTTGTCCTGTGATTGTGCCGTTGTCTGTCCTGTTTCAACACAGTGCGGATTGGAGCTTTTGTGTGCATTTTTATTTTCTTCCCTCCCACACGGGGGAAAACGGGCAAAAGGGCCGTTCACCAATCCCTGTCCTGGCACCTGTCCCACTCAGGATAGAGAGAGAATAGGAATAAGAGAGAGAAGAAAGGTGGACAGCTACAGTGAGAGATTGAATGGGAGGGTGGGAGCGAGATGAATAGGCAAGATGTGTGAGACTGGGAGAGATTTTCCAGCTCAGTAGCTTTGAGTCAAATTGGCTGTTTGAATCAGGCCAAATGTCAAGTGCTACTCAGCCAGCTCTCCATCGAGCTTTGACCAGAAAGCCACTTCTCCCTCCTGATCAAGGACAACGACGAGGATTTCAACACACATTTCTTTTGCTTTCTTCTGTCTCCTCATGAGTTTCGATGGCCCATTATTGTAACCCAACTGTAATTTGTTCTCTGGCCTGTGTGCATTTGTGTGTTAAGCTTCTCGTGGGTGTGCGAGTGTGTGTAGCACAGTGATGTAAAAGAACTGATTAAGGGAATGTTGTTGAGAACTAACTTGCCCTGGTATTGTCCATGCCTGGCTGAGTGCAGCATACATTAATATATACAGTTTATATTTATTGGTTAGGGAGAAGGGTCCTGGAGAACGACTCAGACCCCCTCACTGCTTTCTCTCCTTGATGATTAAGAGGCAGAACTCTATTTCAGTTTGACTACATTTGATTGTGTACATATTCTATATTGAGAAAAAAATTGTATTATAATTTTTTTGCAAATATCAATTTCTTTTCTAAAATTATGTATCTGCTCATCTGGTGACCGTAAAATAAAAAACAATCAAACAAATGAGGACATAGATGTTGTTTTTCTTCTGGTGTGTGTGTGTGTGTTATTTCATAATCACTTGTATTTCTGTGAGGTCAAAAACATGTAAGTTAACTCTTACTTATCTAAAAATAGCACTTGCTTTTCTTCAAGCACAGGTTTGCTTCACAGTAACCAAGTCAAAATCACATAGAACTCCAAACCAAATATTCTCAGAGGTCTGTATACAATCTCTACAGCCATGGTTCTCAAACTGTGGGGAGCTTCCTCTGGTGGTACTTGGTAGGGAAAAATCAGAAATCGTGAAAATCATGTCTAAATCAGGGTATGTGATCAGAGTTGAGCTGAGGAATTTTGACCAAAGTGTGTAAAAAAAAATACACAAATAACAAAATAATGAGAATAAATTAAATTATAATAATTAGAGTCACTTTATCTCTCGTGCCATTTTAATTTAATTTCACTATACCAGTGTCTGAAGTATATGATATGAAAAGAAAGTTTGAAAACTCTATAGCAGAAACCCCAGTTTATACTCAGTGACCTGTGGGTCAAGCCTTTGTCCAATGATCTAGACCAGTGGTTCTCCAACTTTTCATACCAACTACCACCTGAGAAAATACTGACCATTGCCAACGTTAAAATACAGTGGTGTAAAAAGGTCGAGCAAAGTCAGCTACAGACTTTTCACAGGAAGCAGATTTATTCCCAATAAGATAATCTCTCTCATCATCCTCCTCTTCCTCACATATACTTCAGGCACTGGTATACTGAGATTAGATTAAGATGGAACGAGAGATAAAGTGACTTTAATTATTATCATTTAGAATAGAACAGTATTTCTACATTTTTTTTTAAAGTGCCACCAGAGGAAGCTCACGTACCACTGGTGGTACACGTGACACAGTTTGAGAACCATGGGTCTGAACGCTAGAAACAATAAAAAAAAGAAAGACATTAAGTGATAAAAAAGTCAACATTAAAGTTTAATAGGCTTTAAAGACGGCAGAGGTTTAACCTCTTTATTAGGCGGTAACACTGATACAGACTGAACTGTTAATGTCTGAAAAAAACTCCCTCACGCCCCAGAAAACTTTATGCCTGCACAAGATGAAGTCACTGAGGTGAGAATAACTACAGAGCTATAGGCTGTGAAGTGGGGGGAAAAGAATGGGGGAAAAAGATATGAATATTGTAAAGAGAAGGGTTTTTTTCTTTTCTTTCTTTTCTTAACTCCCTGTGCCTCAGTTCTGAGGAACTGGTTAAGTTTGGTTGTATTAGAGTTAGACATTAACCGGTTATGGGTAAGCTGTCTAAATAAATGGAAGTCAATGGACAGCTGCATAAACCTGTGTGTGTGTGTGTGTGTGCGTGTGTGTGAGTGAAACTGGTATTCTTTATGTTGTGGGGACCTAATTCTGTTTACACGGTCACTTTATGGGGACAAAAATCAAGTATATATATATATGGAATGTAAATAATTACATTTTAATGTATTAGATTAGATTAGATTAATGTAAATCAATGCAGTGTCCTCTGAAGTCATGGAAACCAGTAAGAGTGTGTGTGTGTGTGTGTGGGTGTGTACACATTTTGGTTGGTCCTCACATCTTTAAATGGCTTTTTGAGGGTTAAGACCTGGTTTTAGGGTTAGAATCAGGGTAAGGGTTAAAGTTAGGTATTTAGTTGCGATGGTTAAGGTTAAGGTAAGGGTTTAGGGAATGCATTATGTCTATGAGGGTCCTCACAAAGCATGCAAACCCAGTGTGTGCGATAAGGCTCGTTAACAACCTGATGTCATGCCACAGCTGTGTCTGTCCCAGTTGAGGCTTCCTCACTGAGGGACTGACTGCATCTGCACTGCCATACTGTCTCTCACACACACTCACAAGGTTTGCACAGCTGCACTAATGAGGACACAGCGTTGACTGCCATTCATTTGGACAGCCTAAACCACCACCAGATAATCCCTAAACCCCGACTTTAACCTAACCAACTCTAATTTAATTTATATCCAAAAAGTAGTTTAGAACGTGCTGCAGAGAAGCACATTAATAAAATAGCAAAACATAAAGCAATACAGTGCATCACAGCAGCAAACAGTAGGAATATTATATATATATTATATTGCAAGAAACATACACACATAACAATTAGGAGTCCAGCTCAACCAGAGTTAGAGGCCAAGGAGAAAAAGATGGATTTTAAAGAAGATTTAAAGTATATTCCAAAGCTGAGAAATGAGGCCTTAAATTCTGCCTCATTAGGACCAGGTTTTGGTTTTGGTCTCTATGAGGATTACTGGTCCTGACAAGAACACACACACACATTACAGTGTTTTCACCCCCCACCTCCCCCCCCCCACCTTACTGTTACTGTGAGAGAAAGAGAGAGAGAGCCAAGGCTAGTACATAGGTAACATCAGTTCACCTGACAAGATGGCTGATCCTTGTACACCTGGGAAGATGGCGACACCCAGAGACACACGCACACACGTCTGCGCTTCTATCAGAGTGAGGACCCTCGTAGACATAATGCGTTCCCTAGCCCCTTACCTTAACCCTACGCTAAACCCAATTCTAACCCTAACCTTAAAACCAAGTCTTAACCCTGAAAAAGCCCTTTTAAGGGGTGAAAAAAAGTGAGGACCAGCCAAAATGTCCTCACTTTGTCGGTGTCTATACGATTTTTGGTCCTCGCTCTGCAGCAAGTACAAGAACACCAACGCACATACATACACGCACATATATACACATCTGCTGTCAGAAGCCAATAACAGCTCTCCATCATCCCCTCAGCTCATGGCGTCTTATAAAATATGCCTTTTGGATGCTAGTTAGTTCATGTGGTAGAGAGAGGAAGGTTAGTGTGAGACAGACTGCATAATAAGAACAGGCTCCTGCTGCACTCCATGCAAATGTGAAGCCCGACGTGTCAACGCAGTGATGGATCTGTTCTGACAGACACAGTGACAGCATGTTAAAAACCCTACACTCCTTCTCTCTCTCTCTCACTCACTCCCTCTCTCTCTCTCTCTCCCCCGCCTCGTATACATTTACAACCCGAGCATCTTAATGCACTTTTCCTCCCTAATCTCCCATGTTCTCCTTCTTCTCCCATATTTCACAGGATATGGAATTTTGTGATCTGACAAAGGTTGCAGGCTGATATGCGAGCAATGTACCAGTGTATGTATCTGCATAAACTGCATGGTGCTGTATAATGTGTCAGCCCTTGTCAGTAAATATTAGTGAGAGGAAACACTAATGCTCACCGGAAAAAAAAAAAAACTGTGGTGTAAGTTTGGTGAAAGAACATTAAATAATCTATAGTTATAAGTTATCAATTTTCAGTGATAATTAGAGACAAGCAAAGGAAACACACACACACATATACAGTATATATATAAATGTTATGTGCTACACTACAGTAGAATACAGGAATATCAGGGTACAATTTAAGTCCAATGGGCTTTCTGTCTCTCCCTGCTCTATATGTAATGCTTTTCTAATATCTATATGTATTTTATTGTGCAAATCAAAAATGATTTATGTCAGGGACAGAAGAGACGACGCATTGATTGATTGATTGATTGAAGACGGTCCAACTGAGAGTAAAGTTTACTGGCGTGTCTTTGACAAAATATTAAAGATATGATCGTTGTGTAAGAATGTATTCACTGGTTTATCTCTCTGTTTGACTGACTTTACCAGAGTTAAATTAAGTTTGTGCTGCTTTGTAACCCCCTCACTCTCCCACACCATTGGAAAAACGTGTGATGTTACAGCACAGCACGCAGGAGTTGCTGATCCACTGGTGCCTCCGTTGGTGAGTTCAAATGTGTTATTTTGTGACTTTGGTGTTAGAAACCCTTTTTCCAGCTTTACCTCAGTGACACAAACTGACCACACGAGGCAGCAGTACACCAGCAGCTCACGTGTCCCTGTGAGATAAAATCACTGATTTTCTCTATGAACGTTGGTGCGGGAGAGCAATCATTTTTCAGATAATAAAACACATATTTTTAGACATCCTTGAAACAGTCATTTGTTTATTTTTTTTGGCACCCTTTGTATTGTCTGCAGGTCAGTGTGTTGCAGCTAACCACAAAGAGGTAATTGTTGCCGATCGTCACAACTGGACTGAGCAAATAATTCTCTAATGTCAGCACAGGACGCTCTCCACACAGTCACAACAGTGCATTTTTATACTGAAACCACATTATTATTATCATTATTACTCAGTAAGAAAACCCACAGATAAGTGTCAGCTCACAAAAAGCTGATTTTAGCCTCTAAACTAAGGAGTTTAGGTTTAAATTCCATGTCAGGACACAATCCTGTGTGTTGTACTGTTAGGTCACTGCCATGGCTACTTAGTAAATTAATTCTAACAAAATGAAGAGAGACTAGCTGGCAAACGGAAGCTGTGTTGCTATGGTTACCCGTCGTTTAATATACCTTGTCCACTAATTCACAATAGGGTCTTTGTTTTATGTTTCCTTCATGCATTCCTTACCAACACCTTCCAGCCAATCGGAGATGAGTTTCTCTCGTGGCCATGGCACTACAAATGATGACAAATATGTGGATTATTTGTAAAATACAAAGTGAGATTACGTCACAGTAAGATTATTCCTGCTCTATTTGACTCATACTTGACTAGCCAGCGTGTTTCCGCACGCAGTCCAGTCGAGTGACAGTTGTAGTAAATGGACAACTGTCCTTGTGCCAGTGTACAATCACTGGAGGGAAACTGATTCAGTGAATATAGTCTGTATAACTTCAGTATGAAAAGTAAGTGACGATTTACTCCCTTTCAGCTTGTTAGTAGTAGTTTCATGTTTTTTTGCCCTTGAGGGACGCCGTAGCTCTGTTTTTTTTTACTGTTTAGGCTCATTTCTACCCTTTATAAGGAAAGGAGTGAAAACTGAGGTTAAAAATCTCTGACACTCAAGATGTTTAACTGCAGTTTGGTGATGTTTTATGTTAGTTTGCTGTAGTCATTCAATGTAATGCAGGCGAAAAGGGTTTTATATTATTTGTTAGACATTTTGTTACAATATACTGGTTAGTACAATATATTTATATATTTGTCTGTTTGTGGTTAAAATAAAATATATTGACAAAAAACTCTTAGTTTCTACTGGAGTTGACTGGTGCTTTACTATAATTCAGAACCATTTAATTCCTCAATCTGTATAAACTCAGTCAAAACTGCAACAGTCTGGATTTATCCATGTTTTTCCTCACTGTTGTCTTCATCTTCTTCTCCTGTTATTTCCAGGTCAAAGCAGTTGGGCGGGAATTGTGGAGCATGTGCAAAGCATCTCAACCAGTTTGGGTCCAGTTGACCGTATAGTTGCAATAATAATGGTACATTCCAGTCGTAGTCTGAAGTCAGAATACCCATGTTGAGCCCTCAAGTGGGATTTCCAACTCGGAGCAACCTCACAAACCCTGACTCACTGGTAATTCTTATGGTTAAATGCACTTCTGCCTAATCTGTTTCACATTAAGTTAGTAATGTTTAATTTGTATCCCTTGACATGTTGCCACACTGTTTTGTGTGTGTGAAATACCACGCAGAGCGTTGTTATTGAGTGATATTGCATACAACGGCTAGCCCATGATACATTCGCATCCATGGTTTCTCGATTCGGAGTTGACGTCACTCTCAGCACGCAACATAAAGCTGTGTTTCCACCAAGTGCAACTGTTTGGTACAGTAAGGTACATACTTTTTGGCGTTTCCATTAGGAATAGTACCATCCATGCCCAACTGTTCCATTCTTTGGCACCCTTTCATCGGTGCAGCTAGAGTGGCTCTACCCATGAGGGCCAGTTGATTGGGCGACAGAAAAACCTCTCCGTTGCGACTGATCTGATGGAAGTCAAAGAAATTTTAAATAGCAGTGTACCACTAAAAGACAAGGAAAAAAGAAGACTACGCCAACTGTTCTTGGTCAAAACACAAGCCTGACCCAGGGCTTTACCATTCCAAACCGTACCGTACCAGAATGGAAACACAGCATAATTAACCACATTATCAGGGTGTGTGAGTCTGACTTTAAGAAATTCAATTTAGCCCCATTTCAGTCACACTTGTATACATATACAAGTTCATATTTATATGTATTTTAAAAGTCTGGCTTTAGTTGTACTGACACAGTAATAAGATTTACTTTTAATGTCATGTAAACGTAGTGACTGATGTGTCGTGATGCAGCCTCCGTGGCCTCCTGAACCAGTGGGACGGGCTGATGGGACTTCCTGCTGGTGAGAGTGTTACAGTATCCGCTGGCTGCTGTGGTTTATTACGACAGAGTCTCCCCGGGGATTCAGCTGATGGTGAACATCAAAGCTGTGCCAGGCACATCACAACAGCGAGGATGTGGGTGGAGGTCATCTCCAATGAATTCCGCCTCATATATGGGACAAACGCCTTCAGCATGTTGCATGAACGCTCATTATCAATTCATGGAGCCATTGAACACTCAGCTCCTCTCTTCAAATTCTTTTTTTCCTTGTCTTTAAAGGCGGCTTTTCTTTTTTCCTTTTATGGCTTTTTTTTTTTGAGCATGAATTTTGACAATTCAAACTTCTGCACAGTGACAAGCTACGAGTCCCACGCTGGAAAAAAGGTCCCATGTGTTTGAAGCATCTAGGCCGCTCTGTCTTTTTGATCAGCAGCTCGGCTGTGAATTCAGCAGATCAGAAAGTGGATCAGAGGCTCCCCGGGGACCGCCATTTACGCCTGCCACCAGCGAAGGATAGAGAATGTAATTAAGAGTTTGTTAAGATGCCCAAATTCCTTCTCATTTCCACTCGCCTCCCTCCATCCTCCTCCTGCTGCTGCTGCTCCCAGTAGCTCTGATCTCGCCACAGATTAAACCTCTCATTCCCTGGGAAGACGGAGCCACAGAGGGGAGCTGCGTCTCCAGCCACACAGGCTGACTGTCTTAAAGAGTAATTAGAGAGTGTAGCAATCCCAGAGATGGAGTTCTGTGTTGACACGACGAAGATGGATCTTCCAGACCAGGGTGTACAACACACGTACACACAAAGGACCCTCAGAAAGGCACAACAAAAGGGAGAGCATGTGTTGCACGTGTGTTAATTATCAGTGTCGCTCATTCTTTATGTGTCTCCGTGTGCTTGTTAGTAATTACCGTTCATGTATGTGTATGCATCGGCGTCAGTCATTCAGTCACCACTGCTAGGCAACAATTATCCTCTCAATAATACGCAGCTCGGGCTACGAACACACTGTGTGAGATTTGATAGCGACTGCTAATTGATCTGCACGTTTATTGTTACTAGCGTGGGGAGGGGAATTAGGGTGACTTAGGAATGAGTTTGAACGAGTGAGGGAATGTGTGTTTGAATACAGTTTATATCATGTTCTATTAGCACTGACGGTCACATGCACTGAAATTCAAGGACAAGGTGAAGCTTACAATTATCTGTGTATTATGGGAATGTTCATAATCCCTCGGTGCTGCATCAACTGAAGATCTTTTTTCTTATTTTCACAGATTTGCAATAATAAGTAATCATTTTACAGTATATCATACTGTGGAAACAAATCACTGATCAATCACTGAATATTTTCTCCTGATGAAATCTATGTTGCAGCTGTTTGTTTAATTACTATTGACAATAATCTGGTGGAAAAAAAATAATAATTGTCCAGCTTGTACCTTCTGCACTTCCTTCTGTCTGCAGCTGCTCATTCATATGCAGACTTTCAGCTCTGCATTTTACCGTAGCCCACTTCTGATAATCGTCAATATGCATGTGCAGTTCTTAACACCTTTCAAGCACCAGGCTGGACCATCGTTTGCCATCAGTTTCCCAGGGTTGAAAACATTCCTCTGAGATCACATTGTTGTTTGTCATCTGCACATTCATCATGCAAATATCCTTTTCTACCACATTCCAAGGGTGTTCAATCACTGGATTGACAGGTTTCCTACACCTCGCTTGACATCAAAATCAGGGACATTTCAAGGACTTTCCAGGACCAATTCCCTGAAATTCAAGGACTGGATGTCCTGACACAGCTTAAGACAGGAGGGCAACTTGTAAGGGCCTCTCTCCCATGGCGTCCACTTTTATTGATTTGCAACATGCTCAGCATGTGGACAAGTGATTGTCCTTGGGATCTTGGTCAAGTCAGTCTTTGTCCTCTTCTTTGGTGAGACAGAGGTCTTGGAATTTGCATTTCCCAGACATCACGTCATTTGTTATCCTATGCTTAAAGTTACTCGCTCATTGTTCTGTGTGAAATTTCACATCAATGGCATAGAGAGACGGTGGACAGTGTCCACAAAATCATTAATAATTACAGTACGACTGGACATATGTCCTGCGTAGGCCTAGTCTACATACATCAATCAGTGCAAGGCATGAAACAGTAGGTGGTGTCGTAACAAACAAGGGAGACATCAATATCAACTTCTTCCTTGCACAAATTCCAAGAACCTTCAATGACCCATGTCTAAATTCACAAACTTTCAAGGATTTCAAGGACCGGTGGGAATCCTGGATTGAGATGTGGTGACTCAACCACATCATTTCACCACCACCAGCAGCAACAGCCTGAATTGTTGATAGAATGCTCTCATGTCGTTTACGTCCACTTCTGACCTCCACATCTGAATGCTACAGCAGAAATGGACACTCATCAGGCCATGCAAAGCTTTTTTTCCTGTAGTCCAGATTTGGTTAGCGTGTGCTAATTGTAGCCTCGGTTTTCTCTTGTCAGCTCATGGGACCTGGTGTGATCTGCTGCTGCTGCTGTAGCTAATTGACGTTTTGTTTATTCAGCAATGATCTTCTACAATGATCTTCTACAGTGAAGAAGGCATTTTTACTCAGAGAACTGCTGCTCGCTGGCTATTTCCTCTTTTTGTGCCATTCTCTATAAACACTTGAGATGATTGTGTGTGAAAATCCCAGTAGATCAGCAGCCCTTCCACATTCAAAGTCACAGAAAGTAACTTTTTTTCTTCATTCTGATGCTTGAATTTGAACTTCAACAGCTCGACTTGCCCTTGCCTACACGCCTACATGCATTGAGCTGCCGCCGTGTGATTGACTGATTAGAAATTTGCATTGACAAGCGCTTTATTAGCCACACATGATACCCGAAGACATGGCCAGTAAGTGTGTATAACATCTTGGGCTGTAAACATTGACTGAAGTGTGTGATTCTACTCCAAACCTCTCCCTGTTGCCCCTGGGATTTTTTTTCGTGTTGAGACGCAGGAGAGAAAACAGATCAATGAAACATCATATCAGATGATGGAGAAGCATTGAGAAAAGAGTGTTATTGGAGAGGAGCAAAGATCAAACTGGGCAAACAGGAGTGACATCATCGCCCCGCGCAAACTACCATCACCATCACAGCACCATGATCTGATGGTGGTCCATACATGATGCAACTTTGAAGTCAAATGTGTGCGTTTGATGATACAAATATACTCCAACATACACTAAATTCAACTCAGTCTGTGACAGTTTGGTCAAAGATGTGGGTGCATTTGGGCTGTGGGTGGCAAAGCTGCATCCAGCCACAGGCAGAGAACAGGAAGGGAGTACAGATGTCTGGTAAGCGCGCGTCTGTTGAGCTCCACAACGCCAGATTATTTTTCATTTTCAAATTTGTAGCTTTCAGCCCCAAATCCGACTCAAGTGGCATCCAACCCTAACCCTAGAGGACATTTGTCAGACTGTGTGGGGCCGTGAAAGGCTTCAAGAAACTCGTTCACATGTGCAGTAGCATTTGTCAACAGATATGTAAAATGGTTCGAGTCCCTTTTGACTTTTTAAATCATGATTGAGTGTTATTCAGGTCAGTGCTTTTCAAAAACCATGAATCAATAGCAATTGGACGTAGTTTTCTTTCTTCAGAGCATCTGAAGCTTCTTGAATGAGAGGAAAAGCATATTAAAAGGAAACTACAAATCCAGTTGCTACTGATTCATGTTTTTTGGATGATTGAATGATGACTTCTGCAGATGTTTGCTTGAAGTGATTGTTTTGTGAAGTGAGGTTGTTGGAGGTACTAAACATTTAGCATTGTTGCTAAATGTGCAAGAACCGAACTGAGACGGGGGTATTTGCTCTGACTGAAAACGTAGCTACCAGCATTAACGTCAGCAAAACCAGACAACATGTTTGCTGCATTATCTGGCTGTTAGAAAGCCTTTTGTAACTGGAACAAACCGAGGTTTGTTTTGCTCTGTAGCTCGCTCACTCCCCCACACCAAAGTCGATTTGTGACTTTCAAACCGACACACAAGAGTTATTGATCCACTGCTTCCTCCATCAGTAAATTCCGCTGTGTTATTCTTGACTTGAGTGTTTGAAATCCTTTGTACAGCAAAAACATCCAATGTGGACCAGCAGCTCCTGTGTGAGCCAATATTGACAATTTTCTCTATGGACTCTGGTTTACTAACTGCAGTTTGCAGCGAGAAAAGGCCATCTAACTGTAAAATAAAGCGACAAACGCTCACTCACTCATCTTCTACGGCTTTATCCTATACATGAGGGTTGCAGCTGATGCAGGACAACACAAAGAGACAAACAACCATCCACTCTCACATTTACACCTAGGGGCAATTTAGAGTGTCCAATTGGCCTAATCCCCAAATTACATGTTTTTGGACTTTGGGAGGAAACCCACACACACACACACACACAGGGAGAACATGCAAACAACATGTAGAAAGGCCCTTGTTCCCATTGGGTCACCACCAGTCTTCTTGCTGCAAAGGCAAGAGTGCTAACCACCACACCAACTGTGTGACCCAGCAACAAACACAACAAACAAACATTAGTGTGTGATATCATGGAAGTACGCAGCATGGATATATATTTTTTAGAGGATAAAATCAATTGGCAGCCATGGTTTCAGTGAGAGCAAATCTCCTTATCTTGCTGTTGCTGTGTTTGGCGAAGTCAGTGCTAACAATGTGTCAGTGCCTCATACAACCCAACCTGGTAGAAGCTGCTCCATCCTATTAAGGTGACTAGATTATTAGCCAAGCCAAAAAAAAAACAAAAAAAAAAAAAACAGGAAAGCTATCACAGTTTGATTGACAGGCGCTCTCTACACCACTTAGCAACAGGGCTGAAGACAAATTGAATGTATTTTTTCCAAGGCTACAATTCACAGTGTCTCTGACACCATGTGTGTTAAGTAAACTGAGGTTGGTGTAAGACATAGGATGAACCTGCTGCAGAAATGTTGCGTGGAATGTTGATTCATCCCACCACGATTAAAGCTCCATTTCGGAGGACGTGTGAGGGAAAAGTGCAGCATGAGACCGAGAGCGGGGAGCAGGCGGAGTGTTAGAGTGGATGGCGGCTAGATTGCATCTATCACAGAGGGATCATCTTCCCCAAAACACCGTCCGCCTCCACACTCTGCTCTCTTATTTTTTTTTTGAAAATGGGGCTGCAATTCTCCTCAATTCCCAGGGTGTCACAGGTGCGATCATATCACATTGTTGCCATCCAACTGTGGGGGTCTTTGAAACAATCTTTGAGATCCGGCGAAAAAGACGTCTCATTACACTTTCATATGCTGCTCAGCACTGCAGGATGACTGGTCAAAGAGAGCTGAACACAGATGCCTGTTTAGCTGTGGATGCCCACAGGCGGGCACTTCACTCCTCTCACCGTGTTAATTAATTTCCCGACACGTCCTTCTACTTTATTTCTTAAAGTCTTGTCTTCCGCTCTGTGGCCCGTGGCTCTACGTTTATCAAACAACAGAATGTTTGACATGAAAATGCGGTGCTGAGGGAGTGTGAGTGAACCCTTTGTCCTCCGTGGCCGAGGTTTGACCCCCCCGGCAGAGCTGTCAGCCTGAACTGGCAGTGTGTCTCTCTCTCTCTCTGTCTGTCTCAGCTCCAATACTGGAGTCATTCTCTCGCTGTCGCTCAGCTCCCCGCTCCCTGCAGCAGGATGTGCATATGGCTGACATGCATCGCCTGGGGTTACGCCTGGAGGCCGGCATCCCTCCTCTGTAGCTCTCAGCTCCCCAGAGAAGCAGCTGGTGCCAGAGAACAGATAGATGGATACAGCTGAAAGTGTCGCTTCCTCTTCCTCCCAGTCCAACCAGTTCACTCCAAGTGGTTTGTGTCATAAAGCAGTAAAAAGCCACATTCCTGTTCATTCATGGGTCATCTAAGTCTCCATTCACACGTTGGATTGTTTTGACTTGACCGTGTAACGAGGTCATGGTGACACTTTCACATGAACGTCCCTCTGTTGTCCTTCATTTATGATTTATATAGCATGTGGAGCATTTGTGACACTTGCAGAGTTGTGACACAGTTGTCTTTGTCATCGCATCGAAAGTAATTTATATTATTATGCATGCATTCTCTCTCAACTCTCCAACATCTATAAATAAAGGCAGGGAACATCTGACTGTTAATGATATAAATGTCCATCAAACTTGGCAGGTGACTTACTGAGTGCACCAGTGTGTGCAGTGCCGACTTTGGCAGTGTTTGGATAAGAAATGCAGGAGATGTTTGCCACCTCTCACACAGAGCACAGTCGACACACACATACAGCACAGCACCATCTAATATTCCCTTTATATGTCTGTTAATCACTTTATTGACAAACTACAATATTCCAATATTAAACGGTTACTACACTGGTTTATTCAATTTCAATGATTTTCTTTAAACAAAAATGACATTAATAAGTGAGTTTATATTTAATTCACCCAATTACTTATTTTATCTTTCAATGCATTTTATTACTAATCTTTTTAATGCTGATTTCATGTGACTCACAGTTCATATGGTCCACATTTAAAATAGCAGAAGGGCGGAACTCTCAATTAAAGATCTGATTTTTTAAAAATAATCTGTTATTATCACAGTTGCATTATCCTTTCACTATGCATATTCTTGTGTTTTTATTTATTTATTGGGTGTTTGAATGGTCAGTGTTACTCATATATAACAAAAATACTGTTTTTTTTGTTTTTTTTTTAATTTAAAGAAGGTGTCCCCTTCATTATGTGAGACAATTGAGGAATAAGCTCCTGTTTCCACTGAGTGGAATGGTTCAGTTTGGTACAATACTGTACTTTTATTTGTTTTTAAACGTCAGTATGCCGTATGCTCCGTCACGCTGTCTCGGGTCATCGTGTGTCGTCCCTAAGACAAACAGGAAGCTCAGAGGTGAACGCACATTTTTTGTCGCTGCCCTAAAACTGTGGAATGATTTGCCTTTGCACTTCAGGCCGACTCACTTCCTGTTTTTAAGTCCTCTCTTAAAACACTTTTTTTTTTTCTCTTTGGCTTTTAACTCAGCTTGAGATGTTTATTTTTAGCATTTTATTGTTTTACTGTCTCTTGTTTTTTGTCTGTGAACATCACTTTAGTCAACTGTGACCGACAAAATAAAGTTGGATTGGATTGGATATAGTGTATGTGTTTCATCTCCATCAATATTTATTGAATTTCTTATCCAGACAAGGTCAAAGTCGGCGCTGCAAACAATGGTGCTCTAAGTAAATCACCTGCCAAGTTTAAAGCCCGTCAAGCAAAACCATTAGCCAGATGTGCGATGAACAGACAAACCATTCCTTGCATTTATAGACAGAAGTTCAATAAAGGGGAAAAAAAAATTTCATTTAAAAAATTTTGAAAGAAAAAAAAGAGATAAGTTCCTAATAAAACTCCAAGTGAAGAAAAAGTGAAGCTTCGATGTACAAACACACTCACTGACCTCAGATTCATTGCAACAGTCTCCTTTCATCCACACAGCTCCACAACAGACATACTGTTTTTTTTTTAATCTTAGTAATTGATTGTGCAATATTCAGCGCGCGGTCCATCCGAAACTTTAAACATGTTTTCTGTTGCTACTTTGTTTTCTCCGAGGGAACCATTTCCTCCACAGTAAATGTTTCAACTTGACGTTCTTAGCTTTGAGGACACCTCAGAGTTGTTCCCTGTCAAAAACAACGCCGGCTTCTACGGCGACGACTCTGTCCTCCGTGGCTGACTGTGGCTTGTAGGAGTGGAGTGAGTGGTTACGGTCAAACCCTGCTGATCCTTAGCGGTTCCCCGGCGAGGACTCAGATCCAGTAGCAGCCGGCTCAGACAGGTCAGAGGAGGAAACATCGGTGCCTCTGATCTGCTCTGACAGACACAGGCCTGTCATTGCACTGACAGCCTCCTCTGGATTTACTTGATGGGGACCAGTTGTTTTCAGCTCTAAAGGGATTCAGTGGGTCATAAACACAGAGAACTTGCCGGGATGGATGTTATGGCTTCAATGGATCAAATGTTAATCATGCAGTAGTTAATCTGTAGCTCCACAGAGCCTTTTTTAGAGTCTTTCAGCTTAATGTTTTTATCTTTGTACAGCTGGCAACATGACTGATTTGGTTCACGCCAATGTTGCATCAGCTATTTTAAAAGGTCCAGTGTTTATAAATAAGTGTTATCTACGCTCTTCCTGCTACCAATCATGTCAGGACACAACTGCTTTAAAACATGAAACAATGCTCTCACTGAGGTGGAAAGAAGGTAAAGCAGGTTAATGTAAAATGTCTCTATTTTGAAGAGATATACACTTTTATAAACTTATTTTTTGGTAGTGTATTCCATTTCTGCCGACAACCCCTCCCAAATATTAAATACTAGACCTTTAAAATACTGTTTTAAATACTAGTTCCTGAAATGATCCGTGCTGTGGTCCCAAAGCAATAAATTAAACTGACTGGTATTTACCATGATTTATAGTTATCAATCAATCTGTGTTTATTTATATAGCACTTTACAGTATCCACAAGGTACAAAAAAACCCAAAAACTATTAGCAGGAGTAAAATACACAATAAAACAGTTAGGAAAGCCAATAAACCAATAAAATGAGATTCAGCAAAATTAGAAAATGTGTGATTTCCATTCCTTATTAAAAAGAATCACAGGTATTTCCAGGTTTAAAAATGTCACTAAAGTGCACTAAAGTAATATGAGCAGTTTTTCCTTGTAACTAAGAATATGGGTGAGAAATAAGGGAGGAAAAATTCTCACATTGGTAATATGGTAATTTCCAATTTAGATTTTAATAGAAAGGCATTAGACTAATGGGGGTAAATAGCAATGATGGATGAAAATTACTATTTGCTACCATTAGTCTGGTGCCTATCTAAGAAAATCTGCCAAAATCACATTGTACTAAATAATCATAATTGTCATGATTATGCTATTACTCGGAAATTACAATAGTTTTGGACTGTGTTGTAATTGTGACACCAAGAGTGTCCACTTTACAGTCTTTATGCCAGACTGAGCTGTTTTTGACATATCACCATTCATCACACATTCTATTTAATATTCAGCTATATTTATTTTCATTACTAAGCGCATGTTTGATGTCAATGTATATTTCTCTTTTGCTAATATTGTGTTTTCTTAAATCGCATTCCTTATTTCCTTTCTGAAGTATTATTTTAATTCTGAAGGAGCAAATTTAACAACACCCAAGTCTTCAGATTGTGATTGTGGTTGTTGTATCTGAGGCTACATTTGATGCAACAGTTGTTGTGGTCTTTAGTGACATGTAACAAAGCAAGGTGTTATGGTAAAGTTACGGTTTTATAGATGTTCCTGTGTCTTCAGTGTATTATAAAGACTGCAGGTTTAAAACTAAGGCCCACGTTTTCTTCTCAACCAAGAACCAACTACAAAATCAAAGAAACATAACAATATGAAGGACTCCCTCATGCTTTGAGCACTTTCTTCATGGAGTTTGCATGTGTGGCTTTTCTCCAGTTTCCTCCCACAGTCCAAAAACATGCAGATTTGGGGTTTAGGCCAATTGGACATTTTACACTAAATTACCCATTGATGTGAATGTGAGAGTGGATGGTTGTCGGTCACATGTGGAGGATAAATCAGTAGAAGATGAATGAGTGAGAGTGAGTTGCTTGATTACAGAGTGAGCTCTGAACTACTGCAGTGCACAAAACGAGAATTCATCCGTGATTTCGACTGCGTGTTGGCCGCGACACGTGGCTCTGCAATAACCTCGACAGCTCTGCTGTGACATGTGTCAAGAGAAAGTTGAGACAGAACTTGTTTTTGGGCATAAAGTCACTCCACTATCAGGCGAATAACTGTTTCTATCACGTCAAAAAAAAAAAAAAAAAATATATATATATATATATATATATATATATATATATCATCTGAAGTCTTACTGGAGAGAAAAAAAATGTTGCCTCTCGAGCAGCAGGCAACGAAAAATGCAGCATCCATGTGGCTCCTGTTGATAAATTACAGCGTGCTTGAAGTTCCACCACATTAAGAAATAACCTGAGAAATATGTTGATGTAACAAACCGAGAGCTTTTGCTCTGCTCCAGGCTGAAGCAAACAGACGTTATATGTTTGCAAACACCTTTAAAGAGAGAGAGAGAGCATTACCAGGCCACAGTGACCTGGAGCAAAGCTCTCTCTCTCTCTCTCCGTCTCTGCAGCCACACTGCTAATAATTGAAAGTGCTGTGAAATATGGATGAACACAGGAAGTAAGCAGACTGTTCCTGTCTTGCATCCTCCATCTCATCTCATCATCCCTCTTTATCCTTTTATCTCTTTATCTGCCTCTCCCATTCAGGTCAGATTGCTCTCCCTCCCTCCCTCCCTCTGTCTCTCCTTCACTCCTCTTATTGTGAGTCTAATAAAGAGAAAAAAAAACTAAAAATCAAAGTCTGTCAAACAGTTAAGACGACTGAACTGCTGCTCCATGTGCGGTCAACAAAAGTCCTTGAAAAGTGACAGCTTGGAATGACGGACCTGATCACGGGTGGACAGAACTGAGTGGGATCCCACTTCTCTGAGCGTCTTCTCTGTGATGTCATTCATGTTTGGCAAAAGGATACATTTGTGTTTTTTTATCAAATATGACTAGGGTTGCAAAATTCTGGAAATTTTCAAACTTGGAAACTCCATGGGAATTTATGGGAATTAACGGGAATAAACCAGGAATTCACTTAATCGAAGGTATGTTCTTAATAGGGAACTTAAATACAGTTGGGGAAACTATATTTTAGCATAATTCTGACTAAACCAACCGGATATCATGCAGTATAGTTGAATATCTATGCTATTCATCAATCACATGCACACATAGCACAGTGCTTACTGCAGGGCTAATGAGACCACGCCCCCTACTGAAGAGGAAGAGTCAGAGTCGGATGTTGAGGAAGTGGACATGGAGGATGTTGATGAACAAAATGCAGAGACTAGCCTTGAGCAGCTTGAGGGAAGATGCTTTTTTAATTTGCATGTTGAATGGGACTTTTTTTGGAAAGAGAGGGGCTCTTTTCATTTAACCTTTTGAATGGGACTTTGTTGGCATTTATGGATGGGATGAATTTTTGTTAATTTTTGAATGGGTTGGGTAGGAGGGATGAGTAATATTTAACTCAACATTCATGTTTTTGTTCTTCAGTTTTCTTCACCAAGCGTTGGATTGTTCACCCACTAATAGGGAACATGAGCTGGGTTTAGACCGTCGTGAGACAGGTTAGTTTTACCCTAGTGATGATGTGTTGTTGCAATAGCAATCCTGCTCTGCTACGCACAAAACCCGGACCCAGAATCAGGTCGTCTGCGAGTGATTTAGCACCAGGTTCTCCACAAACATGCGTTCAATTTTTAACAGTTGATCAAGTTCTACTTACAAATAAATCTGTTTTAATGGTATTATTTTGCATGGATGTCTGCTTATAACAAAACAAATGTTTATGCTTGGATACTCTCATATTTGATGGTCGGTTCAGGTTGAAAAGTTTGGAGATAAAGTCAAGGTTGAGATGGTTTGGTCACGTGCAGAGGAAGGACAGGGATTATATTCTGGAGAGAGGATGATGAAGATGGCACTGCTTGGGCAGGAGGAGAAGAGGAAGACCACAGAGAAGGTTCATGGATGTTGTGAAGGGGGACATGAGGACAGTTGGTGTAACAGTGGAGGACACAATGGTGAGGACAAGATGGAGGCAGATGATCTACTATGGTGACCCCTAACAAGAGAAGCTGAAAGAAGAAGAAGAAGACAACAACTCTCTGTGTTTCTGAATATAACAGTGTTTAGATCTTTTGTCTTGTGTCACCCGGTGACATACGGAGACAGACGGAGACAACAACAACATTTAGCCGGTAAAGCAAAAAGGAGTTTGCCTGAAAACACAAAGAAGCGTCCAACAAAAATCTCAGAAGTGAATTCTGCTGCTCAAAAAAACCCGGTCGTTTAATGGGACAAATACTTCTCGTTTCCGCCCGCCCCTGCTTTGCTGCTGTATACACACAAACGCTCCCCTCAGTCAGAGTCCGATAGTTTTGCCTGGCAGATTAAGCTGTTTCCACAAATAATATTATTACACAGTTTCTGTTCATGAAGAAGAAACAGAGGCAGAACAATTAACAACTGCAGTTAGTCGCCAACGGTTACCTACTGCAGTTTTAAGTGTTTTGAATTAAATGATTTGATAATAAACATTACAAGGCAAAATTTAATTGTTTATTTGAAGTAATAAATAAATAAATAAATAACAATCATGCAAAACCAGAAGGCACTTTCATTTTAAAAGCTCTGTCGTCGAGCTGCTTCTGTGGACAACGACGAGTGAGTTCTCTCCTAAAGAACAAACATGATGACAGACAGGAGGCTGTAACACATTCCAATTTACTAAATGAACCGCTTTCAAAATCTAAATTCCCACACACTCTCTTTCCTGCTTCATTTGTTTGTTCAGGTGATGATTAATACAACAAGTCAAGAGGGACTGAATGGTGAAGTGGATCAGGGATGAGTTTGAATATTTGGTGCACAAATTTTACTTTTACTCGAAATTCCATTTCGACCTGATTTTAGATATCTAGCTACAGTAGCTTTTATTAGTTTAGGGTCAAAATAAGGGCAGCCCATGGCCTAGTGGAAAAGGAACTTGGCTTGTAAATTGAGGGTTGCAGTTTCAAATCAGGTCAAAGAGCTGAGCGAGTTAGCCAGTCCCCATTGCTCCCCATTGATTTATATAATTGGACACTCTGAACTGACCCACAGGAAGGGCATCTGTAAAAATGTTCAAAAATTCATATGCTCAACATAATATGCATAATATGCTCAACAGTTCTGGAATAGATTAGGAAAGATATTAATTAACTCTTCTTTTACACTGCACGCCAACTCAACTGCTTTCATTCTTCACTTTGTTTTGTTCTTTAATTCTTTAATTTCTTTCTAAATGCCTAATTTTTTGTATTGTCTGATTTTATTCCTGGAATTTTTCATGGCCATAATATTTTCTGTCAAGCACCTTGAATGGCCTAACTGTTGTAATATAAAAAGAAAATCCCATTTAGAGTCAAATCTGTCCATAAATGCATGGAGCATCTCTCTCTGTGACTGTTAATCACATAACTGTCACATGGTTCAGTTGACAGGCTTTAAACTTGGCAGGAGACTTACTAACGGCTCGAGTGTGCGCTGCGCAGACTTTGGCGGCGTTTCGATCAAATTTGCAAGAGATATTGGCGGAAATCACTTAAAGAGCTGCTTCCACACTGTCACACATCTTCACAGTCCGCACTGGTGAGCACTGGCATTGCAGCAACTGCTCCATCTATTTAATTCAGAAGAAAGAGTCAGTTTTTTCCCACCAAGTGATTGTAGTGTGATGGATAAGAAATGCAAGCAAAAGGGTATGATGTGGCAGAGCAAGTTTCCCTTCAACTGGAACGGCAAGGGTTCAATTCCTGGATACTCACTTAATCCCAAATTGCTCCCAGTGTGTGAATGGGTGAATGTTGATTAGCAGCTTTCAGTTGTCATCAAGATGAGAAAATCTCTATAAACATACAGATCAGAGGAGGTTATACTTTGCGGTGTGGCTATGGTGCTGCCTCACTCTCACTAAGCCCCACCCCTCACTGCCACTCCAGCTCCGCCCCCTATCCTCCAAATCTGGTCTCAGACGGCGTCGAATAATCGCAAAACTCAAGGCAAGAACCGAACACACCAGTGGGTGACATCAATGTGGGTTGAAACCTGGTACAAACTTGGGTTTTTAAACACATACACAAATATATACATGCTTGTCTTACTATCTTTTATGTGGACACCCCATAGACATAATAGATTTCCTAGCCCCTTACCCTAACCTTAACCTAAACCCAATTCTAACCCTAACCCTAAAGCCGTCTTAACCCTGAAATCCTTGTGGGGAGCAGGCAAAATGTCCCCACAAGTATAGGTTTGGACGTGTTTTGGTTCTCGCAATGATAAAAAGGCATGTACACAAATACACACCCAAGGCTACATTCATTTGCAGCCTCTGGTTCGTGGAAGTCAAGGCCACCAGGCCTGCGAGGGTTCACGCAAATGTCACTTTCACTATATGGCACACAGACAGTATAAGCTAATGTTCTGTGTCTGTGACTGTGATAGGATCGAAATAAACCAAGTGTTTGTGTGTTTTTGAGTTGATCCCACTGAAAGTCACCTCTGATAGCCATTATACACCCACACAGTGAAATATCCCTCAGTTTCTCTCACCCCCCACCGGCTCACTCCCCCACAACACACACTAAATAGACACGGTTTGTTGCTACGTTTCTCTAATTTGCTGGGGATTTACTCCAGTGCCACAGTCGCTGGAAGCTTCAAGGACTGGCTGGTAGATGTTGAGCACAGCAGTGGATCTGTGCCACGTCAGAGTCAGGAATGAGTTCAGATTCCGAGGTTTAGGAATCAAAAAATGATTGTGGGCATCAGTCACTTCCTTTCCAACACATGTAGTCATGTCACAGGGGAAGTGAAGTTGAGGTGTGGTTCTTTGTGCTCTTGTTTCCATGTGTGACTGTGGCTGTGATTGGAGTGAGCGTACTGTTGCACAATAGCGCAGGGAGTCTGCGTCCATCTTTATTTGTGCGTGTGCGGGTTGTGCGAGGTTGTAAATCACCTCTGTGCCTTTGTCGTGCCGCCGCCTGCCTCTCAGTCCGTGTTCCGTGATAGATCCCGACAAGCTGCTGTCTGAATTATTGATTCTCTGATCTGAAAGTTTGATGCTTAGCCCGAGGGCTGGATTAACCTGCCGACGGAGCCGCTGCCTCCTCCACAGAGGTAACAGCAGCACAAAATACGCATGCATATTCATGTGCACGTACGCGCACACTCACACAGCAGACACTGGGTGACGTGGTGTGTATGCTCTTCTCGGCTGGTGAGGACTACAGATGAAATGCAGACTACAGTTAGACACAATATTATTCTCTCTCTCTCTCTCTGTTTATCTGTCCTTTCAGGCTTTGGGTGGGGTATCACGAGTGAAAAGCATCATGGGAGACAAAGGCTACAGCAAAGGCCTTCATTTGCCAGTTTATTTTTTCATCATATAATGTATATCTACCTTTAGAAACTGGAGAAATATTTATGGCAGTAGTAAAATAGTTCTTTCCAGTTGCTAAATATGCTGGCAGCTGTAACATGGCATCAAAATAACACTGTTTCTTCAGTCTGAAAGTCACCGGATATTGAAACTGAAACACAGACTTGGTGATGTGGGACACTTAAGGCCCACATATTTATAGTCTATGCAAAAGACAGAGATGGACGCAGTTTTTGGTGCGTAATTTGCGTTAATAGTGCTCGGCTTCACTCACTGGTGTTTAATTCGAGAGTCTGTCCAGCAAAGCAAGTTGTCCTAAGTAGCGGTGAATAAATTGAAATATCAAAAATGCCGTCATCAGTCGTCCTCAACAACACCAAGGAGTAATAGTCCCCATTAATGTGGCAACTTACTTTCAGTTGTCTTAAATTCCACAAAATCAGCTGCACAATAAAATATTCTCTTCAATGCTCGCCACGTTTGTTGATGCCTGCAACTTGGCACTCACTACTGTCCTCTAGAGGAAGTATTGCACAACGCTCGTACCAACACAAAAGACACTCAGAGGTATGCAGGGTAGTAACGACGATTTGGGAAATTCAGACACTGTTGCATCACATTGTGATATTTATACCAGATAAATCAGTCTATCAGTGTTTAAATAACAGTTAACGAGTCAATTTAACTCTTTATATTGAACTCGTAATGTTATTTTAACACTAACTGAATTCAGTTTAACACATATCCAAATTGTATCTTGTCCTAATCAGAATTGCTGTTAATTTGACACTTTTACTGTTACTTTCACGCTGCAAAATTAACTGTGTAGAAGAAAACAGTGAATAATCACATGATCTCTTTTGAGGTGAAACAGGTTCATGTTTTCACATATGAAACTTCACAATCATTCTCGGTGATAAGCATCCAGTTACCACGGAAACTTGGACGCAACTTCTGGCTGCTTTCTACTGCTTTCGGGAGATACTGCTTCTAAATGGGAAATTGAGATTCTACTTCTCACTTGATTTATAACGTCACTTCACCTGTGGTGTTAATGATCTCACTCTCTGGTTTCAGCGTCTTCTTCAACAGAACGTGATGTCAAACCCTGTTTGTGAGAAGATCCATCTCTTGCCAAGTTATTTTCTGAGTCAAAACCACAAAATGAATATTAGGCAATAATCCTAATAGAGAGTAATGAGCCAAAATAGATTAGATTAGATTTATGTGCCTTCATCACTCCACATCTAGCACCACCTTTCTTAATATACGCATGAATGTGAGGATGTTTCATTCAAACTTCATACAGAGCAAAATACAAAGTATGTGGCATGTCATTACATTTGGATGCTTTTGAGTGACTTAAGGCTATCAATTTATAATGAAGGTACATTTTGGACAATTCTGTGCTTCCAACTTTGTGGCAACAGTTTGTGGAAGGTCTTTTTCCAACATGACTGTGTCCCTGCGCACAAAGCAGGGACTATAATAACATGATTTGACTTTGGTGTGGAAGAACTTGACTGGCCCTCACAGAGTCCCGACCTCATCAATGCTCGACTAAATGAATGGGCACAAATTCCCAAAGAAACTCCAAGTTCCAGAAACAATTAGTGTGGAGGCTGTTATAGCAGCAAAATGGGACAAACTCCATATTAGAGTACTGTATATGTATTCAAATACGTCATTACAGTCCCTGTTGGTGTAATGGTCAGGCGTCCCAATACTTTTGTCCATGTGAACTGCTGCTATGAATGCAGCCCCTGAATTAGGTCACAGCCAGTGGCAGCCCCCAAAGTCTCGGGATATTTTACATCATCAAAACGTCACATCACTGCAACATCGTAATTTCTTGTAATTTCAATCGTCGTCAAGTTTTGGATTCCCCGCCCTCCTGCAGTGACACTCCTCCTCTCTTGTTTGGTAAACGACATGACAACGTGATGAATTGTCCGTTTTGATTGATGCTACGGTTGAATGATTTTTGACAAATGAAGTGTTTCATTAGCAACGTGTTCCCTGTTTGGAAATCGTCATTAAAAAGCTTTCTTGAGTGATCGGATGACAGATGAAGGTATGCGGCGGATTTAGCAGTAAAGTCATTAAAGCCTTATTAAGAATTGCACCAATCTAATGGCCTGCGTCGCACATTGCTGCTGTCTGTTGTTAAATTGCAAGTGGCTTTATTTATCGGCCTCTCCAGTGTCACACCCAAACCTTTCGCTCTCTCTCCTGTGTGCTGCTTCTCTCTCTGCTTATCTGTCACATTGCTGAGGTGAATCCTCTGTCTCCTGATTTATTCATGATACAACTTTTAATATCATTCACTATGACACTGGAGTCTGCATCACAAATTAAAATCCTTCAGGCAAAGTGTGTGCCGTGTGCAGTATGTGTGTGAGTGCGTGTTTGTTTGAGAGGTGGTGTTAAAAAAAAAAAAAAAAAAAAAGACAGCATCTACTGCATCTCCATCACTCTAAACAGCGTGGTGAGATGCACAGCAGATGCTTAAATAATCCATTATCTGATTACATGAGGGGGGTGGGCAATGCATGCTCATGCAAAACTGCAGTACACTACATTCTCACTGAATTCTACACACTTACTGCAAAAAGTATATACTGTATCTGTAGCTAAATCCCTGAACCACTTTTTGTCAGGTGAACACCAGCGGATCTGGGTGTCTGGTAGGGATGCACTGATACAGATACCAATACCAGTATCGGGTAAAACTACTCCAATACTGTTGCACTCGATACCACTTCATGAATGTTCAAGTGAGCTGAGCAGCTGTGAGTAAATGTGCTGCGTTGTCAGCAGTTTGGAAATAACTTAAGATAAGTAAGATAAGCTCTTTCTTTGACAGATATTTTTTATGCTGGATGTCCTTCCAGAAACAAGGAGTAAACTGAATGTGCCCCCCCCTCGTGACTGGTAAGTTCCAGCATGGCTCGGCACGGCTCCACTCTACTGGTTTTTTTCTTTTCCACTAGTGATAATACCTGGTACTTTTTTTAGTACCTGCTCTGTCGAGGTTCCAGTCGAGCTGAGCCAATACTAAAATGTGACGTGGACAGGCTGCCGGCCACTGATTGGTCAGAGAGCGTCATCACTGGAAGAGTCACGAGCGCGACGTCCGACACGAGAATCAAAGCGAACAATCGCGAACTGTAGATCAGTTAAAAAGACTTAAAAACCCTGAAAACATGCGTTAATTTAACCAACATTTAACAAGGACATTTGTAAAATGTCCATATTTAACAGAGGAGTCTGGTGTATTTAGCGACAGCGCTGCTGAAAGACGGAGATGGTGAGCCCAATCACAAGCCGTTCAGCCGTATTTCACTTCAGTGACTGTGTCAGACGGAGTCTGTGCTCCGGTCATGCAGGAAGTACTGAACCATTCAGTGAACTCATCTTTTTAATCCACTGATTTTAATGATTCAGTACAAAGAAAAGAACTGCTTTGACAACGTCACTAGTTTTGTGCGTTTGTGTCGCGTATTAAATGACGTCATGACCCCGCCCACGTTGAGGAAGTACTATAGTAATGGAAAACGACGTGCCTGGTACCAAACCGAGTAGAGTCAAGCTGTGCCGAACCATGCTGGAATTTATCAATCACTGTCAATGTGAAACAACCAGGGGATTGGGTATTTTGGTACCTTGCTCAGAGAAACCCCAGCCCTTTACTTGCTGGTATTCTAAACTGGCAACAGTCAAGTTACAAGTCAAGGTCCCTTTCCACTAGTTAATGGGCTGCCCAGCCCTAGTATATGAATAAAGTTAAATATATGTGTGTAACAGTGCATTAACTAGGCTGTTAGTAAAGCTATATATACAGATACATACATACAGTGTAGTGTAAAGGTGTGTGACTTGTCTGGAGTTTCTCTCTGGTAATGTGGTATCTGAATAATTAGCCAGGTGTAATTGAGTGGGGTACGTTATTGTCGCTGACAGTCGCAGTGATGGAAAGGCTCGGCATTGAAGAGTGAGTGGGCGTTAACTGCGCGCGTGGCTTCATGTGTGCCTCCTGGTTTTAATGGGCACCGTAAGCTTTGATGGAACATTACCAGTTTGTTCATGCGCGCATGTCAACACACGTGGGTGTTGAGGTGCGTTTCTGAAGAGCTTTCTCTCTTTAAATGTGTGGGCGGGATTTTCTATGTGTTAACGGCTATAGCGTGTGGAACTTGTCAGGTGCATTTGACAGTGACAAAGACGGTTTTTAAAGCCAAGTGCAGACTTGAAGACGCTACATACTATTTTCTATCCCACGTTGCCTGCTGTACATATGTCTGTTCTCGCTGACAATATGATCATACTGATTGCAATCTGCTTGTTGTCACCTCACACTTGATCCCAGAGCTTCACAGCGCCGGAAACTGCAGCTTCCTCTTTCTGTTCAGAGTTATAAAAAAATAAATAAAATAACTGCAGCACAAAATATGTAGTTTTAAGCTCAATTTAATGTTATGGCGAATTATTTGTAAATGTAAACCCCAGTGCTGTACATTACAAGTGAAACCTGAGAGTTAATCAGTCAATAAACAGTTTTGACAGAGTTTCATTTTCAGCCAAATGAACTGCAAAACCTGGAGTTATCCTACCAGACCTGGATCTGTGGACCACTTCAAATCTGGGATGCAGGAGAGTGCAGAACTGAGACATGCTGGGTGTGAACCAGGCCAGGACAAAAAGAATGGCTCCGAATTCACATGTGATTCCTTTAACTTTATTTGATCGTATGTAAGTGTAAGAGCGAATGGTTGTTTGTCTCTGGGGGTTGGTTCTGCTGCAGAAAGCTGCAGAAAATTAAAATAAATGTTGATTCAAAGACACTTTAAAGTGACACACTGTAGCATTTCCACCTTCAAATAATGTCTCCAAGATTATTTTGATGCTTCATAACGGGGTGAATTGTCACCTCTGTCATCTGCATTGACACTCTGGAACTTCTGGTTTCAGGTCTGTTCCACAAAAAGAACGACGACATTCTACTTTACGGTAAACATAACCCTAACACCACAACTCCATCCCCCACCCCCGTTACACAGGCAGAATTATTAATTTAATGCCATGGTTCTCAATCTGTGGTTTGTGTACCACCAGTGGTACGCGAGCTTCCTCAGATGGTACTTGGAGGAAAATTTAGAAATACTGTTCTACTGTATAAACCAAAGTATGTGATCAGAGTGGAACCAGGGTCTGAAGTATATGTGATGAAGAGGATGATGATGAGAGAGCAGATTATCTAATTGGGAATAAATCTGCCTCCTGTGAAAAGTCTGTATCTAACTTTGCTCGGCCTTTTTACGCCACTGTATTGTAACGTTGATGATAACGGTGTTTCTTTGAGATCTCGGTATTTTCTCAGATGGAGCTTGGTATAAAAGGTTTGAGAACTACTGAGTTAAAGGATGTCATGATACATGAATATGAGGCATTTTTCACTTACTGGCCTTCACTTTCTCTCCGTTATTAGTAGAGGGAAACTCAACCAAGGGCGAACTGGGTCCTGTTACTGTTGGACTAGTCAGTGTAAACTGTTATGGACAAGTCATCTTGTCCATAAATCAAGTGACAATGCACAATGTACATGTATGCATATATCAGCTGGGTTGAAAATGCAAGCTACATAAACTTAAGCATGATTGTTCTTTTGTCGTTTTTATTTTCGAGATTTTCCTGAAAAATAAAACAATGTCATCATATTTGTATTAAATATTACAACACAGGCTACTGTACCTGATTTGAAGCCATCGTTGGCTTGTCAACAAATGCCAAATGTGGTTCCTTGACAAACAATGCTGTTTACCAACAGTAGGGGGAGCCCGAGAGCAAATCCTACATTCTGTTACTTTATGACCAACACTTTCATGGCTGCTCTGATCCTACAAATGCATTTTTGATTCAAAATGTTGGTGTTTTCTTTGCTCCAAATAACGAAGCTAACATCAAAACTGAATAAATTTGACTTGTGGCCAAAATACGACATTTGAGAACGTCATCATTTTGCAACATATCAATCAACTAATCAACAGAGTAATTGATTATGAAAATAATTTGTTTGTTGCAGCCCTAATATACTGTTGTCTTGTAATTTTCCCATGAGGCCACACTGGCTGCTGCTGGGTGAAATAAACATGAGCTGAGAGCAGAGAAGCTGCTTCACATTATATTCAACAAACTGATATTAACATTCAGTGGTACGAGAGGCAGAAATAGTAAAATCAGTTCAAATGAGCTCATAATGTGGTGTTAATGAAGGACTGTTTGAGTGTCGGGCTGCGAGGGAACGTCAGACAGACAAAGGCTTTACAGCCTCCTCTGTAGTCACAGGGTTTCACACACAAACAGGGAAATATATGCATGTGATATAAAAGACACAGCGGTGGAGAGAATTCAGAGGGTTTCTGTGTTCTGTCTGCTTGCTCTTGGGCTGGAAAGTCATTATGCGTGTTACCACCTGGCCCCTTCTCTTCCCTCACAATGCTGTATTTGCTCTGCGGCAACAAATACCCCAAGGACGACAGCGAGGGACGACAGAGGCTGGAGATGAAGAGGAGTGTGGGTGCATGTTGTGCCTCAGAGTGAGGGCATGGCTCAGCAGGCTCGCCAGTGTCCCATCAATGCTGGCTGGTTTTTGATGTAGAGAACCCGGAGAGGGCTTGGTTTTTAATGTTATGCAACTTTGAAGATGGAGTGTTTGAAGTTATGCATGAGTTGGACTCATTTCCAGCTTCTTCCTGATTTGTTTTTGTTTTTTTTTGATTTTTTTTACCATCTCTTTCTTCTCTTAGAGAGTTTTGTGTTTGAAGTGCTGGAATGTTTCAAGGATATCTCGCGAAGCGCCCACTGTGGTCGTGGTCTATACTGTTCTCCAGCCTTAATTGTGTCTCTTAAGTAATTGCTGCTGCTCCGTTTGCTCATTTGGTTTCTCTTACAGAATCTATACTTTCGCTGGTTTTCTGTTTAAGTTTATGTGGAAGAACTTGTGGGAGTTTGCGTTCTTTTGAATGAAGGTCAATGGAAGTTTAAGGGTCATTATTGACTAGAAAACTCGTGGCAAGGCCATTGATTTTTCTGTTCAAGTGAAGCCGTGACCCTGTGCAAACCTGGTAATACAGGAACTTCTGTTCTGAGCAGAGACCCTGTACAGAAAGTGGACGTAGAGAAAACTCAAACCTCTGGATTTGTGATTTAACCGGTACGTGACAGAAACTGGAAGTCACTTAAACCAACTGTCAATCTCATGGTGTCCGCCAAAATGTGCCATGCTTTATCATCTACAGTATCTTCCTCTGAATGGTGACATCATTTACAAAAAATGGCATCATTTTCTGTTGAAGAAGACATAAAACTAGCAACTAAGACCATTAAAACCTCAAGAAAATGTTTATTGACATAGTAAATCATGTGTTATTGGCTCATTTTCATAAGGGTACAGGGGGGGAAAGGCTTTTAGCCACATTTGACGTTGGATATAGCAGGACATTTTGAATCTGTTTTGAGTATGTTTGCTTCTTCATCTCACTGGTAGATTATATATATATATTTTTTTTTTGTTTGTTTGTTTGTTTTTACCACTACACAAGCCTGTAAACACAAGCACCGGTTTAGGAGAATCTGCAAAAGCCCCAAAGATCTATTTTCCAAATAATATCTCAATACACCTTGTATTTTTGTGTTTTCAACCAATACACATCTTTGGGAAAATGGTGATGTAAATGGCCTGTATTTATATAGCACTTTTTTTTAGTCTTGATGAACACTCAAAGCTTTGTTACATTACAGTTTCGCCCAGTCACTCACACATTCATACAGCACATCTGCAGCACATTTACTATCACACATGTTTCACATGCTGGGGGTACAGCCGTCAGGAGCAGCATGGAGTTAAGTGTCTTGCTCAAGGCCACATCGGCATGCAGTGTAGCACGGCCGGGAGTTGAACCCACACGCTCTACCACTGATCCACCGTCACTCCTGATGTCATATCCCGATCTCTTGGTCTTGCATTTGCTGTCGCAAACATAGTTTTTCTTTTTCTTGTTTCTGGAGTTTGTTTCGCACGGTGGGTGTCGTGGTTAGCACTCAACAAGAAGACCCGGGTTCACAACCACGTGAACCCGGAACAAGGGAACAAGGGAACAAGGGAGGTTTGCATGTTCTCCCCGTGTGTGCGTGGGTTTTCCTCCGGGTTCTCCAGTTTCCTCCCACAGTCCAAAAACATGAAGATTTGGGAAATAAGCCAATTGGACAATGTAAATTGCCCGTAGGCGTAAATGGTTGTTTGTCTCTATGTGGCCCTGTGATGGACTGGTGAACTGTCCCAGCTGGGATTGGGTCACGACCCTCATGTGAAGGATAAAACGTTGAGCGGGTGAGTGTTACAAAGCCACATAAAGGCCTGGCACATAAACTTTCAAGCAGTTTTTCAAGGGTGTGTATGGGTGCGTAAACTACAGATGGCGTCCTTGCACTCAGACGGCTACTGCGACTCACACTCTAACAGAGTTGTCGTGTCGCATATTGAAAAAGAAGAGGAACAAGCAACTGTGTCACATTTGATGAAGCCAGTTTATGTACACGCCTCTAAGTGCAGGATGAGTCATTAAAAATATTTCTGTTTGCAAGAAGAGGGGGGAAAAATGCAGTGGAGAGAAATGAACAATTAACACAAGGATTGATGTCCCTTTTTTTTAAAAAAAAAATAAATAAATCCTGCCTCACATTTCTTGTGTAAAGGTTTTAAAACAGATTTGTGAACACTGATAGATGTAAAACTGAAGCCATGCCAATAAACTAATAAACATGCCAACATGTATTTGATCTCAACCCACCAGCAAACACTTTTTTTACAATTTTAAGGAGTGCAATAAAAACAATAATTCAGCTTGATGCAGGATCTTTTCACTCAGCTCCCTATTTCACTTTATTTACCTCGGCAGATAAACAACACTCAGTGCCATCTCTTCCTTCGGTTGCTCCTCTCTGCCCCTTGTCAAAAAAGACAAATGATGTTAATCCTTCCTTTTAAAGAAGCTGCAGCCCATTTTGGTTTGTTCCGTCCAGTATTCAGGATTAGGCTTTGACAGCGTGGAGGAGGAACCATTATCCCATTGTCGTGTGAAACTGGAGAGAGTGGTTTGGGTCTCTGTGATGTGCACTTTTAATGAGGCCCATTAAATCAAGTGGCAGTTCCTCACAAGGAAAAGTTGGTTGGTGTTTAATAGTTTCACCACAAGCTTACATAAGCCCCTTTAATTCAGCACTTGGGCGCTCTTTCCGGGCAGCGCCGGGAGAAGGCTCCCTCGCTCCGCCGAGAGGCATGCAACAGCAATTAGCCGTCCTCTGGAGTCTTAATTAGGGAGCCACGTCGACCTGAAGATGAGAGTGCGAGAGGACCACACGTCGGTCAGCAGCCAAACAAAAATAGATGAAAAAAATAACAGAGGCTCCAATTAATTACAGACTCCAAATGAGCATCCAAGTAGTAATAGACCTTGAGAAGCCGGAGGAATAAAGTCGGACATGGCTGGTTTAACTCTACGGGTGAGATAGAGGGTTTGCCACCATAGTCTATATGTCATGTTTTACACAGCTCACTTTGGAAATGTAGGAGGAGGCCTGTGGAGCAGCTGGCAGCGCCCAAGGGCAACATGATCTAAATGATCTTAGATTGCACGCTATATGTTCTTTAATTAGTTTGTAACTGACTTTGAGGCGCTATTGTCTCCGCATCCTTCATTTGTGTAATTGGCATTCTGTGCATGCCCTCCCCTGTGTGTGATTTTGTGTACTACCTGCTTTTGTTTCACCTCACTTCCTCTGTGTGAGGCAGATACTGCTGCCGTGGCCATGGTGATGAGAAACGGCATGGAAGAGGGTGACACAAGGCAATTGCCATGGAGATGGCTTACAGAGTTTGGCGTGTGCGTCAAACGGTGGGGATGATATGGTGATGGGTGCCACGTGTCGGTGATGCGGTGATGGTGAAGATTTCTGTAACGACCGTCACGGCAGCGATGAGAATCATCGTTATGACAACAATGAGCGTTAAGGAGCCGACAGCTACGGGTTCGGATGTGGCGTGTTATGACTTCGATGAGGAAAAAGTGCAGCGTTGAGGCCTGATGTCGACAGCGTAGTCTGCGTATCAGATTACAGCCGGGTCTGCAGGCAGAGGACAGCAGCCTCTCGTTAACTTTAATGAGATAAAGACATGCCCTGCTCTTTGTCTGGGGAGTTCTCTTTTTCATATTCAAGTATGTGTGTGTGTGTGTGTGAGATGGAGGAATGCTGCTTTGCCACAGCCACAGTAACCTCACAAAACACAACACAAACACAGTCTTGTCATGTATAAGACGAGAATGTCAGATGTGATCACCCGTCATTTGTATTCCCTTTGATTTCTCTGCATGTTCACTTCTGCATTAACCATGTTTGTGATATACTGTTGATGCGCCGCACATTTGCAAATGAGCAAAGCTCTTGCTTCAACGGACCTTGACAGCTGACATTACACTGATGCTACTTTGCATCTGTGAGAGAAACTAATATGTGTGCGTTTGTGTGTGTGTGTGCGCACAAGTCTAAAATGAGTGTATCTTTGCATGTATCTATCAGTGAGCTGAGTGTGTGTGGCTGGGCTCCATGCCAGCATCTAAGTGACAGCACCCCCTCTCATTGGCGCATCTTTGTCTCAGAGACTAATGGCACAGAGAGAATCAATTACCGCCATAACGCTGGTGCTATGCCAGATCTGCTGGGCGGTGGAGGAGGGAATAAGCCAATTCAACCAATGAACGTCTTGAACTGGTGAGACGTCCCCTCTCTTCCCGTCATCAGGCCTCTGTGGAGCGCCGCAGGGAGATGGCACCCATTCCAGACTCTCCCCAGAAGCCACAGTCACACCCCGTCATCACAAAATCCCAGGATCACACTCACAATGTTTCCATTAGAGTGCAGCTCGGCCCGGATTTTTCTGTCCGGACCCGACCGAGCCCAAGAGATTAAGTACTAAAGCCGACCTGAACCCGACATGCGTTCTGTATTTTTCGTTAGAGTCAGACAGTCAGAGTAGGTGAAGCTACTCTGTGTTGTTAGCCTTTACTTATGTTTATGCAAAACAACGAAAGTTATCGTTATATCCAGGAGGAAGCTACTTTACTGGCCCCATGAACACACAGTCGTGCACAGATACACACAAGTCACACACCTTATAAGTGTCCACTGTGGAGGGCTTCAACGCCTGTGTGTTGCCTTCACTGTCCTAAACAGAACTTAAACAGAAAAACATGTTCACTGTACTTTCATTAAATCAACTTAAATGGGTTAATAATTTCTGGAATTTTGTCCAAACCCAGCCTGACCCCCGACTCAGGTCGCACGGTTACGTCGAGTTACTGTTGTAGTTCAACAACATTATTTTACTCCAGTGTACGAGCACTAGAGAGGAACCTTATGTCTAACTCAACTATACAAGGTGGCGGTAGGCCCCATTTCAATTTGTTATTACTAGATGAAGATCCGTCAGCTTCAAAATATCTGATTCTTTAAGCTGAAAGAGCATAAATTCAGTCTGCTTCATAATTAATTTTGGGTCACAGCGCGGAGACATGAGCTCTTCATTATATAAGTCACTTTGGGTCCAGTTAAACATTTACACATGCTGGTATTTCAACAGCTTGTCTGGGTGTGTTAAGGCCCATTTATACTCCATTTTTGTCTGTTGAATAAGTTATTTTATTATGCTCGATCTGCAACAGACAGAAACAGAAACACAAGCGGATTTCGCAGCGGTGGAACGTAAGACCACTGAAAGTAAATCATCCCATTAACATCATATAGATGCATGTGATTCCGCACCATCTTGCACATACGCTCTTTGAAACTTCCCGCAGTTGATAAACACCATATAGACCAGTTTTTGTCATTTTCTTGACTGATTGGGCTGTTGACTCTTTTCCCGCCCCCCACGATTTTGTCTGCCATCATAAACTCTCCATCTCTGTCTTTTGTGCAGAGTATAAATGAGCCTTCATGTATTTTAAAAGTTTGGTTTTAGTCGGACCAATACAATCACTAAATAGTTTCCCCCCATAAAATCATGTATATCATGTAGCTTGGATATACTGTACACTTCTCCTTTACCACAGAGTCATCATATAAAGTATCAATAATAAAGTAGCATCAGAAAGAGTGTTCAACTGTTCAACTGTTCCAAAAGAAACGCCACATAGAAGCCATTGTAATCTCATGACATAATTTGTCAGTGCCTTCCAACAACCAATTCAAAGCACTGTTGGATTTTATAAAGTGACAGCTGTGGTTGATGTAACCCTGCGCTCTGCTTCTTATTAACTGACTGGGATGTTGGAGGATGATGTATGTGCAGAGTAAAGACTGGTTTCACATTCATCTGCTCAAGGAGAAAAAGTTTCTCTGTGCTCAACTTCAACCCAACTCAGAAAAACCCACACTGTGCAGCTGATGTGGAAACCTGAAACCTCCAGTGCTCATTTACTGAAAGCACAGACTTTTATGTGAAGTAGGAGACAAAAACATCTGCATATTCATAGATTATGCATTTAATCAAGAAGAAGAAGAAGAAGAAGTCAATGTGAGAACAATTTCCTCTATTTTTCCCCTCAACACAGACGTAAAATAAGTGAGGCTACCACATGGCTTTGACGCTCCAAAGTGATAGTTTGGTTTTTGTTGGAGTATGACTGTGCGTTCCGCCTGCACTTACTCTTGCTAAAAAACATGGCTGCCAAACAGGGACAGAGTTACACAGCCTTTCGTGACTGGAAACTGAAGTTTGTTCACCTCTCACTGTCCTGCACCAAATTCCATAGAGAAAATCATTGTTTTTAGCTCACAGGGATAGAGGAGCTGCTGAGCTACTGCTGCTGCACCACATTAGTTTGTGTCACTGAGTTAAATCCAAACAAAGGATTCCAAACCCCTAAGTTAAAAATTAACACATTTGGACTAAATGATGTAGTCACCAGAGGATCAACAACTTCTGCGTGTGGTGAAATAAAATCCCAGATTTTCTCTGTGGACTTTGGTGTAGAGAATGGGCTGTTTACAAAGCAACAAAACTCCACCTGCCACTATATTTTAAACACGAAGAGTCAAACAAAAGAACCTATGGAGTTGCATTATGGAAAATGTAGGACACAAAATGTTTTGAGGTCACTGTCTGCATCAAATTCCATTTAGATATTATGGTGTGTTCCTTTTGCATCACAAGTCAGAACTGGGTCAACACTATGTGGTACTATGTGGTATTTTACTCACACAAACAGTGTAATAACATGGATACAGAAACGTAGCTATATTGTGTGACTGATTTAATGTGAAACAAATAAGACAGAAGCATAATTGTTTTAAAAAGTGATATGAGTGGCTTATATTGTGCTTTGTGGGGTTGCTCTAAATTTCTGAGTTGAAAATCTGACTTGTTACAACTAGGAATTTAAGAAAATTCTGACTTCTGACTACAAGTGGAACGCGCCATTATCATCATGTAGAAAGTTTTTCCTAAGAACATCTGGAAGAATGAACAAATTTAAATAAGTGAAAATGCAAAAAAGTATATTTTTGAGCAACTTTTTGTGCTGCTGCCTTTCTTGACTAGGACACTCTTATCAAAGAGATTCTTAATCTCACTGATTTCTTATCCTGGTTAAATAAAGATTTAATAATAAAAACATTGTAGTTTCACTGCAAAACAACATTATTTCATTATCATAAACTATGTTTATTAACTGGACGGTTTCTGTTGTCTGTTTCATTTTCACTGAATAAACTTCACTGCATTCCTTTGTTTCCACGTTCGACTTTCTTCCATGTGTTTCTCGCTTCAGTCATGACCAAAACAGAAGACGTCATATTTAAATGCGTGTCATGTGTATGCGTGATTCTGCTGTGTCAACTAACACCCTCCCGTTACACCTGATGTCTAATCACAAATCTCTGCAGCTTAAAGCTTCGGCACATCTTTAAGTGTGAGCTTTCTCAACACCAAAGCAGCAACGAGGAGGAGAACATGAACGGTCTGAACGAGTCGACTGTCGGATTTAAAAGGGGGCCACAGCAAAAGAGCAAGTCCCACTTTGGGACTTGTCGTCTGAAGTCCAGCCGTGAGAGAAGGAGCATCACCTCAGCCCTGATCTCACACACGCGGAGCTCTGCAAATTATCCATCAAACGCCATCAGATTGCCTCGCTTCCCTCGCAGCTTCAAACAGACTGTGAGAAGAGAGGGAGGAGGAGTGTGAGACTGAGAGACAGACAGACAGACAGACAGACAGACAGAGAGAGGTGGATGGAGGCATCTGACAAACTCATCTGCAGTGAGGAGGAGAAGTGCAGCTTCTGTGGTAGGAAAACTAAAAGAGATGTCTGTCTTCTGCTGTTACAGTAAATAGCTTTTATATACTCGGGTCTAGCTTTGAAAGCTGTCGCGTCTAGACCGGCTTCATTTGAAGTATTTCCAAACAAAAGATGAGCTGCTACTCAAAGGCTTCTTCATCTCCCGCGCAGCTTCACTTCCTCTGTGAATTTTCTATCATCCGCGGCTGATGGCACCTGATTTCAGGAGGACAAGCCGAAAAGTGGAAGGAAACACGGAGGGTTTCATCCCTAAACTTTAGCTTTTAGTCAGCTAAATCATGAAGACGCAGGGTGATGCAAAGTGATTTAAGGAGAATACTTTTAAATGATCACAATCTTTATTTACAGTTGTTTATTTATGTGTGAGCCGTCCATCTACCCTGTCACTTCACAGTGTATGTATGATGGTCCATGCAGAACTGTCTTAAAGCTCCAGTGCGTAACATTTAGGAGGGTTTATTAGCAGATATTGAATAAAGGTGAATGAATACGCAGCTGACACTGTTTTCTCACAGCAGGAAGGTCGCCGGGTTACATCCCAGTGTGGGCTTTTCAGAAAAACGTGCAGACATTAATATGGACACTGATGAACCGCACCTTTCAGCCTGCATTAACCGTCCACTCTCCTGCACCAAAGTCCATAGAGAAAATCGGTGATTTTAAATCACAGCACACGCATACTGCTGATTCACTTCCGCCTCCAGTAGTAAGTTCAAATGTGTTATTGTGGGACTGTTGTTGCTTGAAATCCTTTGTTCAGCATCAGCTCGGTGACACAAACTGACCAAATGAGGCAGCAGCAGACCAGCAGCTCCCGTGTGCCTGCGAGCTAAAAACTGTGATTTTCTCTATGGACTTTGGTAAAGAAGAGTGAGACATTAACAAACTTAATTTTTACGAGCAGACAAACTCCGTCCGGTGGCGAGGCCAAGCATAGTCGTGAGATATTGTGGAAACAAACAGGCCCG